>OY776284.1:5101545-5465996 GCA_963675345.1 Trididemnum clinides | reverse complement strand
AATCGCATTACCGCTAGAGGGCGATAAAGGACCGTATTTGACAGTGCAATGCAGAAACTTATTTACAGGCTTGTTTGAATAGTTTGAGTTATTTGTGATTGAAGAAGTGTTTTGTTGAATAAAAGAGCAGTTTCAAGGGATACAAAACGAGAAAGGAGATGAATGTAAAGGAGGCCTTATCCAATATTTTGATAGATGATTGGGCTTCAGACGAAATGAGTTCTGATGGTGATGATGATCTTCAAGACAATGCACCAAAGAGTGTATGCGCTTATGCAACGACTGCTTTGCAAACTAAATTTTTTGGGGGACTGGACCTCTAAATCTGGCACAACATGCATTCAAAACTAGCTCTATTACTTTCATGTCGACGAGCATTTAATAAACTAATTTTAGCCAGCATATTTTAGTAAATTTTCCTCTTTGTTAGAAATATGCAAAAAATTCGAAAAATAAAATTTTAATTCTGATGCGAAAGGGTTAAAGATACAATAGGCCAACGATACACTTTGAGTGAATTGCAAACAGTGACACTGTTTCTAATCCATTCTACGAAGTCAAATAAGCAAGTAAAACATGAGAAACGTATTAGGAACCAGTCTTGAGTATAGACTATTCAATTAATTTATTGATTCTATTTGCATTTTTCTGGCCTCACAATCAAGACTTTTTGAAAAAAGTGTAAAATCCTGACTATTCTTTTTTTCATCTTTGTAGTGCGGAAACTTCAACAATTTTTATCACCTTCGTACACTTTCAATATTAATTCATCGTTACTAATATTTAGTATGGTAACGATTGTTTTCGATGACATTTCGTTACGGTGGTGCATAGAGTCTAAGAGGGTTTGCATAAATTTTGTTCAATATCTTTGCATCAAACACTGGAAGATTTCCAAATAAAAGGTGCTTCTTGTTTTACATGCTGATCATGTTGTTTATTTATCTTTTTTGAAAGATGCCTTTTGTCGATGTTAAGAATTTTCAATTAGCTCAGGAAAAATTTGCTATTTTGTTTAGAAATAACATAAAATCTTAATTCGAAAACTAATTTAAAAGCAAAGAAATAAAATTAATGTTGTATAGGGGAATATCAACGGACACTGGTCGAGATTTTTTAAAAGGAATAGCTTTATTGAGATGCTACCTACCAATTAAATATTTTAAAGAAAATTTCGGCTTCATTGTAGTTTTCTTCCCAAAACAATTTGTTAAAAACCGAGGTAAGCTGAAAAATGCTGTTTCATCAACAACATATCACAAATTATTTGCTTTTCTCTCGGCTATCATGGAACGTTCTGGAACATGCACAATAACAACAGATATGATTGTGCTATGTAGTTTATTTACACAACATCATGCTAAGGATCAATGCAAGCAAGCACTACAGTATGCAGGCTAGTAACAACGAAATTTCATCATTGATTTTTTAATGTGAAGTGGATACCACCACATCCATGGTGGATGGTTTAAAGCTGCGTTGGCACAATTATTATACCACCATCCTCCTCCTCCAAAATAAACCGCACAATTCAAGCTGCAAAATAGCAGAATTTATATTTCAGTCAACTACACAGTTTTTTGAGCAAAATATTTTGTTCTGCAACGTAGTTAAGTGGGTTTGTAGGGGTAACATCGTATTGTAGTGACCCTGTAGTGACCTCCCTCAAACAATCGAGCGTTTTGTGTGACATTGTCGCTCCTATGAAATGATAAAAGAACAAACATCACGTTCCTATGGATTCTTCCGATTAGTTGATTCTAACAAGTAGTGGATTTCTGGGAAGCAATATCAAGCAATATACTACATTGCAGTCATATGAGCTGCTTGTATATGGTTTTGCTCAACAGTAATATTAGTGACAAAATATTGTCAGAATTGTTCACCAAATAAGCTATAAAATATCTAAATTTTAAAAATTTTATTAAAATAGTGGACCTAGTATTTGGTTTCACAAGTGTGACGGTCTAAGCTATGCTTTATTAAAAGCCTCTAGCTTCTTATTGCTCACCAACTGCACTGAAGAGACCTGATAGGTCGAAACAGTGTCACTGTCTGCAGTTTGCTAAGTGCATCGCTGGCCTCTTGCATTACTATACATGTAAGACCTTGTGACCACTAGGCTGTGACAGCACTATTGTTCTAGCAGTTGCTAGACTTAGTGCACCTGCGACAACCGCCACTCATTCACGAGTGATACGGCTTCGCAGAGGTTGACAGACCATCCACTACAGTGGACCTAGTATTTGGTCCCACAAGTGTGACGGTCTAAGCTATGCTTTATTAAAAGCCTCTAGCTTCTTATTGGTCACCAACTGCACTGAAGAGACCTGATAGGTCGAAACAGTGTCACTGTCTGCAGTTTGCTAAGTGCATCGCTGGCCTCTTGCATTATTAAAAGAGTTTAAACAAAAGACTTAACAACAGTTCAACAATATTTCTTACCCAGAGTACTTGTCGTTATCACGATATTTTGTAGAAAACTGCATGCCATTTTGAACGCTCAACTGGTCTCCAGCTGTCCCATTATATCCGCTCACTTGAAGTCTGTAGTTGTCGCTTTCATCTTCGATGTAAAAATTACTAAAATCAACAAAAAAGAGTCTTTTTGTTGTCAAACTGTATCAAAGTTTTTCAATCTGTGTGTGGTGCAGTTTTACGTTGCAACAATTTTTTTCACCAATATTTCAGGATGGTTGCCTTAATTTTAGCCCTAACATTCGATTATCTGCAGTTTACATTTTGGAAGTGGCATTTTATTCGCTTAATTCAGTTTTTTGTCATAAATAACCCATGTTGGTTAACAAAAAACAATTGCTCTTACATATGATTTTAAGAAAAAATTTTTTGCAAAATGACTGGATATTTTTATCCAATGGTTGCTTTTTTACAAACAAATCTACTAAACCAGCGATTTTCACAATTGGCTATGCGAGATATGTTTAAGAGTTCCCGTAGCCTTTTCCTTTATCAACGAAAGTAATATATTTAATCCATTTACATTCATGATTAGTCTTAACATGCTGACACATCTTCGCGTAATTAGAAAACAAAAATAATATGAATAAAATCTCATCTCGAAATTTGCTAACTGCTTTCCTTTTTTACAACTCTAGTTGTCTTAACGTTTAACAATAAATATTTATGATGCAATAACGCTATTGATGCGCCATTTACTCTTCAATAGGTTTACTTTCCTGAACAATAAACTTTATCACAGAATTCAGCAATGAAAAAAGGTAGGAATCTGCAATAAACCTCCGAGTCTTTCAAGGGATTAATAGGCTTTTTTTATTTTGAAAAGTATTACCTTAAATTTTCAACTGGGCGACAGCTTTTCATTTTTTCATATAAAGAAATCACTGCAGAAAATTTCACTTTGCACAAACAGCACGTAGTAAAAATGGGATAAGTTATTATTTGCCATAGGACATTCGTAACAGAATGAGAGTCTCTACAGTCTATACTATACATATATTCTTAACCAGTCGTTTCTTTTAGAAGGCTCGCAGGTTCAGCAGCCTTAGATGTTTTCCATAAACCTGCCTTTTTCTTGCTCCAGTACATTCGCTAACTCAACTGGTTCAAGTTCTAATCTTGACCAAGCTAAGTTTTGTTTGTAATTCTTCTACCTAGTTGATGTGGCCAGATTTCGAGTCGTCTTTTTATGACCCAAGAGTCGTCTTTTTATGACATGCTGGGTTAGCAATTTCACAATTGTAATCCGGTGAAGTACGGGTGGGCCACCTGTCTGCCACATAAAAGTGGGGCGTCCCGTTAAGTGCCTTGCCCAAGGACACAACAAGCAAGCTTGTCGGCTTGTTCTTCACACTATCTTTTTTTATGCTAAGCGCCAAATACGGAAGCTGTAAATACCAGTTTTTAAAGTCTTTTGGTATGACTCGGCTCAGGCCTACAGACTGCGATGCGGACGCTCTCACTACTACACCATCGTGCCGGTTATACAAACAGGTAGCCGCTTGATATTAAGAAATTTTCAAAGTTTAATGCAGCGAATGTTTATGCATTCGTAATACCCTTCAGTTTTTCTAATCAAACCAATACCGGCAGCTTGCTCTCGAGATTGCATTATTGTGGTGATTATTTACGATTTATGACCATAGGTTGAAAAAGCAACAAAAAAACGATTAAAAAATTGTAAGCTTGTCATGTTTTCTGTAAACTGTTCTCGCTTTATGAAAACTGAAAGTAAAAACTGACGAGTTAGAGTATTGTACTTGCTATACCAATTCAAACGTTCAATTCTTTGTTCCACCTAAAATCACCTACAAATATGATCCCAAGAACTTTCCTAATTGTATTAAAGTTTCTGCCCAACCTGCAGATTCGCCTGATTAGGTTTTAGAATGGCAATATGCTCGGTTTTCTTTAAGCTTACTTTTATCCTATTTTCACACAACCAGACGAAAACAAATAAAATGCATGTTGGAAGTCAGATTTTAAACGAGCTGCAATTACTTCATTATTTCCAAAAAGCAATAATTGATGACATTGTTTTTCAAGGCACTTTTGATCAACTTTTCCAGGCATTATGATTTAAAATTCAAACATCGTTTCAATAGAGTGAGTCATGTTGCATGTGATTCTTGGACAGAGCCCATGAAAGGATTAAAGTTTTTGAAAACTTTGATCATTTATTGATTTATATTTTCTGTGCTTTTGCCAACTTCGACTGGGGAAGACGACAAACCAGGTGTGTCTACGTTTTTACCATTTTGCCGTAATCAAAAACAACGCTCCGACTCTCACTTCGTAACATGTCTATTGTCTCGTAAAATGCAGAATGTCGCAGCGGAAGCATTGTGACAAAATCATTAATTACTATAAAATTTATGAGGAGTGTAATATTGAAAAAAAGAATACAATATGATTGCAAGTAGGCCAGGGAAATTGAATAGAGGATTTTCTTGTGCCCCCTCTAATTAAACATTATACGAACACGGCGTGCAAGTTGGATTGTGCTTATCGGACAGACGGGGTCCACATTTAATCCAACGAAAAGATTGATTAGAAGAATCGCTGTAATGAAAAATGGAAGGAAGTTGTCGAGAAGTCAGAGAATTAACACTAGGATTACTGCCGTGTCGAAATCGACACGAAAATATAATTGGCGCTTCGCTTCGCCAAGATCACAAGTCATACAGCAGCTAGAGATTTTAGATCATACAAATAGGCCTACATTTGCGAGAAGTTTGTAAGGAGTGAGCTTACAATTTCACTGCTCAATTCTGTAAGTAAGCTACATGTCTATCATTTGGCACCTTTTTTTTTTATTTGCCATATTTATCCTCCATTCACGAGGAAGAGATGTATCGCTATGCTTCACCTTCCCGCAGGTTTCGGTTTATGTTTACAAATTTCCATTTATACCCCTATGCTTTTAATAAAATAAACGTACAAAAGTGTGCGAATTTATCACCTGTTTCAATAGCGAACAAATCAAGCCATAAATTACGTATGTAATGGAAACAAGACACAAATACATAACCACAATCTTTGCAGACTCTCAGAGAAAACAGAAATCAACACTCTTGCGTGAAGCTACACTGCACGCAGGATAGCTTTTGCTATTTTGCTTAGAAATATTCTAGTAGTTCTACCGAGGTCAGTAATAAACATTTAAAACAAGATATGGCTTCCTTTAACACCTTTCGCTACGCTTGAGCACAAAAGGCTTAGCTGGAAATTGAGGACAGCATATAAAAATAGGGAAATAAGCGGGCCATGTAGTGAACGCTTCATATCCTATTTTTGTAACACTGGCAACCGCTTTGGCACTAATTTTATTTGCGGCACTGCACTCATTTAAAGAAGCAATTAAAGGATCACCATAGGGAAAATATAGCGGCGATGAGTAACTCACCATAATGTTTTTAATTCAACTCCCATTTCAAAAACGGTAGTTTTGATTTGACAATGAGAATTGGTTACGTCCAAAACATGCTAGCTTTTTATTAATGTTTCCACAAATACCCAATGGGTGATACCGGAACAGCTGGCTGAATCGATATTCTTAACCCTGACATTGCTGCTGGAGTCTTGCGAGCTACTCTGGCAAAGACGGCTGATTATCAGCGAAATCTTTTAATTATCTTTATTAAAAATTTTATGTATGACGGTAAAGTAATAAATTCAGTATTTCACCAATAAATCATATCACCTCATTGTATACCATATAGGGGAGATGTGGGACTAATGAAACAGCGCAATAACTTACCCCTTATAAAACATAAAATAATGATTTTTGTTTTATTGAAACGAGATTTAGATGCAATTTGAAATTATGGATGGTGGTTCAAAACAAAGTTCTTTTTCAATAGATATAAAAACATTGATACATTTGCTAATTTTTAGTAAAATTAGACAACTAAAGTTTGGAAATAGTGCTTTGAAAGTTTAGGCGGTATGATAGTTATATTTAGTTGCTGTTAAAGTTAACTTACTACTGTACCTAATTAAAAAAACTGAAATTTTAAATTCAAGTTTAAAGTTGTTTGCTAAGCTATAAAATAAAAATGGCTGCGTGTGGGAACTATGAAACAGATGTCTAGGGGACCTTTGTTACACTGTCTTATAGGTCCCAGATGTTGTTTTTCTAATATTTTTCAGTGATAATGCCGATGTTTAAAAAAGATAAAGACCTAAAGGCAAATTTAACACTAACGATTTATCTAATGCTGTGAAAGATGTTATGCATCATCACACTAGTTTAAGGAAGGCGGGGAGAAGATGGAGTGTAAACTTTTGCACTTTGTCACGCTATGTTAAGCAAGCTAAAACGAAACGCAAAAACTTCACTGTCACCAAAAAGAGTATGAAAACTAAACAGGTATGTATTAAGAAGTTTTTATATTAATATTTTTGGGGTTAATTTTCTATTCGATTTTACAAATACGATAAGTTAACAGATCGACTTTTCAAGAATTAATAACGATTTCTAACACTACTTAAATAGTTCTTACTACAGTAGCAATTAATGTCACTTATTCATAAAATAAGAGACAACATGGGTACTACAAACTATACAGTTGCTTAATTAGCATTTTTTTGCTGGCAGGGTTTGCTGACGATGAGAAAGTGGCTCTGAAGGACTACATCGTAAAAGCATCCAAGCTTTATCACGGGCTAAGCAAGCATGATGTCAAGAAATTAGCGTGTGAATTTGGAATAGCTAAAGATCTTTCTATTCCAGCCAACTGGTTAAAAAATAAAAGTGCTGGAGAGGATTGGCTTAAAGGATTTAGAAAAAGGTATAAAGATATATCACTTAGGCACCCTGAGGCAACAAGCTTGGCCCGAGCTAGTGTTTTTAATAAGCATAATGTTGAAGCTTTTTTTTCAAATTTACAACAAGTTTTAACTACAGCTGCTACAGGAACAATTCCTCCTCAAAACATTTATAATTTAGATGAAACTGTAATTTGTACAGTCCAAAAACCAAATCAAATTTTTGCATCAACTGGAATAAAACAAGTGGGTCGAATTACATCAGCAGAGCGTGGGGAAAATGTTACACTGTGTGCATGCATAAATGTAATTGACCATGCTTTTCTTCTAGTTTACACATTTCCACGTGTGCATTTCAAACAACATATGCTTAAAGGTGCACCATATGGTAGTCTTGGTTTGAGTGCTCCTTCAGGGTGGATGAACAGTGACCTATTTTCTCAGACAATGCTCCACTTTATTGGTCACATGCATGCTTCAAAATCCAACCCGGGACTACTAATTTTAGATAACCACAGAAGTCATCTTGGTCTAAAAATCATTACCCTTGCTGAAAAACATGGTTTGGCAATATTAACATTTCCTTCTCATTGCAGCCACAGACTGCAACCACTGGACGTAACAGTTTTTGGGCCCTTTAAGACCTTTTACAACCGTTTCGCTGATGCTTGGATGACAACAAATCCGAGACGGTCAATCAGCATTTACGAAATTGTTGAACTTTCTGGAGCAGCTTCCTCAAAAGCATTTAATCTTAAAAACATTACTTCAGCTTTTAAGGCTACAGGAATTTTTCCTTTAAACCCTCTAATCTTTACAGAAGACGACTTTTTGTCTTCTTACGTAACCGAGAGGCCCAGCTGCTCGTTTGAACATGCGGCGTTTCAACATACCACTTCAGCTGATGAAGAAATTTTGTTAAAGTTGCACCCCTGTCCAAGAGTTTCTGCCACTACAAGTAGACGACCATCTAAACAACAAAAGTCGGCTATTATTACAAGCAAAAGTGAAAAGCTTAAACGTTTTCCTGAGCTAGTTTTAAGTTCAAGTGAGGATGATGAGGACAATGATGATCTCTTACTTGATTCGACTAGCGATGAAAAGGATCCTTTTTCTACTACGTCTGAAGAAGATGTTGCTGAAATAGAGAACTTTGCCCCTACAGCTGTCCCTTTAATGACCTTTGCAGTTGTAAAAGTTTATTCAAATGCCAACAAATACAGAAATTTTGTTGCTTAAATTATTAGGGGACCAGATGCTGATAAAGACTATGAAGTAAAGTTTTTAAAAAGATCACCCAAAATCAAAAATAGCTTTTTATTTCCAGAAACGGAGGATTTGGCTTCTGTTAGTCACAACGACTTGGTTTGCATTTTGGAACCCCCCTCACCTGTAGCTACCACATCTCGTTTGTCACATGTTTTTAAATTTTCAAAAGATTTGGTGCAGTTTAGTATTTGTTAAATATATTTTTTTATTTTGGTCATTTTTTTATTGAGTTAAATACTCGACTGCCAGTGCTAATCCTATTGCATTGATGTTCGTCAGAAAGGGCATCTGAAGTATAAAGTGTTCAGCTCCAACCACTCTAATGTTCAGCTCTTCCCACATATTCCACCCCTCAAAATAAGAAAAAAAATGACAAAAAGGTTTTTTCATCTTTAGTTCACCACACCCTCGATCCGCGACGTAATATTTTGTATATATTTCTTTTTGGTTTGCCATGTGTGCTTTAATGTTCCATATTTGTTGATTGTACTAAATTTCTGTTACTTAAAGGCTGCAAATTCGTTAGAAATAAAAATGTTTTTTATTACAATTTTGTGTGTCATAGATCCCACAGGGGTGGGACCTTTGAAACAATTTTTTGTGGTACTTTATTAAGCAATATAAATAGTTCCAAAAATGTTTAGACGTTTAATTGATAACAATAACAGCTCTATAGGAATAAAGTGCTTCGTGAAAATTTTATAAAAATTACTTAATTATTATCTCGATTAAAAACTAAATATTCAATATTGTTTCATTGGTCTCACATCTCCCCTAACGGTAGATAATAAAATAAAGTGAATTTATACAAAAATGAGTAATAATCGCTAAAATTGTCGGCGTGCAGCGTGAGAAAAATAAAGCTGCATAAGATACATAAAGATTCATAAACAATTACGCAAGGTTGCGTCATCACAATGTTTGCATGAAGTATTTTTACGATTATTTCACTTTTGCTTAGTTTTAAGCGTGAGATGAAAAACAGACCGACCTCTTATTTGTCATGCAATCGCCAACTACAATGGCAGCTCCATTTACAGGATGAGATTCACTTCACATATGAGTTCATCATGAAGCTGATTGTTGGCCTATTTGTATCTTTAACCCTTTCGTACGAAAATTAATATCGCATTTTTTCTAATTTTTTGGTTATTTCTAACAAAGAGGAAAATTTATTAAAATTTGTTAGCTAAAGTAAGTTTTTTCAATGCTCGTTGACATGAAAGTAATAGGGCTAGTTTTGAATGCATGTTGTGCGAGATTTAGAGGGCCAGTCCCCAAAAAATTTAGTATATAAGCACATATATTCTCTGGTGAATTGTCTTGAAGATCTTCTTCATCATCAGCACTCATTTCGTCTAAATCTCAATTATCTATCAAAATACTGAGCAAGGCATCCTTTACATTCATCTCCTTTATCCTTTTGTTTTTCCAGAATCCGTTCTTCTATTCAACAAGTCACTGCCAGATCACAAACAACTCAAACAAGCCTGAAAATAAAGTTTCTGCATTGTACTATCAAATACGGTCCTTTATCGCTCTCTAGCGGTAATGCAATTCTATCAAAGCGCGTTTAAAGAAGTTGTATGGCCGATTGCCGCTACAGTAGCAATCTGGGAGTGAAAGGGTTTAGAAGCAATCAAATTCGTATAAATCCTGTGACGATTAGACTCAAACGATATGCCATGAAACTAGCTGGGAACCCTTACATTGAGTCTTCTTAAAAACTACTTGAGATACATAAAGATTCACAAACAATTACGCAAGGTTGCATTATCACAATGTATGCATAAAGTAGTTCTTACGATTATTTCACATTTGCTTAGTTTTAAGCGTGAGATGAAAAACAGACCTGTTATTGGTCATACAATCGCAAACTATCATGGCAGCTTCATTCACAAGATGAAATTTACTTCGCATATGAGTTCATCATGAAGCTGATGAATCAAGAAACAACTGTTGGAACATTGAACGCTAAGGTATAAAACCAACGCTTTATGCTATTTTTTTCTGTACGGTTATACGAGGGTGATCCATTGTATGTCCATTAATAACCATTTGCTTTTGCATTAGATTTATGGTACAACATTAACAAACAAAGAGACTGCCATTGATGAATGTTCAAATGTAGGTTTATAACACGTTGAATGATTATCTTCACTATTTTATCATCGTAAATGGTGATGCATTCTGCCGATTTCTGAAAACGTGTTAATCTTACCCCTTCTCGTATTTTTTGTTGCTCATAAAAACCATTTCATCTACCCACCATATACGATATTTCTTGGAAATAGCCGTTGTTACTGATGAAACATTCTCCTCCGAAACCCATTCACTCACGATGAACAACTCCGAGACCTATTCACTCACGATGAACATAATCACGACCCTTTGATTAAGGCAAAAGCTGGTAAGTCTCCTACTGGTAACTGTAGTCAAAATGAATTTTTAAAATAATCGGGAATAAATGCAGGCATTTGGTTGACAGGATTCATCAACGTAGCCTCCTCATCAAAAACCCTATCCGAAATGTGATGCCGTAGCAAGGCTGTCACTATATCATAATCAGGCAAAAACACCAACTACCCCGAAGCTACCAAGTAATCTATCTTTCAAATTCGTGCTTTAAATTCTTGGAAAAAATGGTACTCTTAAAAATCTTTTCGCCCGTTGGCTAACAAACAGTAAGGCTTCCTCAGTGGCAAATCCAAGGTTGATCACGTTGTTAAACTCACTTAAAGTAATTACTATGCATTCAACATTAAGCATGTTTGCAAAGGTGTTTTTCTGGACCTTAATTAAACCAATTTCGCTCCCAAATTTCCAGGAGTCTCACTGATAGGCAGTTTATCTTTCAAGCACTGTCTTAACCAACTAAAAAGCAACGTTTTCTTTCATGTTTGTCTTCATTAAACAGCTAATTGGTATCTAGGAAGGAGCTTCTCACATGATTATGCTGATAGGTACATTAGCACTTGTCTATGCTTCCCAAGGAATATCATGACTTCAAATGCAGCCGTAGCGTCCACTCTCGCAAGATTGAAATTCCATTGGACAAAATTCGCACAATTTCACTTGCTTGCGAAACAATCCACTCAACATTTTATGATTTGTATTTGTTATCGACCTCGCAAAATGCTGATGAAACATTTACTTTATTCTTCCATACAACAAAGCAGAAAACATGAATTCCTTTCTTTATTGCCTGCTCTATATATAACCAACCTCTTCTCGATCAACATTCATACGGGTTCTACGCCCTCAGGACAGAATATCTGTCCCGTATAAATTTGTCCCACCGCCATTGAAATTACTGATTTGAAATCAGTTTGGATTCAATTTCCACATCAAGCATGCATATTACTCGTAATAGATCGTCTTCGTATTAGATTTGGAGGCTTTGCGTCAGATACATGTAGGTTTAAAATAGGTTTCTCTGACACAAACTTTTGTAAATTGGGCTTATTGCAGACCACAGATTATGTTCCACTTGTCTGCCCGATTCTGCAACCACCCTCCCGCCTTGTCTATGTTAAGAATCAAGAATCCAAACAGCCATTTCGAGGGACATTTCTTTTTACTTTCTACTGTAAATATACTAAAAGACGAAAAACCGTTTTTTTCCGTGAATGCGTTGAGACAATCAAATTTCTCATAGAATGTGGCTGACAGAAGATATATCTATGCTGCCAGTTAGCCAAGCATATTGTTCTCATCAGTAAACTCTTTTATTATTTACAATTATTTTAATTAACAATTAATACAAAAAACATAGAGCACTTTCACATAATTACGTGATCATATCACACAAAAAATGCATTTTATCAAAATACCCCATTTCTTATTGTAATCTTAAGGCATATTGCTCTTATTTGTCTTGTAGGGCCTAAAACCTTTAGTAAATTAGAAAATACTGAAACACATTCAATATGACGCCTGTTGTTTTACATTGATAAATTAAAAACCTGACATCTACAAATAAAAAAAGTTGTTACACTTCTCGTAGCATCACTATTTCCATTACCAAATAACATATTAATTTAATTTACAAAAAAGAGATTTGTGGTTTTGAATTTACTGTATTTATGAACATAGGTTTTCCTAAAAAAAAACTGTACAAAAACAGAGTGACTGTAGCAAAGATTCACGAGGAAATATGCAGGATGTACATACTTTATAGTGTGACAGATACTTTTAAAACTGTTGAAAGTGCCATTTTTAAAAAGTGCAAAGTACATTGCCTTTAGTTTATGCTAACCTGTTTATCAACACGCTGCGATATTACCATTAAAATTATTAAGTCCTATATTGAAATATTTCCCAAATTTTTATTGCGTTGACACAAACATGACAACAGAAACATACGGCAAAACAAGTTGGCAGGCTTTGTGTTTACTTCAATGCCATTTTTTCGTTTTGCGAGCAAATTCGTGTAAAATATTGACCAGACGTTGACTTCTCATTAGCCCTTGTTTAATATTTAAACAAGGGCAATTTTTAAATCCTTTCTACAACATAGTTGATTATAAACACATCTTCATCAGCTTCAGTTGCAAAAACCTTTTTCGCCGGAGTTTACTGTCACAAAGATAAACCGACATGGAAAAGTATTCTCAGCGCAAGGAAATAATTTGGAAATGCCGCATATTTTTCATTCACAAAAATTCACTTCAAAATTCTTAAAGAAAGTTTTCAAAGTTGTGTGGAAGCATAAATTTTCATAATAAAACCAATGAATACAGCACTTGATAGTCCATAGGCAAGGTTTAAATGAAGTAGCGCACGCGAAATCTCAAATTCTATTGGCTTGGTGATATTCACCAAGCAAGTTATACGTATACGACATTCAAAGAGCTTCAACCAATAGCTTAAAATTTCTTGCATTTACAAGATGAAAACAGGTGTATTTTTAACAAGGGGCATTCTTGACAGAAGTACACCAGCACTAAATTTTGTTCTATCCAATGTTTACCAGGATTTTTTTTTGATGAGCCAAACACACTTATTTATACCTAATCAATATTATTTGATTTTTAGATATTTTTGTTCTTGGAAAATCTGATTTGAGTTCTTTTGAGGCAGGCTCTATTGTGAGAAAGCCCAGTTCTCAAGTACGCCTCTTCTGGAAACAGGGGAAGCAAGACGTAGCCAGACTCGAGAGACATTTAGCGGCTATGCGCATCTGCCTATGATTTTTCAACAACTTGATTGTAGACCAAGAATAGGTCACGTCAACAACACATTAATCTTTGTTTTATTGTTCTCACAGCAATCAATTTGGTGAAGCCAGCGTAGCCGTCTGATCCCATATTGTTAATCTCGACATTAACCCATTAATGACCACTACGAGAAGGATTAATTACAGCAAAGATGTAAAGCAATTTAAAGAAAGGAGAATACCGATCGATCTTTCATAATAATAATTAGATGCAAGACAAAATGTAGCTGGTGACAAATCATACCATTAAATTAATGATGGAGGCCTTGCAATTGTACCTAATTAACTGTGAATGCTTCACTTTGAATTAATATCTTCTTCCCAAGCTGCTGACTCGAGTCTTCCCAACTCTGTTATTTTTACATGTGAGTGACATTTCTGTGACGTTAACCAAAATTCAAATTTTATCATTATAATATGGGATCCTGATAAGTCGGTGTTATATGATCTTTCAATGCTGTAACTCAGCGTTCTAAGAGCGACACCAAGGGATATTAAAGTTGGAAATAATCCGACGCTAGTAGAACAAACTCCAAAAACAGTATAAACTTGGTGGATAACTGCATATTTTCAAAGAAAATATTTTGTTGATCGATTTTCGCTGCGGCACTCATCATTAATGGTTCATGTCGAGTGAAAACAGCAATGAACGCAGTTTGATCTTCACAAATAGCTTTTGCTTTAACTTTTTTGTTGGACGCATTGCCAATGATCATTACAAATTTTGCAAAAAGAGTGGTTTTATGCTGTCGTGAAACACAGAACGATTACATAAATAATACGCAGAAACTTTAAACTCATCGTCAGAGGCAACGGAATGGACTATGATGTCACTTCTATTGTTAAACCGTAAAACACTTTTTTATCTCCGCTTCGGTAAGATTTCTTGCAAGATATGAAGCTAAATGCGTAACAAAAATGCTTTACTCGTAGATTCGCCATTACAAGGACAATCGTTTATCGCCAACAATCACTTTTATTGTACGAAACCAATATTTATTTTATTCAAATAAAATCAAATAAATAATATCTTATTTGCTGAAAGACACATTTAAAGATGCAAACTAGTAATAAAAGAGGTCTACGTGATATATTTGAGCACCTTGAACGTACCTAAACATTAAAAACAACTTTAAGTCTCGCAAATGTAAGATGGCCTTAACTCCATATAGGAAACGGCATGATTTACATCAGAGTTGCGTTTTACATATATCTGGTTTTTAGAGCATTTTAGAAAGTTTCGCCTAAAACAAAAAGGAAAGTGGTGCTTTTGCATGTTATAAGGCCAAAACTACCTTTCCAGCAATACTTGTTCTTGAGCCAAATCAACAAATTTTTCCTCAAGCAGCTGATTTGCACCGCCACTAGAGGGTGCACCAACCAAAACTTGGTTTCAATGTCATTTACTCCATGTCTGTAGACAATTATAAACACAACTTTTTAAAATTCAAAACTTTTGTGTTCTCGCCGCAACCTATTGTGCATTAAGCGTGCTTATATTTGGCTCATTCTTCAGCTGGTTTTTATATACAGTTGGTGGACATCAAAAATTTTGTTTCATCTAGAAGCAAGGTCATGTCCCCGGCATAGCAACATACCCACAATGAATAAGCACAAACAAGTCTGGGAAAGCGGAAAAATTAGACGTAAAATTTAGGTTTTTCTAATTTTTCACACTTCTTCTACATCACATTCTGCACAGCGCCAAAAGTTAGATGATATCGCGATATTAACAATCTGTTTTCACCTTTTGACGACAATCTTCAACGACTTGTTTGAAAAATATGTGAAGTCGCGGATAACTCTCAAAAATTGTCGACAAAAATCTTCAATTTCAACTTCAGAAAGCTTGAGTTTAGCAGCAAGAAACGTGGTACCGATTCATAATTCATTGCTACAAAAAATATCATTTTGAAACATTAAGATTGAACAGTAAGCGAAACTTCGATGTGACAAAAGCCAAACCTTCATTGGAGCTAGAGCAACTAAATGGAGCAGTGTGTGGAGACTGAGGAGACTCACAATGAGCATGTTGAATGCAAAGCAGTAATTTTTCGATTTCCTTGTAGAATTCTTTTCTCCACGATTTTTATTTTTTTGATCCTTTACAAATCAACTGGCCACTCCCCATATACGATTTCTTTCGCAAATTGCCGTTCCTTGTTTGTAACTGCGTTGAACTACCAACTTTATCATAAAACGTGGCTGCCAACTTTCGTAACACATCCTTTTTATCGGAAAACACTTTCACTAACGACGCGTCCTCGGAAAAGTGCGCCATCAAGCGTCATCCAAATTGGGAATAATCGGCGGCTAGTAGAACAAACTCTAAAAACAGTTTAAGTTGTAATGGCTTTGATGGAACCGGCATCGTGTTTCATAAGAAATTAATGCGCTACCATGTTGAGTAAAGTTACAAAGATTCTTCGCTAAGGACCGAATACAGAACAACTCGTGCTCAAACCAACTCAGAATCGCCAGTACTAATACACTAACAACGCATTTCCACCACAAACTCTATAACCAAGTAGCTAATTGCCGTGAGGCGATTGTAGTGATTGGAGCGTCCTCCTCTACTGCAATAGGTTGCCGGTTCAAACTTCAACAGGATTTTATCAAACTTGCCGGTTTAAATTCTGATCAAATTTAATCAATAACTTTTTTCAAAGCGCATTCACAGCTTTCCTGTACGGCGCTCAACACAAAAATAAAGAAAACGCCCATCATTTTTCCGGTAAGTACTGCGTGCAGCTGAGGCTATCATCGCGGTAATACAGCCTGACTGAGAGCACTTAATCACTGAACAACATGAAAAGTATAAAAATTAAGTGTTCTACAACTTCACGTTCTACAACAGAAGCCAGGCATTCGTGCGGTTAATACTTTACCTAAAAAATTTTCATTTATTCTTATTTCTTGAAACATTTCAACTGTTTAAATACATTCCATAAAAATTCTTTCTTAAACTCTTTTCTAAGTTTCTTCATAACTTGAAAAGAAGCAAAAGCATCCACCCAAGTTTGAAAGCGGTCATTTCCATTCGTTTAATATTTCACGTAGAATCGAATGAAACCTGCCACAATGCGAAAAATTATTAAGGCTGGTTTCCATTAGGCGTAGATTGCCAGCATAGCGTAAAAATTCTTTCTTTGTTTATGTTAAATAATTTTACAGGCTAAAACGATCCGCGCATATTTTTCCGCGTAAAATCTTAAAAAAAAGATCGCTCCAGAGCGATTTTTTGCGCTGGCGCCTGGTGAGTTTCTAGCGTATTTAGCACGAATGGAGAAATAACCAGCATTTGCGATTGGCGTTAGGCATAGGCTAGCAAATATAACAAAGTTAGAAGCGTAAATGAAGGGAGAATGTGCGTTATTTTGACCAGGATAAGAATTTAACTCAATTATTGTTGGTATAGATTTGGTCTGTAGCGATTAAAAGCAGTGAGCTGGTTTAGCCTAGGCTAGTAATCCATAAACAACATACAAGGTGATAAAGATGAATGAATAGTTATGGTTTGTTTAAAGCAGCCGATAAAGTTTTTGACAGTTTTATTATGCAAAAGTAATAGTTCTTCAAATAAGTGTGATAGCCATTTTTTTAAGTTAAATAAATAGCCTAGTAAATTGTAAAATATAAAAAAACTAGAAACTACAGATCCGTTTATCTTGAAAAGTTGCTATACTCTGATTCTAAAGAAAGGCCCATACTTTCTTATTTGACGTAATGGTTTCATAACGTAAGTAGTTAATGTAGAGATTTGACATTTCATTTGGACAATAAAACAGGTTTGTACTTCCACAAATAAATTTAATCCAGCAAATTTTCTCACTATTCAATACGAGGAATTGATGCAAATAGGTTATTTGTAAAGCAAATAATGGTTAACAGCAGCACTTACTTTTTCCTAAGTACTGGTATTCATTTGGAACTGTTACTTGTAAGCAATAATTCTTAACATCATTACATGATAGTTGCTTTTCCTTAGTCACTTTGTAAATTATACACAAACAATATTTTTGTAAATAAGGTAAAACAGGAAGCTGGTGTGAGGTCAAAGATTTGTATTAAAGCTGCTCTTTGTTGTGTAACTACACTTCGTTTTACGGAATATGCAATGTAAAAGTGTCACTGTGGAAACAAGACTCACTCCATTTTTACATTAATAAGTGACTCTATATGTGAAGATAAATATTTTGTAGAGTGTGATGACTATTGGAATTGTTCAACAACTAGCAGTTGGCTTAGTAGGTCTTTTTTATAATTTGAGCAAACAATTATGTTGAGGTACATGTTTTTAAACAAAAACAGACCTATTTTTCTTCAATAATTTCTGAAGAAGTGCTTAGTTTTAGAAACAAAAATTTAGTTAGCAACGTAATGCTAGAGTAGGATAATTAACAAATTTACCACTCAAATATTGCTGATTGGGTACTATCTTGCATGCGGCATCAACAAATGTAAGAGGTGCTTACATTCTTTTGCTTGTATTTCAACTTTATGCTATATTTGATGCTGATAGACATTTTATCTATGAGTGACACTTGACTCAAAAACCGTAAAGTCACTTTGTAGTCTTCATTTAATAAATTGTCATGAAATGAAAGTCACTTTGTAGTCTTCATTTAATAAATTGGTATTACATACAGGTAAGTGCAGTTTGCTAAAAGTGATGATCAGGTTAATTAAAATAATGGCATTTACAAATTAACATTACATTTACATAAAAGTTGCCCTAAAATTATTTTTTAAAACAAAAAACACAGAAATTAAATAGTGATGAATTAAATTCTGAGAACTTTTTAACTTACTCTAGACTAGGGGTTACCAACTGTGTGCTGCAGGCACCATGTTACCCGTGAAGGCAATATGAGGTGCCCGCCAGCCTGTTTTAAATTATTCTCAAAATTTTTTCAAAAGTTAGGGGTGGCTCCAAAGAAAAAAATAGCCTAGGGTTGCCAGACATTGGCCACCGAAGTAATTGCAACAGATATATAATGGCACCACCTGCCAATACAAAATAGATCGAACATCAAGTCTGGGATGTTGCAAACTTTTGGATAAGTGCACCCTCACTTTAATCAATATCCAAAAAGTTGCCCGTGGTCCAAGAAAGGTTGGTGACCCCTGCTCTAGACAAAATGAATGGAACATTACGGAGACTGCAAAGTGAACCTGCAGTTTTCAAAAGTTCTCTTTCACCCATGCATGCTGTTGTGATCTGCTGAAGTAATACTGTAGTTTAAACCCAAATCTCCTCATTTTTTGTTGTTTGCATTGCTAGTTTAGACTCCATTTTTTTATCAGTTAGCTTTGTTTTTGTGTCTTGATTACTTTGTAGTCTGGTTTTGAGCAACAGCTTTAATCACATTTGAAACCTGTAAAGGCAGAATTGATCTGAGCTGAAATGTTCAAGATGTGATACTGGGCATGGTGCTAATCCTCAGTTTTTTTAATGAGTTAAATCTTGACTGTGCCATGTTTGCATATTTTATGTTGTTTTGTTTGATTTTCAGCCAGAACTTCTGACCTGGCATATGGTATGTGAAATTGACTGATTGAGGGTAACCTGATTTTTAGAGTAGGGAAATTGGTGCATAGACCGTGGCCCAATATTTTGTGGCTGCATGCTGTTACAAAGTGGCATGGTGCAATTATGATAACTGGTTGCATGCAGAGCTGCATCATTGTGTCACTAACTTATTTTAAGGGGAGTGATAGCATGCAAATATTTCACGGTCAGCTTGTTAAGTATGATGTTGCTGTGACCTAAAAAGTCACTGTCCTGTAGTTGAAGGCTGTAGCTGCCTTTTCTTAGTCCTAGCATATCACACCAGCAATGATTTTGATAATAGTAACAAGCGAGTGGTAACTTCACATTTTCCATCATCTAAAAAACTATTGAGTTTTATTTACAAATCTTACTGTTTTCACAGATTTTTTGATAAAGTCGACATCAGTAGGTTTAAAAGTTGTTTTTACGATGGAACAGAAGGAACTTCTTATCAATGCAGTATTCACTTATCCCTGCTTGTGGGATATTTGTGACAATAATTATCACAATAAATACAAAAAAGAAAACGCCTGGAGCAGAGTGTCTGAGAAATGTGGTGGTGGATTCATTGATGGTAAGTTTATCTGTAATTTATTTTAGCCTTTCACATATTTGCTTGGGTGAGGCACTTAATGAAATGTCCCATCTTTATGTGGCAGACAGGAGGTGAAAGCTGTTGGTTTTATCACTCACTGCTTGATTACTTTGTCTACGAAAGCAACAACGTTGTTCCATTGTTTCTGTACATATGGACAGTAAACATTGATTGACCTATATACAGTGCTGTTAGAATTTGTGAGATCACAGAAGTTTATTTTAATATTTGATTTTACCAAGAATTGGTTGCAGTTTTTAACCCACAACCCCTACATATTATATGTCAATACCGCAGAAGTTTAAGCTGAATTTGTAAATATGGTTCTTATATTGTTTACTTGAGCTTATTGTAAAATAAGCAATAATAAAGAAGACTAAAAGTATTCTTTAATAATGACTATTTCCTTGTCAAAAAAAAAACTGCTTAAAAATTTTCAAATCGTTAAGAATGACCAAGCACCCTCAATTTTACACTTTTTAATATTGGTGGCTCTAAAAAGGACAGTTTTTATAATATTTCTTGTATTAATGTTTTGTGAGGTACCCTTTATTTTGGATCACTGCTTTCTAATCTCTTGGCATGCTATGCACAAGATGCAAAGTTCTTTAGGGGTCACCAAATGTTGCCATACTCGAATAATTTTTTCAAGTAGTTCTCTCTTGTTGGATGGCTTTTTTTTTTAGCAATGATGCCATTAATTCTCTGCCATAGATATTCAATAGGGCTGAGATCTGGAGACTGGGCCAGTTCATCTGACATCTTCTATTAGATTGTATTCACTTCTTCACCAATTTTCTTGACAGGGAGCATTGTCAACTTCAAATATGCTGTCTCTCATAATAAACTTTTAGCATTTGGTGGCAGTCTCATTTCCAACACAGCCGCATATTTTGTTGCATTCATCATTCCATATTTTGTGGCATTTATACCCTCACAGATGTGCTGTCTTCCATTGCCATATGATGTCATACAGCCCAAAATCATCACACTGGCTAGGTGCTAGATGAAAGGCAATATGTATTGAGAGCTATATTCTTTGTGAGGTCTTCTTTTGCACATAATTAATTTCAGCTTGAGTTTGAATGCTGAAGGTGCTTTCATCACTAAATATTACTCTGTTCCAATCCTTACATGTCCACTTCAAATTCTCCTATGCCGGAACAGTCTTGGCTTTTTTTGTGACCTTTGGTTTCGTCTTGCCCTTGCATTCCCTCCATTCATTTTTCACCAATCTTTATGGAATAGTGACAGATGAAACTTTTACACTTGTGCTGTGATGCCATTCTTTGTGAAGATGAGAGGTTGTTAACTGACAATCAGCTAGGGACAGCCTGCTTAGGGTTCGATTTTGTCAGTTTGTTGATCTTCTGATTTCCTATTTCTTCCTCTTCCTGTTCTTTTATCAAAATTTCCATTTTTCTTCTATCTTTTTATGGTAAAATTAACTCCGGTTTTAGTACAACCTACTTTTGATGCAATCTTTTGTTTTCACATTCTTTTTTGATCCAAATAAACAGTGAAATGTCTTTGTTTAGTCTCTGCTTGGTTTCTCGATGTTGAGGCATCTTTACTCTTGACTGCTAAAACACGACTAACTTTTCCTTCCTGCCTACTCCAGTCTATTCATATTTCCCACCACAAAACAATTGCTCTTGTTACATCATAAAACTACATTAATTTGAATTGAGGTTGTTTTGTTATTCTTGGTGATTTGACATTTTTTAAGCAGTTGTTCTGTGATGAAATGCTTTTTGTTATGAATCCAACTCTAGTGTAATCGAATAAATTTGCAACGATTTTGATAAACTATAGCGTATTAAAATTATAAATGCAAGTATCAAAATCTGCCACCTTATTATTTATTGTCAATCTAAATGATAAGTAATATAATATAAAACAGATTTTGATACTTGCATTTATAACAGTTTTGCCTGGTAAGGAAATAATCGTTATTAAGGAAAATATTTGAGTAGTCTTGTTTATTTTTCATAAACAAATTAAAACCACATTTACAAATTCTGCTTAAACTTCTGCATGCATTGTCATATAACGCATAGAAGCTGTGGTTGAAAATTGTAACCAATTCATGGTAGAAGTCAAATATTGAAATAAACTTCAAGTGGTCTCACAATTTTTAACAGCTTTGTAGGTCTACCGCCAACAAAAGTAGCACACAGTGCAATAACACATAATAGGCCAACATCTAAGCATTGAGATTGCCACACCACATTGTTTCACATTTAGATTTTGCTGTTCTATAGCAATTTAAATATAACAATGAGGGCGTAATCTGATATAAACAACAAATTAAGAGGTGTTTTGTTCTGAAGGTTATTGGTACCAGTATATAATCACATTTAAATTAATATTGTTGTAGCGCATTTCAACATTATATAATTTACAGCATAAATTGTTGTTATAGATGATAGACCATTAGAGCACTGTTATCGCCATTGTAGAACAGTTAGCGTGTTGACATATGGTAAAAGGAGCAAGCTTTACATATTATATGTCAATTTAATTTAAAGTATCTATCCATATTTTTTAAATGACTGTACGCATATTGTGAAATGACATTGGCCATAAGTACTTTTCCAAAAGTATTTGTTCAACATCGCCATGAAAAATATCCTGATTAGATGGCTGTTTGCATTAAAACGTTTATACGTTTTCCTGAGTCTGTGCAGATGTAGATGTTAGCCTAGTTTCATTATCATCAAGTGTAAACGCTGAATAGCCTTAGTAGCAATGAAGTTGCAGTGACCTAGACAACTATGAAATCATTTTATTTTTGTCAGTAGAAGAGATTTTGTTTACACTGACGTACAGCATACAGGTATAGACCAGATAAAAACAAACTAGTAGGTAGACATGCCCGACGTCAATTTTGTTTAGCAAATCATCCAATGTTGCTGATACCAACTCGGTATGAGATACAGGAATCCATATTATTTTTTGTTTAGCCAACATGTGTAAGGTTCAGTGGAAATACTTAAGAGAAAAATACAAACGTCAAAAGAAAATAAGCCAAGGAAGATCAGGTGATGGTGCCAGAAATGTGAAGCAATGGCCTCTGTTTGAGATGATGAATTTTATAGATAGTACTGTTCCAGCCGCAGCGTAAGCATATTTAGTACTATTAACTTTGCTTGACAGTCATGCAATTGAGTGATAGCAGTAAGCATAAAGTGTGGCTTACTAGCTTGCACTATTGTAATTGCATGTAGTCACAATTTATAAAAGTTCAAGAAAAAAATTTAAAAACACGGTGCAAAGTTTTACCTTATGTCTTTTACCCATACCTTTAATACAACTTAAAAACAAGTGCAGTTTATTACCCGGGGAACAGTTTTAGACAGCAGTAATTTCTATTTTTGATATTTAGGGCATTTTTATCGTGGCTCCATATTGTTTGGTAGCTGGCTCCGCTGTTATTCAACCGCATTTTTACTTTCAGTACCGTACTTTTCAAAATATAAGGCAAACAGGTTCCACAAAGAAACTTTTATTATGATGTCATCTTACCCGTCTCATACCGTAAACACTGCACGTTAATGGGTGGCTGAAGTTCCATTGCTACATCAAGAGATGAATTGTCTTCAAATATGACGTTATTGTTAGGTCACCGACATCTTTATGACATTTGTCTGGAACAGCTACCAATCGTGCTAAGTTTAAAGTTAGTACTCAACAGTAGTTTCAAGAGGAGTTTTTAAGCTTAGGCAAATAACGACAGAGATCTCTGCCGTATACATATTAATATTTGATAAATGGACATGTATTTATTTTTTAGAACCGTAACTAATATCACAAGTGAAGAAGAAAAACGACATCAAAATGAGGAAGATGTTTTCAGTTCGCAGCTTGGGACACCATCGTCTGTTTTTTCGAACGAAATGGAAGAAATGAATCAATCGCATATACCTTTCGTTCATAGTGATGCGTGTGTTGAAGATTCAAGTAGTGTTGGTGTAAGTGATCTACGCGGTTCAAGCACTCAAGATCATCGTCCAATATTTAGTGAGTTTTACAGCCTTCGCTTAAAAATGTAGACATTGGCTCACAACTATGTTTTTTCTAAAGTATTTGCTTTTTATATTTTACTTTGTAAATGGCAGCGCTCTCATCATGTTTTCAGACCCGTTTTGCAGTTGCAGCCATTGCCAGCACAATGCATTTCTAATAAAGAATAACTGCAAGTAATCAGTAATATTGCTGCAAGATATCTTTTAAAAAGGCAAACTTACGTATACACCACGTCTTTATCGAAAACAGTATGTAGCTTACGTGTATATTCCTCCACTTTTTTTAAACGTCTTGATTCCTTTGCTTTGTGTTCACTTGCTACGACCGCAATCCCTTATTTTTATGTTGCGTTGCGTTAAGTTTACTGAAACTATGTTTCGTAGGAAAGACTGCTGCTACAAGAAAAGAAAAGAAAAAAGCCAATCATGTGGAAGAACACGTAATTGAAGCACTAAATAAAACAACTGCTGCAATAGTCGGTAATATTCCAATATATTTAAACTGAAAGTAGCTGTATGCAGTCCAATAATTTTGAAATTGTGCTTCAAGATCCGGCTGAAACAGTTTTGGGCTGTGCAGGAGGTGCTCCGTATTTCAAGTTGCTGACTTATTATGCAATATGAGAAGATCAGCAGAATTACAGCATTTTATATTAAAAATTCACGTCGTCTAATTTCTGTTAAAGTGTTAACTTATGCTAAAGAACAAAATAACCATTTTTGTTGCAGGTATATCGGATTTTTTTTCTGCTTTGGGCAAAGAAGTAGCTCGTCTGCCCTTGGCCAAACGCGTGCGATTGCAATGTGATATGATGCAGCTTCTTGCAAATGCTTTGGAGAACGATCACGAAGACTTTTGAATTTACGTGATGGTCATTTCATTAGTCTTATTTTATCAAAATGACCTTCAAAGAAACTTGACTGCATTTTATATGCGCTATCTTCACTCTCTGTTCTTAAGCTGAGACAAGTTGCAGAAGGTCTTGATTGAATAGCATTTGATCCTCCGGTCGGAAAAACCTTTTGTCGGCTTTGCAACAACCTCTTACTATTTAGGCTTGCTTAAGACTTATCTTTTCATCTGGCATAGCACATTGTCTTTGAAATACGTAAAAATTATCGTGGTCGGTTGCCCAACGAATACGACTACATAATAATTGTGAGCCTTGAACGCGCAGATACACGATATTGCCACTTTAAACAGTCCCGACCCATTTAATCACGTTGCAGGGACCATGAATTACGAGAAACTATTACGGTCCTAATCAGGGATGTGGAAGCGGAAGCGGAAGCTGGAAGCGGAAGCGGTGGAAGCGGTCTTTTTCTGTGGAAGCGGAAGCGGAAGCGCGAAAAATTCCACCGCTTCCGCTTCCACATAGGGGGAAGAATGGAGAAAGAAAAGAAATTGGTTCTGCTATTCTTCGTAGAAGAACGAATATGGGGAGCATAAGCATTAAGAAATGAGAGCGAGGAGGAGTCGTTTAGAGAGATGTTGACCTCCACATAATCGGAGTAGGGGCCAAGCAAAGAAAGAGAGTAGATAGAAAGCTCAGAGAAGAATAAGCCCTGCTTGACGAAAATGATGACGCCGCCGCTAGCGTCTGCGACATCAGTAGAAAAAATACCAGATCGGGAGTGGGTGCGATCAGATCGCAGAGCAGAGAATCCAGGGATCCGAAAAGAGGAAGATAAATTAAGGTTAGAATCCTGGATATAAACAAGGTCAACGGGATGAGACGAAATAAAGTGTAGTAGTTTAGTGCTCTGGCTTGGAGACCCCCAGCATTCCATTGAAGAACCCTGGGAGAGTTATGGAGGGGAAGAGAAAGCAGGAGGTAGAAAGAAACAGCCAGGAGCATGAGGCGGTGGTTAGGGTGCAGAGAAAAAAGATACAAAGTGGGCGGAAAAAGGATAAGAGGTTTGAAGGTGAGGGTGGAGTGTGAGTGCTGCATTAGCGGAAGGGGGCCAGATTAAGCAGTGGAGGTATACAAGCTGGAGGAGTCCGAGGAGGAAGTCACTGTGCTGGTAGGTGTAGAATCTCCAAAAAAGCAGGGAGGGCAGCTCCAGAAGTGGGAGCTGCCAAGAGTTCTGAATCTAGAATAGGAGAGTAGTGATCACTTTAAATGAACTTAATTAGAGCATTTGCAGCATTGCACTGTCCTACTCCTCCTGGTCACATTTCCAGCGCACACTAAACAGGGAAAGACAGGGAAAGGGTTAGGATAGACGTTGCCGCTCATCAGAAGAAGGAGTAGAATGAGAAGACGGGCAAGAGAAAGACAGGAGTTGACAGAAGACAGGCCAATTTTAAAGAGGCTGCGTGCTACCCTTCTGCAGTCGTTTAGGGGGCTCCACGGCAAAAAAAATGGCTTGTGTAAGGGGAGTGCCCAGGGTAACTGGGGCCCTCGGGAAGACCAACAGCCATTTTGACCCAATCCAAACGGGGTTGGGGGCCGCACCACCACGTTGAGGCGGCTGTTGATTGGTGCAGTTTAATTTTGCTCGCTTTACATGTACATACTACACTGCATATACGACAGAAATTTCGCACTTTACTATCCAAAAAGATCGGAGTCAATACGTGTTTTGAGGACGGACAGAAAGTCCGAAATGATGATTAGAGTTAAAGTTAACTCAAAGTCAGAGTTAGTTGAGGATAGAGAGGGAAAATCAGCCCTATACGGTGTAATTTGTTGTTGTGACGACAGGTTATTGTCGAGAGCTGTAATATGTAATCATACGGTTTAGATCTGAGAAGCATTAAGTTAACTGTTGTAAAAGTGGTTGTAAGTAGTGAACGAACTTGTAATAACTGTCTATTTGTTGAAGTGTTTAATTATTTTTTGAATTGTAGTAACAAAATATTTGATTTTCTCCCAAGCAATTAGTGCTTTCTAAATTTTTGTTAGTGGGAGTTCCGTGACAAACGCAAAACTACATTAGGGGCTCCGCGATGACAAAAAAGATTGAAAAGCACTGTTCTACATTCAACACGAGTTCTGATATTTAAGAAAAAGAAACACAGAGTAGTTCGTAACAATAAGCTCAAGCGAAGTAAGTAAAGTAATAGCAGTAAATGAAGGTTTTTGTTTTCTCAAAATGATAAAGTGTAGGAGAAGGCAGGCCACAGACCAACAAAAATTAAAAAAATTGTCAACGGTCGTTTTTTCGTTTTTTGTTGGTGGAAGCGGAAGCGGTGGAAGCGGAAGCGGAAGCGGAAGCGATAGGTGTGGAAGCGGAAGCGGAAGCGTTTGAAAAATAACCGCTTCCACATCCCTGGTCCTAATAATGACAATAACTAACCCCTGCTTTAGAGTCGACTCTGCTGCTATTGCATTTGTATTACAAACACTGCGATTAATGTAAAAAAATTGCTAAGCTCGCGTTGTCGTCGAACTGGACACCTATCGTGTTCAAATTAATGCTTCTATTTACCTCTGATAAATTTATAGTAGAATGCTCGTTAAGTTTGATAGCTGTAGGTTCAAGGTGGTTTAAACATTTTCATTGGTTTCACGTTGAAGTGCTGTTGGCTCAGTGATTGAAAGTAGTTTAAACGGATGCGCGATTAAGGTGAAACCTTGGTAATTAGGTGATGTTGGCAACGTGGTGGAATGAGCTTTAGCTGGTTTTATAGGGACGGTGATCGTACGTGCGTACAAATCTCAATGACTATGTTGCGTATCTAACAAAGGTGCTTAAGACAGTTTTATTACTGCTTTACTGTAGTGTTTGTGGTAAAATTCACAGAGACAGCAGTATTGGCAAATCAAAAACCGGTCTGAACCTGAAAAAGTATTTCATCAAAATTAATTTTTTGTGGCCGGAGAATAAAAATATAAAAAAAATGTTATGTTAAAGCAAGTTAATTTTGACATCCCCAGGGTAAACGTAAGGGTGTCGGTCATGGACGATGATCTTGGTTCGATCAATAGCTGTTCCGGCTGAAATGGTGCAAGCTAGTAAGCCGCCCACTATCGTTACCACTGTCATTCATTCATCATCACTATCATGAAAATTTTATAGTGCTAGATATTTTTAGGCTGCAGGTGGAATAGTGGGTATGTATAGAACTTATCGTCGCAAACCGACTACATTGCTTCGGAGCTCCGGCACTATCTCCCGAGAGATTACTTATTTTGACGTTTGTGTTTTTCTGTCAAGTACTTAAACTAAAGCATACATCTATTGGCTAAGTGAAAAAATAATATTAATACTTGGACCTTTGGCAACTAACGAAAAAAAAGAACAAAAAATGCTATGTAAAAGCAAATTAATTTTGACATCCGGTCGTCTTAGTGCCTACGGTCAAGTTATTTCGGAAAGTGCCGCTGGACATGCTTGCAACCAAATTTGCAGTCAAGAATTGATTGCTGAGACACTTGGCAGCTAAATGTGTGCATATGTCGTGCTAATGAAAGATTTACAGTGTGCTGAGAGCTTTAAAGTGAACCGGAACACTAAATTACGCTTTTGTACAGTTCAGTGCCAGTAAACCTTTTACTGTGACGTTTCCTGAAATATAATTTGTCCAAAGCACAACTTGTTTTTTTTATTAACGAAAAAGTAAGAACACGGCACTAACACTAGGATTACTGCCGTGTCGAAATCGACACGAAAAAATAATTGGCGCTTGTTGTTTACCCGACCCCTTCCGAGGGATGGGGGCATGGCGGAAGACCATGGAGCCCCAGAAGCCGGGCAACTCCCCTGGGTCTGGACCAGAGGTCATAAAGAGACAAAGAGTGAGCGGCGCAAAGAGTCCGTAGCTGGACAGTGCAGAATGAGATGAGAGATGTCCTGGGACGAGTGTCCACAGGCGCTGCAAGAAGAATTCTCGATTCTTCCAATCCTGGAGAGATAGGAACCTAAAACAAAGCTGTGTCCATTGCAGCGAAGACGAGAGAGGACACAGCGAGCATGACGAGGGAGCACAAGTTCCTCAGTAGAAATTGAGGGAACCTGTGTGTCAAAATACTTTGAAGAGACAGTACGCCTCCAGTCCGAGATAAGACGAGAGTGGATACGAGAGATAACAGGAGAGAGACTACAAGGGATTGCGGAGGGCGCAAGCAGCGCTCCCCGTCTGGCAAGCTCATCAGCTGTGTCGTTCCCCGGGAGAAACGAGTGTCCGGGGACCCATTGTAGTCTGATAGAACAGGAGGAGAAGAAGGACAGTTCCTGCCAGATCTGCCACAGAGTTTGAGATAACAGGAAAAGTGGAGGAGAGGACAGGGTGGCGAGGACAGAACGAGAGTCAGACAGGAGAAGAAGAGAAGAAAAATGGCAGACTTTATGGTGTTGCCGAGACCAGCAAAGAGCGTGCAGAATGGCGCAGGCTTCAGCGGAAAAACTGGGCCTGCCGAAAAGGAAAGAGTGGCCTCAGTGCCACAGAGAGAGCAGTTGGCAAGAACGCCGGAGCCGCCCTTGCCAAAAGGAAAAGGAACAGAGCCGTCTGTCCAGAGTACCAGATCATGAGAGGGGAGAGAGTCAAGGTGGGCGAGAGCCGCATCTAGGCGAGAGTGAGGGGGATCAGAGCGAGGGCATGGAGAGGAAAGGGTGGACTCGACCGTGAAGGAAAGCAGATTCCAAGGAGGACAGGGAGGGCAAGCAACAAGAGCCTCCCTAGAACAAGTAGAAGGAAGCATGAGCGGGTGAGTGGACGCAAAAGCTCTCCAGGACGATCTGCAGAGTCTTGGTTTCACTCCTAGTCTGGCCAAACCTGAGATGGGAAAGGAGGTTGGGAGACGAAGAGCTCGCTCATGAGAAAAAAGAGTGAAGTGAGTCAGAGTGACTCGTAGGGGAGGTAGAGAAGCCTCGGTGAGTAGTAGAGGGATAGGGGAGGACAAGAGGCAGCCGGTGATGGCGCGACTGGCCGCTCGGTGGAGGCGTTCCAATTTGGTGATATTGGTAGCGCTTAGGAATGGAAACCATCCGGGTGAAGCGTAAGTGAGAAGGGACCGAAGAAAAGATTTATACAGAACAGAGAGGGACTCCTTAGAGGGGTCCCATGAGGAAGCAGAGATACAGCGTAAGGCCTTGAGACGTGGGAAAAATTTGGCCTTCAGCGAAGATACATGCTTAGAAAAGGAAAGAGTGCGATCGAAGGTGACCCCAAGAAAAGTTGGACTGGGATTAAAACGGAGGCGGGAGCCGAGTAGGAGGAGGTTGGGCTGGAGATAGCCTGGTGGGGATCCACTGAAAAGAAGGAGGCCTCACATTTGCTCGGATTGAGAGGAAGACACCAGTACTCAGACCAGCGCTCCAATCGAAACAGAGCTCCTTGTGTCCTCCACCGCAGTGGGGACCGAGGGGGAGGAGGACCAAATGGCCAGATCGTCAGCGTAAAGAGAGCAGCTGACGGAAGAAGGCAGAGAGGCCGGAAGATCATTAATGAAGAGAGAGAAAAGTACAGGGCCAAGAACGGATCCTTGCGGAACACCTCGACGGACTCAAAAGGAACGGCTTTTGTGATTTTGAAAAACCACAGAAGCGCGCCTGTCAGAAAGGAAAGATTGAGTCCAACGAGCAAAGCAAGGAGGGAGGCCAGCCGAAATAAGTTTGTGGAAAAGGGCAGGATGCCAGACAGAGTCAAAAGCTTTAGAGAAATCGATAGTAGACAGGATGGTCCGAGAGCCCGGCCTGGGTTTGTTAAATCCATCCGAAATGGACTGAGAAAGATACAGAATTTGATCAAGTGTAGACCGTCCAGGGCGGAAACCGGCCTGGCGGGGAGAAAGAATGGAATTAGATTTCAGAAAGAAGAGAAGACGGGATAGTATGATGCGTTCAAACAGCTTTGATACGCAGGAGGTGAGAGAGATAGGCCGGAAGGAAGCAGGAGAGTCGAGAGGTTTTCCCGTCTTATGTATGGGAATAATAGAAGATGTCTTCCAGATGGAAGGAAAGGAATGTGAAGACCAAGAAAGATTGAAGATGTGAAGAAGAAAATCCATGCCAGAGCGAGGAAGATGCTTTAGCATGGGATAGGCAACTTTGTCTGGGCCAGTGGCAGTGGATGAGGAAAGGTTGGAGGCAGCCGCAAGAAATTCAGCGGGAGAGAAGGGAGAGCAAAAGGACGAGTGAGACTCCACAGAGCACGTAGCTCGGCGGAGCTCAGTGAGGTAGCCTCTGGCTCTGCTGCGCAGGGCCTTTGGCTGAGACACGGAAAAGTGCGATCTCAGGTAAGCGGCATAAACCGAAGCCGATTCCCTGGGAGAAGAACAGTTAGGAAAGTTAGGAGAGGAAGAAGACGAGGAAGGAGAGCCAGCAATAGAGCGAAGAAGAGAGTGCACAGATTTAGGATTAGATTTAGGTGAAAGAGAAGTGCAGGTCGTCTGCCATGCCTCAGCCTTGGCCTTTGCAATGACCGACGAGGCACGTCGAGAGGCGGAGATGTAAGCCTGGCGATCTTCATCACTTCTGTGAGCAGTAGCGAAAGCCCTGCGTCTTTCACCAACCGCTTCTTCCACCTCAGCAGACCACCAGGCATTAGGAGGGCGTTTGATGCGGCCGAAAGGAATGGAAGATTTGGCCGCATTCATTGCCAGAGAGGTAAAGAAAGCAGCTGCAGAGGAAAGAGAAAGAGACAAGTATTCCTCTGCAGTAGGACAGTGAGAGTCAAAGTAGGAGGCAAAGTCATCCCAGCGAGCTTTCTGAAAATTGAAGGAAGGGGGGCGCTCGTTGGGGTGAAAGACCGGAGAGAGAGGGATAGATAGAAGAATTGGTAGGTGATCAGAACCCAGGTCCTGAAGCACCTCCCAGGAGCAAGAAAAAGCAAGAGTAGATGGAGCAAAGGAGATGTCGGGAGAGGAGCGATGGAGAAGGGTGGGTGTGTCAGGGTCATTGAGGGGGAGGAGGTCTGAGGAGATGGCCCAGTGGAATACTTCCTCCCCACGGGCTCAGAAGTACCTCTTGAGTCCCAAAGCGGGTGATGGCAATTGAAGTCCCCCAGAATGAAGAGATTTCTGGAGGAGGGAAGAATTGAGGGAGAGAAGGAATCGGTTCTGCCATCCGTTGGGGAGGAGCAAATAGGGGGGCATACACATTAAGAAATGACACCGAGGAGGATTTGTTTAGAGAGATGTTGACCACTACATAATCAGAGTAGGGATCGAGCGAAGAAAGAGAGGTGGTAGAAAGTTCAGAAAAGGATAGGCCCTGTCTGACGAAAATGACAACGCCGCCAATGGCATGCGAGGCATCAGAAGAGAGAATGCGAGACCGGGAGTGAGTACGATCAGAACGCAGAACAGAGAATCCAGGAATCCGGAAAGAGGAAGATGAGTTAAGATTGGATTCCTGAATGCAGATAAGGTCGACAGGATGGGATGAAAGAAAGTGAGGTAGTTCAGTGCTCCTGGCTCGAAGACCTCCAGCATTCCATTGAAGAACCCTGAGAGAGTCAGGGGGAGGAGAGGAGGCAGGAGGTGCAGAAGTATAGCCAGGAGCAAGGGACGGTGGTGGAAGGGCAGGGGAAGGAGATATAAGATGGGCAGATGAGGGATAAGAAGTTTGGAGACGAGGGTGGAGCAAGAGTGCAGCATTAGCAGAGGGGGTGGGGCTGGATTCCACAGTGGAGGTATACGTGCCGGAGGAGTCCGAGGAGGGGGGAGTCACAGTGTTACGGCAGGGGGGGCAGCTCCAAGAGTGAGAGCTGCCAAGGGCTCTGAAATTAGATAAAGAAAGTTGTGAGCACCTTAGATGGACCCACTTGGAGCAAGCGCAGCATTGCACTGACTTGCCCCGCCAGGTAACATTTCCAGCGCACACAGAGCAAGGAAAGATGGGGCCAGGGTTAGGATGAACGTTACCGCTCATCAGGAGAAGAAGAAGAATGAGGAGACGAAGGAGGGCAAGAGTAAGGCAGGAGAGAAGAAAAAGTGAAAACAGGCGACCGATTTTAAAGATGCTGTGTGCTGCCCCTCTGCGGTCGTTCAGGGGGCAGCATAGCGAAAAAATGAATGAGAAGTGCCCGGGGTAACTGGGACCCTCGGGAAGGCCAACAGCCATTTCGACCCAACCCAAACGGGGCCGGAGACCGCACCACCACGTTGAGGCGGCTGTTGATTGGATTGGTGCAGGAAAAATAATTGGCGGAAAAATAATATAAAAATAATTGAAAAAGTAAGAACACGGCACTAACACTAGGATTACTGCCGTGTCGAAATCGACACGAAAATATAATTGGCGCTTCGCTTCTCTGAACTGCGGGTTCGAACATATCTACTTTTCTCTGACTTTTCCTAGAATTTGCCCTAGTTCTCCATGTTAAAAGGATTTAGTTTACATTCATCAGACAATACGACTTTTCGCGGCTTGAAAATTAGAACCCATTCAATTACGGACGTGTCGATTTCGACACTAACGGCTTTTGTTAGAAAATTACTTCTGACTGGCTGCTTTTGTAGTTTTTATTGTTGACCAAATGAAGACACAGATGTGATTCAACACAAAATAGATTTATCCGGCATTTCATTTTACGTTCACAATTTAGAAAGTTAACTGAAGGACTTTGTAAGCGTTTTATGTCTGGCCTTGGCATTCATTTGCGTCTGAGGCGTGGAATGTTTTGTGCTAGGTTTTGGAGTCCCGCTCCTGACCAGTTTTTCTGGTATGTGATTTCCACTGTTTTGGAGGGCAGATCTCTAACTGAAGGACGTACCGTTTTGCAAGCAAGCGTGCATAGTAAACAAAGGCAATATTAGCAGAATTTTCTGGTTAGGCTGAAGTTTTGAAATCAGTTCTTCTAATTTATTTGTTTCTTATGTGTCTATTTTATTATTTCAGGCCATTTGCAAGTTGAGTTTCATGATTTTGTAATACAACATAGTTCAAAATAAGCAAAATGACGCAACGAGCGATAACTGCAAATGAACTAGCTGATGTAATTACTACCTGGGATACCGATGACGAATGCTCTGATGAAGAGGGATATGGAGATGCTGGTGGCGGAGGAGAAAGCCCAAATGCGCATGTGAGTGACAGCGACGAGTGCCCTGATAACTGTGAAGATGAGTCTGATGAAGATGACAATGTTATGTCACAACAAAGCCAACCTACATCCACATCTGTTTTTGGAAGAGATAGAACGGAATGGGCCTGTACTCCATCAACTAACACTGGACGTACCGGGGCACATAATGTTTTCAAGGCAGCTACAGGCGTTCCTAGAGCAACTGCAAGAGGCGTGTCAACTCCATATGACGCCTGGAAGCATTTCATCGATGAATCTCTCCTGAGAATGATTGCAAAATTCACAACTGAAGAAGCAGCACGTAGGGGTGACAATGAGTTTGTCCTAGATTTGCATCATCTTGAGACTTTTATTGGACTACAATATGCTCGTGGACTTTACGGGAAAGGTCATCCCGCCTGTTTTCTTTGGAGTAGGAAGTATGGCATGCCTATTTTCTCTGAAGCAATGAGCCGTGACTCATTTACAAAAATACTGAAATACTTGAGGTTTGACGACAAACCTAACAAGATACGACGAGGTCCTGGGGCCGACAAGTTCGCACCTACTCGAGAAGCCTTTGAAAAATTTTCCTCATTATGCAGGAGTAAGTTCGTATGTGACTATTCACTGACTATTGACGAGCAGCTAATGCCCTGTAAGTCACGCTGTTCGTTTGTAACGTACATGCCAAACAAACCAGATAAGTATGGAATAAAATTCTGGGTTTTGGTTGATGTAAAAAGCAAATATGTTTCGAACATTTTTCCATATCTTGGTGCCCAGGAGAAAGAGCAGCGTGGTGATACACCTCTGGGAGAGTCGGTTGTGATGAGGTTGACAGAAGGTTTCCGGGGAAAAGGGTACAATATCACATGCGACAACTTTTTTACATCTTTGCCACTTGCTCTAAAATTGCAGAAAGAAAAAATCTCAATTGTTGGAACTATTAGAAAAAATCGTCGCCAAATCGCCAAGAAAATGACTGATGCCGTCAAAGGAAACTTGCATTGCAGCCAGTTTTATTGGCACAAAAATAATGATATGCTGTTTGTGAAATACCAGGCCAAAGCCAAGAAAACTGTTTGCCTGCTTTCTTCCATGCATCATTCACCTGACATTGATCAGAGTAGTGTGAAGCAAAAACCACAAGTGATATTGTTTTACAACAAGAACAAAGTCGGAGTGGATTGCTTTGATCAGATGGCCCGCCTATATTCAACTAGATCTGCTTCTCGAAGATGGCCACTGACAGTGTGGGGAAACATTCTGGACATCGCTGCCATAAATGCTAGAGTTATTTTTATGAAATCAACAGGAACGCAGATAAGCCGTCGAAACTTTCTGCTCAAGTTTATCGAAGAACTGACTGCAAAGCAAACAACAATGCAAAGCAGGGAGTCTTCTGATAGGCCAATATGTTCCGTAAATTCAACCAGAAAGCGAAGAAGATGCAGTGTATATGATTGCGAGAATGCAACAGTATCATTGTGCATGCTTTGTGATCAGCCAACATGTGGAAAATGTTCGCAAGATGGCTCCCGGGTCATATATGTAAAATGCAATCTCTTGCTTGAGCATTAACAAACACGTCTTTGCAAGCACATTTTCAAATAAACCTCACTTTTAAATAAGTGTTTGTTACTTTTTTGATAACTTTGGAAGGGTTAGGTTGTAAAAAAATGTGAAGAATTGTGCCACGAAGTAACACGTGTCGAAATCGACACGGCCGTAAACGGAGAGGTAGAAAAATGTCGGTAATCCTAGTGTTAATAGCTAAAAATGTTAATATTTTTCCCGCTTTCTAACCAGACTTTTTCAAAGTCTCCAAGAGTTGCTGTTGTGCCGGTACCTCAATTATCAGTTTCGTTACCAAAAAATGCTTGATTTACTAACAATTTTACTAAAGCAATGCCTTTATTAGCTATTGGTTCTGCGGCGTGTCGAACTTAGGTATTTTTGTTCCAAAAACTAGAACAATTACCAATATACCACAGTAATCTGTACCGTTTAAAAAAAGTACTAAGATAAAAGCTTAATCATTTGCTTTCTAAACGGAATTATACAGCATTTACGCTAACATTCTGGATGCCTTCCTGACAAATATAAGTGATTTTATATTGCGGGTATTTACTGTCGTCAGAAGCGATTACCTTTACACTGCAGTGAATAAGTCTGTTTTAACTGCAAAAAAAGTAAAAGCTTGATCCTTCGCCTTCTAATCAAAAATTTCTGCAGCAATACGCTATCAATTTCGGATGTCCTTCCTGACTAATATCAAGAGTTATTCAATGAAGTTTCAAAATTTAGGGCCTGTTTTGAAATTTGAAACGATTATCACAACTATAGAATGTTTGAAACTTCAACAACAAAAAGAATAACAATGCAGATTGATATCAGTATTGGTGAATTAGTTTGCTTGGTAAATAGCTTTGTCCTGCCACGGAACTTTTCCTGCATCATTGCAGAAATACGACGCGAAAGCATTTCTTATGTTCCCTGCTTCAGAACTGTGCCGTCTTCCTTGACGTCGAATGGGAGTCCGTGCTATCCTTTCACTGGTAGAAAGTGTAGGCCTAGTACTTTCGCTGGGCTCCAAATCATTCTCACTTGTAAGTTGACGACGAAGAAAGTTGTGCAGCACTAATGTTGCTTTAACTATTTCAATAGCTTTTTTTGGAGCCAATATCATTTGTCGTCTCAAACAGCGAAACCTTGAAGAGAGAATTCCAAATGCATTTTCTACTACCCTACGCGCTCTCGATAACCTATAATTGTAAATTTTTTTATGATGATCAGCATTTTCACCCGGAAATGGCCGCAACAAGTTACGGAGCAAAGGAAAAGCCTCATCTGCTACAAATACAAACGGCAAATCTGGATGCGCCGTGCCAAACAAAGGTTCAGGTGTTGGCAATTCTAGCAAATCGTTTTCAAGTCATTGTCCAAAAACAGAGTTTCTAAAAATCGCTCTGGCTTCCATAAGCGCCAATATCAACTAATACAAAGTTGTAGTTGGCATCGCAGACGGCCATTAATACAATACTAAAATATTTTTTATAATTGAAAAACAACGAGCCAGTTTTATTTGAAGCTTGTATTGTAATATGCTTTCCGTCAAGAGCTCCAACACAATGGGGAAACTGCCACAATCGATCAAAATCTGAAGCAATCTTTTTCCAAGTTATTTGGTCCGGCTGGGGCAACATTTCTGGTTGTAACACATCCCATAATGCTTTGCAGGTTTCTGGAACAATGCGAGACACTGCGGTTTTGCTTATGCGATACGAAGAACCAATCGTAAAATAGCTATCCCCTGTCGCTAAGTACCTGCAAATTAAATAAACATTTCAATATAACCTAACATATATATCTCTCTCCTGTTCTAAAATTGATAGAAAATATTCTTCATGCAACAACTCGTACTAGACCGATTCCGCAGTTGTCAGAAAAGCGAGGGCATTGCATTTCTACCAAAATATGCAACCAATCAGGTACAAAACATAAGCGAGCATTGCACTTATCAGTATTACTTTGGGGAGCTATAGCTAGCGACAAAAATCGTTGGTCTGATAATACGTTATCATTTGTTGTTACAATTATGTTAAACTCCCACTGTTATGGGACTCCATGTGACGCAATTTTTTGAAGTAAATTCGCAAAAGTATGCTGCAAAACTTCTCTCCAAATATATCTTTGCTTTTGAGAGCCTAGAAATTCTAGAATTTTACTTTTTTTTCAATGTAAAGTAAGGTCTTAAACAAGAGCAAAACTGTAAAATATCAAAGTGTTCAAAATATATTAACTGGTATATTTCGAAGACCACCTTACCTCAAAGTCACAGCTAGTCGTTCTCCAGGGGAAATAGGATTTCGAAATTTGGTGGTTTGCTTCTTTATTTTGCTAGAAATTTTGTGAAGAAGAATGTCAAATACACGGGGGGACATGCGAAAAGCTTTAAAAAAATAGGATCTTCTCAAAAGCCGCACGTCATTGTTCAATTTGAAGTAATCACCTGAAGTCGTAAAGATACATTCTTTCAATAAAGGTTTTTTAAACTAGGAGGCACGCTCCCTGCAAAGGCGTGGAAGGTTCATAACAGGGCGCAGGACACGGTGCCATGACTTTCCTTTAGTTCCAGTAGCACCAAAATTTCACAAAATTAGCGTTTTGAAGATATAACAAGTTAATGCCTCCTCCCTCTCCCCCCCCCCAAAAAAAAGTTTTCCTGTTGAAGACCTGAGAAATGAAAATGATCGCTGTCAAAAAAATCTCCAAAAAGAGATTTTTGTTTTGCAATACAAGGACTACAAGGAATACAAGGACTAATGTTTTGCCCCCCAAATGGAAGCAAAGGGATTTTTTCGTCATGGCCAAAGCTCGGCGGCAATATGATAAGCCCTAATATACTGTAACATGTTTTTGAGAAAATCTTCCTGTTTGTCCTTTATTGTGGTTCAACAATGGTACAATTCAGCAGTTTCTTTCAGCATGCCTTGAGCATATTAACTGTACCGGTACGAACTAGGCCCACGATTACTTCCACGCATTTGCTAATCAGTAAGCTTCATACAAGTAACAAAAAACCTCAAGGCTGTTCATGATGACCGAAATGTTGTCATTTGGTTTTACCTACCATGGCAAAGCTGCTACTGACTAGCAATGATACCGTACATTTTCTTTCGATTGTAATTGAAAACTTCTTTGTGAAAAGCAACAACAAAAGTGGAATAGTTGATCAAAGATAATGTACCGGACACTGGTATGACTGATAGATACTGTGTAAAAGGCAAAATCAAAAATGCACAGAAAGCATAGGTTATTGAAATATATTCTAATTGTCTTACTTCGTCAATAACTTTTTTGGACTTTTGCCTACCTTGTGCTCGCGCATTTTTGAACTAAACAAACCAAGCCCTTACCTTCTCTATACGTTTCTCTCTTTCGAAGAATCGGGTGAACCCAATAACGATGAACTCGCTTTTTACTCATTTTCTGGATATTCCTTAATAGCATTATCAATAACAGCTGCAGATGCCCAAGCAATAAGCCAAGAAGTTGTCTCATTTTTTAAACAAATTAATGCATGAGCTAGCTTTACCAGGTGATAGCAAATATTGTGAAAATTCGCTGTGGCGTAAAATTACGGAAACCGTCAAGTGGAAACGACTCACTAAAATTTTACGCTTACGCTACAATCTCACGCCAACAAATTTACGCGTAATGGAAACCAGCCTTTACAATGAACCAAAAAAGCATTTCACGGAATTTCAACATTACTTAAAACAAAATGTTTCTCATACGGGAACGTCTAACCCAAACCAAAAACTATTTTAGAGTCATTCACAAATTGAAAATCAAAATGAAGCGCAAAAGCAGGTGGTCAGCGTCAAATGAAATCTTTCAGAAAAATTAAAAATACAATTAAACGAGCTTTTTGTTTCATAATACATTTAATTACAATTAAAAATTACCTTTAATAAATTAAATTTATTTAGACAATGCTTTTCCAATAAATCCATCGGATCGTATCCATATTCTGCATCACGGTTCAGCATCCACAAAGCAATAAAAGGATCCTTAAATAAAAAAAATTCAACTTAAAAAAACACCAAAAATCACAATAGAGCAGAGAATTGTTCCAGATTCAATAGAGCTGAGTTCTGCTTCTGCTGAGCTTTTTTTTCAAAGTTAATTGACATTTTGTCTTTAACTGCATTGGGCAGCTCAATTGCCATTTATAGCCAATAAAAGTGAAATTGTCAATCACAGTTCGCCTTGTTGGCAGCAAACATACTTTAATGGTTCAAATGAAATTTGTAGTGTAAGTTCTAAATGTTCCAATTCAAACTACCTCCATCCCAACAAAGAAAGGAAAATTATCAACAAAATTCTTGAGTTAATTGAAAACAGGAAAAGCCAAAAACTCGTGGCTTTGCTGGATTTGAAAGAAACTTTACATAAACTAACCAAAGCAAATAGTGTGCGATGGTAAAGACATGCTATGAGGAGGGATATGATCAGCTTTTCGTCCCTTAGTTGATTGTCTCGCTTTTACAAATGTGAATAGAAAATAGATTAAAGAAGGAACATGCTATTAACAGAAAGAAGTGGGGTGATGCTGTTTACAAAATTGCGAGGGAAATGAGAACGATCCGGCCACCTCTATCAACACAAAACTGGATTTAAAAGGACCTCTCTCTCTCTCTTTGTTACTAAAACAAAGTTAGATCAACCAATCAATCTAGCAGTTGCTTCAAGCCAGCCTACGTAAATTTAATATTCAAAAAGGATATATTCCAGAAGACTCTTGATAATAAATACGAAAAACATTATTTAATATACAACTAAAAAAAAATCTTTGCCTGCCAAAGTAAATTGGATGACCACAAACGCAAGTGCTTCAGTACGAGCTTTAGTGTTCTTTTAACACGAAACACAGTGACAACAGTGGACGAAGAAAAACTTGATAAGATTTCCGTAATTTGAGAAAGTTCAAGATTCTTGTCTGCCTAAAAAGGGAGAGAGATCCAGTTTTTTAAATCCGGTTTTGTCTGCGTTTACGCAGATGGCCGGATTCACCTCGTGCTTCTCAACAGTTTGTAAACAACACTGCGCCACTTCACTTTGTCAATGGCATCCTTCCTTTTCAGTCCAATCTGATTAATATGCACCTCCTAAGGGAACTGCTAAAACTTCTTCGAAGTGCTTTAATTAAAGTGTATTAAACCGGCGCGATGATGGAGTGGTTGAAGCGTCCGCTTCGAAGTCTGTAGATCTTATTTCAGTTCTTTTGTCGAGTAATACCTAAGATTTTACAATAGGTATTTACTCCTTAACTCCTTGACGCTTCGCACGAAAAGGATAATGAGAAAAAGCCGGCAAGTTTGTTTGCTGTGCTCTAGGAAAAGACACTTAACGGAATACCCTTTATCTTTATGTAAAACACGGAATACCCTTATCTTTACGTATTCCGAGCAGTTTACTCTACTCGTCTTGGTGGCTTCACGACACATGATTTCGAATTCACATTTTTCACATATTCCATCATAAACCAACAAGATAATGCCATTTATTAGCAAACTAAAAGTTCAGTATCACTGGAAAGCTTACATTGGACTACTGACACTACTTCGATTAGCAAGCGACATCTAATATATAAGATCTTTACCTGAAATTACGTGCTCTGACGCCCAGAATGTTTCCTCCGCAAAAGTTTAATTTGGTATCAATTTTATGAATTAATATCACACAATCACCTGTCTCATATCAGTACAAAGTTCTTCCGATGGGTCAGGCCTTGCTTTATTCAATGATAGGCTAGTGGTAACGGACAGTCTGCACTCTACTTGGTGAAATGAATTTGCGTCTGTATAGTTTTCGAATAGCAAAACAAGTGACGATCTTTCCACTTCAGGCTTGTCTGGCTCGACTGAGTTGAAGTTTTCCCGTCCGTTAGATGTCGCTGCAAACAGCTCGTTAGAAAAATCGTTCGCACTTGAAAAAAGCTCGTCCAGTGAGCACCGTTTTGCTCTTTCGTTCGATTTCATTGGCTGAGCCTGATCACGTGAACTAGTGGAATGAAAAAAAGCACGAGTTGCGACGTCAGCTCTCTGACAACGGGGTGCTTGATGCGGGCTTTGGGGTCAACTTGGAAACTAGATTCCCTGATGCGTTTTGAGTTTTAAAAACAAAATCTTCTTCCAAAATGCCCGCCATTTGTGTCTAAGTTACAGAATTTTCAAATTTCGTTGCAGCCTAAAACAAGTTGTCGTTCAGCTGTAAATTCGTAACTGAAGAATTCAAAGGATCAAGATTTTGTTTGTCAACGCCATTTTGGAAAGCTTTTGCTTCTGAAAGAATATCGTTTTCTGTATTTAGGTCAGCATTGTCACTTGCATTCTCTTTCTTCGTCACTAAAGCAATTTTTCGAAACTTCATCATTGTTGCTTCATTTGTTAAAACTTTATTATTTGTTGCTGCTTTTAGCATCCTTGATTTCCCCACCAATCGATGTCGCATTATTTTCAAGCTGCTTGTCAAATGTTTTCTTGATTTTAAGCGCAGTTCTACTAATTGGGACAAAGTTGATTTTCGAACAACTTTCGTTGAACTTTCTTCAACTTCTTTACTCGTTTCCGAGCAAGTTTCTTTGGAAAGGATAAAGCTATTAGTTCAACCTAAAAGATAAACTAGTTGTAAAAGCAGCCCATGGACTGCTCTATGTAAATGAATTTTAGTTACTTGATCTCTTGCACTAGCCAACAGCATTACTCAGTGCAGCTCACAATCGTTGGGTTTGGTGTTCAATTCATGAATCGTTTCTGCATAGTGGTGCACCAGCAACACAGGTAACTCCAAAGCAAGTCTAGAGAACAAGTTGTTCTATATGAACTAGTGAAAGAGCTGAGAATAAAAATGAACAACTAACTTTATCCAATCACATGATTAACGTGCAAATGCCGCTCACCACACTGGTGCCTTACCTCACGCACAATGATCTCTGTCGCTTCCAGCAACTGACTTGCTGCGGCCAGGTACACGTATAAATCGAATCGAAAACAACTCGTCACCACTCAGCTCGATGTCCACGTCACTCTTACTGATGACGTAATAACAATGGCATAGCACTTAATTTACCCAAAACAGCTTTTACCGGCTGCTTTACTATCAGGTGCAGAAAATAAAAAATCGGGGATCACTTTTTATGATGCTACAGCAGGATCTATTCGCAAGTTGGTGCACTCAGCCTTCCTCTTCCTACGTAGCAGTTTGGGTCACAATGCAAGCCAAACAAAGAACAAGCTAGCGAAAAGCCAATCATTTTGAAACAGTCTTGAACGCAAATTGAGGACTGGTAGCCTTACAACCCAGGTGGACTGCCATCAGCTGCTGTCCAAAACAAGCCTCCCAAGACAAACTCAAAGTGCAGCTTCACCAATTTAACCCAATAAAGCACAGGGAGTAACATCATCCTTCAAAGGTCTTGGTTCTGCATCTACCATATGTCTCAGTTTTTGAAAACTGGCAATAAAATTATGTTATTTTTAAACATTTTACCTGACAAACCGATTTTCGTTTTTCAGAATGCTTTTTAGTTTCTCTGCTACACTTCTCGCTACACTCTCACAAGTTTCCAGTCCAGCTGAAAACAGAAGCCGGGCTTTCACGCTGTTCAGAAGGGAAATCTAGACATTACATGCATGACATAAGACATTACATTACGTAAGCAGAAACAAAACAAATTCACGCTTGAATGCATTCACTTTCCCAGCAACACTCTCCCGTTTCTTCATCACTAGAATTTGATACAAAATATTTTACAGATTTATTTTGTTCTTGAAAAATAAAAATGTTCATATTTTAAGTTCTAAACACAGCATCATAATCATATTTTGCAATGACAAGCACACACCTGCATAAGATTGAGCAATTCACGATGCACACCGAATATCGATCGGCTTTGAAATTCGCGCAACATTTCTAAACTCCATCAACCGAGCTGCTGAAAGAAAGATGTCACCATGCCTGTTTAATGTTATTTATAACTGACTTTGAAATAATCTGCCATGAAAGGCGAATTCAGCTTCACAACACATGATTTGGAATTCAAAACTTTTCATAATCATGATCGGCATTCGTTGGCGAGAGCATCCGGCATTGAAAAGGTCGCCTGCTGACCAAGGTCTGGCGAAAAACTATGTGGTTGGTGGTAGATATTTTCTGCATCAACGACCTATGAAATGTCAATGCTTTGCATTGATAGTTTGAAAAACTAACATTATGCAACACGAAGAGTTAAATCTATTCTAATATATTAAGGGTTTTGTTGAGGCAGAACACACAGACGACTGGCAGTTACTGAGCTACATTCGCTGTCATAACATTAGAACCGATGAACAAAGCTGTCTGATGATTAAAAAACCGAAAGTTCCAGCCAATCGCCCTTTGTACAGTGCAGTTTTTATGCATATACTGAGGTAATTTGATTTCTACTTTGCCGAAAATCCTAACTGTGATGAGCATGATATTAATAAAGCAAACAAAATATCCCAGCACATTCACGTAATGCTGAATGTGGAAGAAACTGGAATTTAGGCGTGAAAAATAATAACTAATATTTTACCTGCAAAGGTAGCTGCACTTTGGTGGAGACTATGAACTACTCCTCGATTTTCATCATACTTTCGACATACAACATGCAAAAGAACTTCTTGCACCAAATCGTGCAATATTAGAGCGGCGTAGAATCTGGAGTACAGTAACGATAAACATTGGGAAGAATATCTCTGCAACAAGCAACGCGGTCGAGTGGATTGGAACCGTTTATGGTTGCAATAATCGCGCATTCAAATTTCACGTTAAGTTGTGTTTTCGCGATTTTGAGAAAGCCACTAAACGACAATTGTCTTTGCTTATTCGCAAAGCATGTAGTAAAAATGCACCGCATCGTAGTATAGGTAACTACCATGAAGATGTCAATAGGTAACTATCATGCAGGTGTGAACCCAAGGGTGTTCCAACATAATCAACAAGATTTTTCCATGACCGGAGGACAAAAATGTATAACTACACTTCAGCTAATTTTGAAATATAAAGAGCTTGATGGCTGATCTAAAAAATTCTGGCTTTGTAAGACTTGATACTGCACAAGTAAAAATAGATATTGCTGAGGATCATGATATGCAAGTGCAAAGAACTCCTAGACCGGCTGGCCTAACCACCTCACTTGGAAGTGTATTCATTCGTTCATTATACGAAAAACTACAATACCTGCTGTCCTATGACCAATCGAACAGCTTTGCTTCTCTACTGAAATAACTACATTAAATCTACCAACAGCAAATCTTGGAAGCGTAGCTATTACAAAGCAGACAGAACTTCTATCTTGTGTGTATATTTAGTTGTCTCTCTCTCTCTCTCGCTTTAGACAATCGGTGAGATTCTTTCATTCGCCCAGAAGCGGCCAGACAAGTAATATAATCTTCATCAACACCGACCAAGTGCGCCATCCTGCGATAAGGTGTAGATAGATTTTCGAACAAGCTCAAATAGTTGTACTAGTTGATATTATTTGACAACGTGTAGACGAGTGTAATCTAAACAGAAAGTGTTATCGTGCAATGGGGTCAAGAGATGCAAACTCTGGATTTCGCAAAAAACGTCCATTATCATTATAATCAGAGTAGCACAAACTGTATCAGAGAATGTTTGGTCGTATCGCAACAAATAGATGGCACTAACGTGACATGTCCTTTCCGAGTACTGAGGAAGTCTAGTTAATATATTTTATAATTTACTCTGCAGGAATTAAGCTTACTGAAAGCAAGATTCAGTTTGAGCTCAAAATCAAGTCCAAGGAGGTATACACATGCATAAATTATGTCTGACCAACATTCCACCAAAATTATTTCCTCACCGACTTAAATTGACTTTTACCAATAACTTTTAGGAACGGTGTGCAGCTGAGGCTGTAATTAATGTTGCTAAAAATAATCTTAAACAAAATGCTCTCTAAATCTACTTTCACAATTTTACAGCATTCACAATGTACAAGTGGATACCTGATAAACAAGGTGCAAGTCACAATCAAGAGCAAATGCTTTCGATGTTGTTTGAAGATCAGCCAACACCCAAAGAGCTTCCAAAGTTGGTAAAGATGACATCATTGCAGCTTTTCCCAGCTTCGCGGAGTTAAACATGAAAACGTGTTACCTTAACAAACTAGCACAGACGACAAATGTTCGTTCGCCAGGATTACATAACTAATGAGGGGTCTACATTTAATAACTTGCTTTTGGATCAAGGTAGCAAGAAAATTAATAACTTTTGAAATACCTTTGAAATAAACATCAATAAAGCTCACAACAGACTTTTAAACCAGAGCATGTTCTCCAATCACTAATAAACAAGATGAAATCTTATCTATAGCTCATTAAATACAAGATCAAGAGAGAAATTGGGAAACTGCAAAGTGACCTTGTGGTACAGAAGACAACCTCTCATGCATGTCGTTGATGTCCCTGCACATCTTGATTTGAACCCGAAGCGTGAGTTTGACAGCAAACGCAGGTTCTGCTCAGTCGTGATACATGCAAAAGGCGCTCTGAGCGTACAATTCGCGAACATTCAATTGCAAGTTTAACGCTCAGTTGATCACGTCCCGCTGTGGACAAGCGATAGTACCGTAGTTCTGACGTCAAACTTGGACAATATCACTACTGAAGTTTGAGTTATATTACCTCGCTGCTGTACTCTCAACGTGCACTATTCGCATGAATTGATGATCTTGCAACTAATCAAGACACGCTTTGATCATGTAATCACACTTGAAGAAAACAGCATCCTTTTTGTCAACGTGGCACAGTCAACCTCTTTGTGGTGTTAATTTAGCACCTAATGTGACACCAGTTGAAAACCAAAACGTTGGCGTGAATGTCTAGACAAGTTGCTTGCAGTAACAATGTAAATTCAAATTCTACAGCATTTCAAATGCTGTATTTCACTAGTAAAAAAACGGTGTGACAAGGAGGTTGGTTTTTGTATCAAAACAAAATGCAACTTGTTTAATTGAAAAACTAGCAAGTATTTAAGACTGCATTCAAGTATAGTGAAATATAAATGGCCGCTGACAACACTAAGATGCCACATATAATTACCATACATCCCAACTAATAGTTTAGCATGAGATGAATCCCGCCATCATCAACACCAAAGACAAAACCATATTATAAAAAATACCTTTCTCAAATAATGTAACACTAAATATCAAGTAAAATAAAACTCCTTTATAGTAATGCAAGAGGCTAGCGATGCACATAGCAAAACTGCAGACAGTGACACTGTTTCGACCTATCAGGTCTCTTCAGTGCAGTTGGTGACCGACAGGAAGCTACAGGCTTTTAATAAAGCATAGCTTAGACCGCCACACTTTCGGGATCTATACTAGATCCACTTGGTGGATGGTCTGTCAGTACTCTGCGAAGCCGTATCACTCGTGAATGAGTGGCGGTTGTCGCAGGTGCACTAAGTCTAGCAACTGCTAGAACAATAGTGCTGTCACAGCCTAGTGGTCACAAGGTCTTACATGTATAGTAATGCAAGAGTATACTAGATCCACTTGGTGGATGGTCTGTCAGTACTTCTTCGCAGAGTACTGACAGACCATCCACCAAGTGGATCTAGTATAGATCCCGCAAGTGTGGCGGTCTAAGCTATGCTTTATTAAAAGCCTCTAGCTTCCTGTCGGTCACCAACTGCACTGAAGAGACCTGATAGGTCGAAAAAACTCCTTTAGTTTCTTACAATTGGATCTTTCACGATATCAAGAAGGGTTATAATGTTTCGGCCTCCTCCTCTCAGGTTTTGTAAAATTTTTATTTTCTTTGTCTTTACAGGCAGTGCAAAACAAAAAAGGATAGTGTCATTAAATGCAAAAACTAAAAAATTAAAACACCAACATTCTCGATTGAAAACAGATAGCTACAAGGTAATGCAGTATACATGTAGCGCTGACGTAAGTATTGATATCGCAATTAATTTGTAATTCATAACACCAGAAGATACGTCCATTATTTTAAAACATTAATTTTGTCTTTTTCTTATGATTACCTCACCTTTAAAATTTCTATTACAACTTTTTTGTTTTCTGTCACATTAAAAGCTTCAAATATTTCACTGTACTTCCCACGTCCAAGCTTTCGCACTAATTGATAATCTTCTTGGTTGCTATATAACAAAGAATATTTAAAAGTTTTGAAATGATTAAGTATTTTAACTACGAAAGAAGGATGTTCCAGATATCAGGGGGCATCACTATTAAAGGGACACTATACCAAGGGGTAACATTATTTTTTAAGAAAAACTATTTTAGGGGCAACAGTATTTTAGATGATTACACTCTTCTGGCAGTGACATTAATTTTGGGGTTGCCACTATTTTAGGTGGCAGAGCTATTTTATGGGGTGACATTAACTTTGGAGATAACACTTTTTGTCACTCTTTAGGCAACACTTTTGACTAATCAGTGTAAATCTTAGCAGGCATCATTAACTCTAGTAGTGATATTGGGATCATTCGTGTTTATAACTAGAGTAATCTTCAATAAAAGTATCAAAATCATCATCAAAAGTAATGACAGGACTCTCATAATATCATTCTACCACTCTTCTCATTACTCTTTTGAAACTTTTTCTGTTTGTGATATTTTCCACCTTCACTATTTTCTTTTTTCCTCTTGGACGTCTTTATCTCATTCTCATCAAACATACACGTCTTAAAATACATCCATGTCAAATCTTTTTTTTCGGTATGAAGTTTTAATGTTTCCTTCAAGATTCAAGACTTCTGTTTTTGTCAACCTATCTGTTCATTACTCTCTCTCCATCAAACCCCAAACCCACCTTTCAGATGCATCCTATCTTCTTAAAATCCATGTTTCTGATTTGTACATTACCACACTTTACATACAGGTCTTTTACTTTTTGTCTCGATTGCGATTACAATTACATAGTTTTGCAAAAAGTGTTGAAAACACAAAATGGTTAGACTTGTAACCGTAAGCCATGCTGTCGGTGCTCTGACTCTTTTGCAGTCTTTTAAAATGCTGACTGATCTCTGATCTAAGATCAATAACTTACTTATCGGTTGTAGTTTGGTAAATAGGTCATTCTTTGTTGATTGCATATTAAACGAAAAACTAAAAGCAGTAAATTAATTTGCAGTTTTTATTGCACACTCCCCTTACTGCTGGAATTTCCAAAAAAATTATTACCGGTAATCAACTGTAATTCGATACTGCTAAGTTCAACCTAACGGTGCTGAGTGCTGTGCAAAGACTACAGCAGTACTACTTGCAGCAGATATCCTTGGCCTTGACTTGATCATAAACCAAGACTACCGGCATACTTATAACTCACCCATATACGTTATAGATTATAGAACAACAAAAGTAGTGCCAGATGTACCATCATGACCATTGTTTTTTATGGCAGTTGTAATGTCACATATCATTTACCTCTTTATGCAAAGAGAAAACGCACTTTGGCTATCACACACACAATCTGCTCAGTGAAGTAAAAATAAGTTTCAAGTCTGATTTAGATCTTCCAATAAGCACCCCAAAATATATAGGATATTCAAAAAAAAGTAACGATTTTGAAATAGGTGTGGTACGAGCTGTGCAATAAATGAAGCAATAATCATATTTTTGTTTTTGATAACCTAACATTTTATCTATGTAATAAAAAATGATGAAATGAACAAATGAACTGCACATAAAAGTACCGGTAATTGAAGTTTGGTATCAAAAAGTGTTGTTCAAGTCCAACATAAGTATCAAGTACACATTCAAGAAGTGAAACCACCAGAAATAAAAACCGTTGCAAGAATAGTTTGCAAATTTAAAGATGATAAATCTATTGGTGTTTTGCACAAAGGAAATTGTAGAAGACCATAATTAGAAAGAACTGAGATAACATTGAAAATGTTAGAGAATCAATTGGGAGTAGTTCAAGAAAATCAATCTGCAAAATTATTTGCAGAAACAGGCATTGCAACTGCATCTGTATTTAGAATAAGAAAATGACCTGTATGCATTTCCATAAAAAATTCAGCAGCAAATTCAACTTACTCAACAACAGCAAACAAAGAGACAGAAATTTGTCAGATAGTTTTTGGAAAAAAATGGAAACCAACAATGAATTTCCTCAAAAAACTCATATGACAGAAGAATGTCATGCCCATTTGGGGGAAAAAGTGAATAAACAAAACTTTGGTACTATTAATGACTTGATTGAAAAACAACAAGAACCGTGCTCAAAGTCATTGTATGTGTAGCAATTGGATGGTTTGCAGTCATTAAGCCATACTTCTTTGAAGATGCAAATGGTAACACAACTAGATCAACTATCGAAGAATGATTGAAACTTCCTACCTACCACAGTTGGAGCTCAAGCAAGACAAAGAAATAACATTGTAAACTCCCTCCCGATGTACATTATTCCATACATTCACATACTGGGCCTCCCTCTCCAGTGTACACTGCCTTTCTCAAAGTGCTCTGCCTGCCAAGATTCCAATTTGCAACCATAGCATTACAAGATAGGTGCACTATCCATGGGCCACAGCGTCACTTGTAGAATTACAGCAATTATGACTATATAAACACACATTAATGATTATGGCAAAATAGTCGGGGCTAGTAAAGAATCGGCCGTTATACTCTGTAATAGGCGATCACGTGACATGCGTTGCCTGACGTGTTTTACGTGACGAACGCAATGCGCGCGAATGAGATACTCTTCTTTCTTTATTATCGCTAGCTTTCTTATAACTGAAACTGTTAGAAACGTGTTTTTAGTACAGAAGAACTGTTCGCAGAGCCGAGTCACTAACAACAGTTGATCATCGACCACAGGTGTGTACAGTAACGCCATAGGATGCCATCAAAACATGCGAAAATTGCGCTCTTTCTTAATATAAAGGCTTAAAATTTGTACCTTTTCAGAGACAAGATGTTAAATACAAAAGCGCTGTTTGCAAGCACATCAAATTTCAAATGATTGCTTAACCTTCCCCAATGGCCTCCTTTTTGGTTTTGGTGTAAAAACAATCCAATGTTCTAAACCGGTACCACCACAAATACGAGATTAATGTAATGAAAAACAAGCTTGCCATAACAACACTTGTTAAGCATATGTCCCATGAGAAAAACGCAACTTTATGCTTCTTCGAGTCCGTTTGAGCTATATTAAGTTGCACCAAGCCGTTGTGATTTTTTGGCAATCCTGTTACATTGTAATAAGTCATCCATGGTGCAGGTTGTTCCAGTTTTTTCGCAAGTTAACAAATGGTTGATGGTTTGATTTTCTTTTCCACACTGGCAGGTGGTATCAATGCATTTTCTTTTCCACACTGGCAGGTGGTATCAATGCCGGGGGGTAAGTAGCCCCACTTCAGTAGAAGAGGTTGTTCCAGTTTTTTCGCAAGCCAACAAATGGTTTATGGTTTGATTTTCTTTTCCACACTGCTAGGTGGTATCAGTGCGAGGGGTAAGTAGCCCCACTTCAGAGATTTGGTCTTGCCTACACCTGATCTTAAACGGTTGAGACAACGCCATTTATTCCATTGTAACTTGTATCCTGGGGGAAGAGATTCTTGAACTGGGAAATTTTGGAGCTTATGGTGATCTGGAATATTGTCTGTGTAGTTCTGTGTTTTGAGTTGGCGCGTGGTGTGCTTGTCGAGAGGAGGAACAGTTCTTAGAAAACTCTTTCTAGAATTTAGTTTGGATGGGGCGGCTGTCAATTCGTAGGCTACATGGGATGTCGTTGGTCCAAATTGCATTTTTGTCGTTCAGATTGGCTGGATACTTCACGGCGAATGCTGGGGGGGAGGGCAATTCCTACCAAGCTGTACACCTTATTAAGGGGGATCGGTTTAAAATATCCTGTAATTCGTCGGCATGTATTATTCAGAGCTGAGTCGATTTTTGCTGCATGAGCTGACCTTTCCCACACTGGGCACGCGTATCCAGCTGTAGAAAAGCACAATGCTAAAGCAGTTGTGCGCAAAGTATAAGGGTTTGCTCCCCATTTTGAATTTGCTAATTTGGAAAGCAGAGCATTTCTTGATTGAATTTTAGCCTTTAGTTTTCTTGTGTGTTCTTGAAGGATAGGGTTCTATCTATTGTGATGCCCAAATATACGGATATTTGATTATTTGATGCTCAACTATCTGCATACTACGCGAACACTTACAGATCACTCTCAATATGAGACCCCAACATCATGAAATACACGACATCATCGCATATCGACCCTAGTCAAGTATAAGCCGCCATCCAAGAAAATGCAGTTGATCATGAAAAACACGATATTATTGCATATCGGCCCTAGTCAAGTATAAGCCCCCAAACAAAAACATGCAATTTATCAAGGAATGCACGACGTTATTGCATGTCGACTCTAGTCAAGTATAAGCCCCCAACCAAAAACATGCAGTTTATCATGAAACTCACGACTTTATTGCATATTCATCCTAGTCAAGTATCAACCCCCAACCAAAAAAATGCAATTGATCCTGAAATACACGACGTTATCGCATATCGGCTGTAGTCAAGAACAAGTCTCTATCCAAGAAAATGCAGCTGATCATGGATTACACGACGCTATTGCATATTGATTCTAGTCAAGTATAAGCCGTCATTCAAGAAAATGCATTTTATCATGGATTACACGACGTTATTGCTTATTCATCCTAGTCAAGTGTCTGCCGCCATCCAAGGAAATACAATTTATCACGAAATGCACGACGTTATTGCATATTCATCCTAGTCATCTCTCAGCCCCCAACCAAAACAATGCAATTTTTCCTGAAATACACGACGTTATTGCATATCGGCTCTAGTCAAGTATAAACCGCCATTCTAGACAATGGAGTTGGTCATGAAATACACGACGTTATTGCATATCGTTCCTAGTCAAGTATAAGCCGCCATCCAAGAAAATGCAGTTGATCAAGGAATGCACGATGTTATTGCATATTGATCCTAGTCAAGTATAAGCCGCCATCCAAGAAAATGCAGTTTATCATGGAAATACACGACGTTACTGGATATCGAATCTAGTCAAATGTATGCCCCCGACCAAGAAAATGAAATCAAAGATATTGTTGGTACGTACTTTTTATGAATTGATGCAATTTATTTGAATAGTTTACATACCGGAACATAATGTTTACATTACAGATATAATGAAAGTGCGTATAGGTGTAAGCACTGTAACGCTATGTAAAGCAAAAGAGCTAACAGTTTAAGTTTTTTATCTCTGGATGCCTTTGTTCGCGTTTGACCATATCTACTTAACGGTAAGATGGGATAAAGACTTATTAAGACTGAGTGTGTTTGCACTTTCATCGCGCCCATTGCCTTGTTCTAAGTCTTGTTGAGATACCTACTGCTGCCGGCCAATCAAGGGAGCAGCCAGGGGGTCGAAAGCGCTAAACCTATGTCTTGTTATCCACGGTTTAATACCTGAAGCTTTAGGCCTACTTTTAACAACCACTTGTTTTTGAAAGTACGTCACAAAACATTTCGTTATATATTCTTTTCTGAAAATGCTCGACGTAACCACCCAAGCAAAACGTTAAAAATATATACGGTAGCTTTTAGCGATTAATTGGTTGTTTATTGCTTTACCGGAAAAATAGTTAGCTTAAACTAATTTCAGTACACCTAGAACAAAAAAATCACTTTTATTCGCTAAAATGATTATGACGTATTCAATTCCATGTTTTTATTGAACGGGGCGTTTGCGTTTGAAGTCGCTTTGTCGAGCTTGTTGCAGCGAATATTTCCCGTTAACAGTTCCTCTTATAGGTTGATATATGTCTTACCCAGACAGATGTGGAGGAAAAGTTTTGCGATAAGAAAAAGTAGGCGAGCAAAGTAGTTAGCGAAGGTGAGGGGGAGAGATGCGGGCCCTATTCAAGTAAAAGCCGCCATCCAAGAAAATGCTATTTATTATGAAATACACGACGTTATTGCATATCGACCCTATTCAAGTATAAACCCCCATTCAAGAAAATGCATTTTATCATGAAATACACGACGTTAATGCAATATGACTCTTGTCAAGTGTAAGTACCAATAAGAAAATGCAAATTATTAAAATTACAACAAAGCGAAATCAAACAAGCAGTGAATCGATAAAAAAAGAAGCATTACAAGCAAAATACAAAAATTTTAAATATCTGATTGATCGCTTGATCAATAACATCACTGCTGCAATGACAATTTATGGCAGTGGATATTGCAATGTTATTGATTGTAAAAGATCCGAAAATACTTTCATTTTTGATCTTTTTCGACGCCACAAAAATTCATCCAGATAACTGGGAATAAAATTTCGACGGGTACCGTGCATGCGCTTGAACTTCCATTTGCATGCACACCATATACTTTCAATGTCGTTTGTGTGGATACCGTTAGGTGCCACAAACCAGCGTCTATGATTAACGGTGTGGTGAGTGTATCCCAAAGCTGAAAAACCACAAAATCATTTCTGCAGCAACTACTGTTTTTGTAGTATTTACCCGTCAAACCGACATAGGCTCCCCATTCATCGGAATGAATTTCAGTTCCCGGAGCAATATTCGCCGTGATGATGGGTTGCAACGTTTGTTGATCTCGTTTATCGACAAGTTGCATAAAAACTTGCCTGAAATATTAATATCTTCATGAAGTTAAAATCGCTTACTTTGAAACAAAAGATGCTGTAATATCATTCCAATATTTTACCTCCCATCTTGGTGTTCCACCCGCTTCTGACATTAATAGGCTTCAAATGATATAAAGTCTATGGTCCTCCTCAATCCTTTAACTCCACTAATTTGTTGATAACCATGTTGACCTATTACTCGCAGAAGAAAGAAATTTTAGTTTGGTTCGTAAATTGCACAAGAGAAAAACGACTGACCACGTTGGCAAAAAGATAACATTGGCCAAACAGTCGCAAAATTTCGTGGAGTGTAAAAGAGCCTTTTCTCCTACTTTCTTCACAACTGCGCCTAAAACCTACCTTGTTTGGAGGTCAATTCCACCAAATAGCCACTGCGCTGGGACAACTCGACCACGCTGATTAGCGGCAGGCTTTCTCCTCGCCACTGAAGTTTCGTCAATTGCCACAATGTGGCCAACACCACCAATTGGAGATGCGTTGGCAATAAGATCTTGTGAACAAATCTAAATGATACAAGTGATTGCTAACTTGTTGCTTAATTTTATCGTATATGTATATATATATACTACCTGATTTTGCCAGGGTCGACTGCACTCGATTATTGTTTTATTATGATCTTTTTTCTTAAACTTTGGATTACACTACCTTTAACTTTGCCCCTAATTCAGACCTCCCCACTTTTAAATGAAGATTAGTGTTTAAAACCGATACAAAGAGATTGATGTGATTAATTTCGGTGTATTGATTAAAGGTGCCAAGTTTGAAGTTTGTATGTCCATTGGTTTTGAAAGAGTTGCGCTTAAAAAAAAGCAGCAAAACACAAAATGGCTTGCTGCATTCCTAATAAACATTGTAATATTGAAAAAAACTCCATTTCGGGGATAAACTTCTCGATATCTGCCGAATGAGCCATTAACCACGTTTCTGCGGCTAGTGTATTTCAAAATATTCATAAAAAAACATTTTTCCAATCAATTGTTCGTTATGACGTCATAGGAAATTGTAAAAACGCAAAAAAATTTAAAGTTAACAAGTCGGACGCTGGCTTTTATGCTCAAAATAACATTCATTTGTCCAAAAAGGCAATTTTTGAAAAAATTGTCAAAAAATTTGGTACATAAATAAAGATGCTTACTACCCGTAAAAACTGGCACCAGTCCACTGCAGTGGGTTTGCTGATATGGCAGTCTTGCATAATTCTATAGATCGTGGTCTCTAGCCCAGCAAAAACATATCTTTAAGCATTGTTCCAACTTCAGGCTTGACTTTTCAAAAAACGAATCCTTTCTTATGGACATTGTAGTACGACATCCCTTTCAAAAAAACACACTACATTTTGTTCCATTTGTTTAAGCAATAGCTTGGACCAGGGGTAGGCAACCTTTTTAGTCGGAGGGCCGCATTGATCACTAAAGAGTTGGCCAAGGGCCAGTGCTCATGTAAGTGTCCAAAAAAAAAGGTCCACCTTCTTGCATTGTCGTATTACAGAACGTGGACATGATGGTCTCCAAAAAAAAAGGTTATCACCCTCTGAATGGACGGAAAATGCGTCTGTGCAAACTGACAAATCGATCGTGGCGTGTAAAGTTTTTTGTTCTTTAATACGGTAATTGTTTCCCCTCCTATCATTGTCACTCAGGTTTACTGAAGTTTCAAAAGTGCTCGCGGGCCGCACAAAATGCTCTCGGGGGCCGCATGCGGCCCGCGGGCCGTAGGTTGCCCACCCCTGGCTTAGACCATTTGCACTGCCTCTTAAGCTCACGACAAGTTTAATCAGAAGTAAGCTTTTTTGAAGTAAATTTCTGTGACAATTGAAGTGAATTTACTGCTACCGATACCTTTTCAAACTTGCAAAATGTTTAGGAAAGAAAGTTTAGTTTGTAGGTTATATGCACAGTATGAGACCACATAGTGGTGTCATTGGAGTCGATGAATTAGTAGAGTGTCATAGTTATTTTGTGTGATTAACGGTGGAACCTTGACCCCAGATGAGCTTACAGTTAGACAAAGAGACAACATTTTTGATTTCAAGTTTGACCCAGTCCTTTAGCTTAGTTAAAACTCGGTATATTATGAGCTATTTGAAAACCGATGTGGTGCCCAAGAGCAGCTTTTACTAAATAGTCATTAAAATTGACACAAACTCATAACGATATGAGCACAGGAATACTCACTCTGTTGGAACACCGCCACACTTTTCCATCTATTACCGATGATTTATTTTGCATCAGCATGTTGCTGTTGCACCGCAAGCAGCTTCTCCTGTTCGCAAGAAGCCCGTGCTGCTGCATCCACATTCTTGTTGAATCAGCAATCCCAAATCCGATAATGGCTCCAACTTCCCAAGGATCTTTACCCTCTAAAATAGAGAAATCTACCATTTTATTATGTATTTTACGACCATTTTCTGAAATACAAGCAAATTGTTTTTGTCAATGAAAAATAAATAAAGATGCGTAACACTGCACTGAGCAAAAATGGTCATAGACATGATATTGTAGGTTCATCGCATACTACGGTTCTATCCCTTTCCCCACCCCCTACCCTCCCCCAGGAAAAATTCAGATCGATGATACAAAAACAAACTATTTTCAGTTCATTAATGTTTTGCAGAGCAGTTTGTAAAATCTACTTGTAAAAAGAAAGAGAAATAGAATGGTTTTTGGCCTCTCTGAAGGTGTTATGTACCCGTCCACTTCATGCAGCAAACATTTTTCAGGGTGCTGCTAACTGAACGACCGAAGAAAAACAGCCCGCACTATCTGTAACATCAGTCTACTGCTTTTTCCTCTTTTGTTTCCTTGCCTTTCTCTCTCACGCCTTCCTATTGCTCTTTCTCTTGTATTGAGCAGCAACGTTCATCCCAATCATGCCACATCTTTCCTTGCTCTGTGTGCGCCGGCAATATGGTCAGGAAAAGGTCAATGCAATTCTGTACCTGCCCCAAATGAGTACATTTCAAGTTCACCTACCTCTCCTCCTCTTCAAAATTAAACTTCCTTTACAACTGACACTCCTGAAGTTGTTCTCCTTACTTCATCTCGGCTTGCCTTGAAATTTTCCTGCCTACCAATTTTTTGCGGCCCCTCCAGCACCTACACCACCGATGTGGATCGCAATTTAGTTTTTTCCCCTTTCTAACGTATCTCTCCCCCTCACCTTCGCTAACTACTTTGCTCGCCTACTTTTTCTTATCGCAAAACTTTTCCTCCACACCTGTCTGGGTAAGACATATATCAACCTATAAGAGGAACTGTTAACGGGAAATATTCGCTGCAACAAGCTCGACAAAGCGACTTCAAACGCAAACGCCCCGTTCAATAAAAACATGGAATTGAATACGTCATAATCATTTTAGCGAATAAAAGTGATTTTTTTGTTCTAGGTGTACTGAAATTAGTTTAAGCTAACTATTTTTCCGGTAAAGCAATAAACAACCAATTAATCGCTAAAAGCTACCGTATATATTTTTAACGTTTTGCTTGGGTGGTTACGTCGAGCATTTTCAGAAAAGAATATGCAGTGGAATTCGGTTAATAAATCCACCTCGGGACAGCCGGTTTTGGGTTTAATACGCGGCGGCTTTAATAAACGGCGTTTTCTAAAATGCACAAAAAGCATCCTCTACTAATTCCGAGTCGATCAGCTGCTTCACGCTGACTCATGAAGGTAAACGTTTTGTAGCGATTGAGCAACTCTAGCTTTTCTGCTGCTGTTTTATCATGTCTTCTTGATCTATTCATTCTGCAATGGATCCAGAAAACTTTTCTTTAAGTTAAATCTCATAAAACCGCTTCAGTTGCAACAATAACTGCACAACTCCTACGACTGGTGTTCAATTAGTCTGCTTGATTAGGCCTACCAGTACACAAGGACATGTACGTACTTGTCCATACGAAACTGATAATCCAATATTGTTTCGTCACTTTGCAATATTGTACTTATTAGTACATAATGAAGAAAAATTTGACTGCATAAAGCACGTAAACTGGATGTATTAAGCGGCGCTTGGATTTATTAACCGAAGTTTTTATAACGGGAAAGGATTGGGACGATTCCGTTCCAAGCAAATTGGATGTAATAAGCGGCTGGATTTATTAACCGAATTCCACTGTATAACGAAATCATAGACGAAGATATGGAAATTGTAAACCTTGCACCTAATTGGCAAAGCAGCATTTGGGCGTAAGGGGCATTAAGAATTTATTAAAATTAATATACCAGGAAACAATAATGAGTATACCACCCAAGCAATTGGTTGGGTGTTGTTAAAAGTAGGCCTAAAGCTTCAGGTATTAAACCGTGGATAACAAGACATAGGTTTAGCGCTTTCGACCCCCTGGTTGCTCCCTTGATTGGCCGGCAGCAGTAGATACCTCAACAAGACTTAGAACAAGGCAATGGGCGCGATGAAAATGCAAATACACTCAGTCTTAATAAGTCTTTATCCCATCTTACCGTTAAGTAGATATGGTCAAACGCGAACAAAGGCATCCAGAGATAAAAAACTTAAACTGTTAGCTCTTTTGCTTTACATAGCGTTACAGTGCTTACACCTATACGCACTTTCATTATATCTGTAATGTAAACATTATGTTCCGGTATGTAAACTATTCAAATAAATTGCATCAATTCATAAAAAGTACGTACCAACAATATCTTTGATTTCATTTTCTTGGTCGGGGGCATACATTTGACTAGATTCGATATCCAGTAACGTCGTGTATTTCCATGATAAACTGCATTTTCTTGGATGGCGGCTTATACTTGACTAGGATCAATATGCAATAACATCGTGCATTCCTTGATCAACTGCATTTTCTTGGATGGCGGCTTATACTTGACTAGGAACGATATGCAATAACGTCGTGTATTTCATGACCAACTCCATTGTCTAGAATGGCGGTTTATACTTGACTAGAGCCGATATGCAATAACGTCGTGTATTTCAGGAAAAATTGCATTGTTTTGGTTGGGGGCTGAGAGATGACTAGGATGAATATGCAATAACGTCGTGTATTCCGTGATAAATTGTGTTTCCTTGGATGGCGGCAGATACTTGACTAGGATGAATAAGCAATAACGTCGTGTAATCCATGATAAAATGCATTTTCTTGAATGACGGCTTATACTTGACTAGAATCAATATGCAATAGCGTCGTGTAGTCCATGATCAGCTGCATTTTCTTGGATAGAGACTTGTTCTTGACTACAGCCGATATGTGATAACGTCGTGTATTTCAGGATCAATTGCATTTTTTTGGTTGGGGGTTGATACTTGACTAGGATGAATATGCAATAAAGTCGTGAGTTTCATGATAAACTGCATGTTTTTGGTTGGGGGCTTATACTTGACTAGAGTCAACATGCAATAACGTCGTGCATTCCTTGATAAATTGCATGTTTTTGTTTGGGGGCTTATACTTGACTAGGGCCGATATGCAATAATATCGTGTTTTTCATGATCAACTGCATTTTCTTGGATGGCGGCTTATACTTGACTAGGGTCGATATGCAATAATGTCGTGCATTCCATGATCAACTCAATTCTCTAAAATGGCGGCTTATACTTGACTAGGGTCGCCATGCAATAACGTCGTGTGTTTCATGATGAATTGCATTTTATTGGTTTGGGGCTTATACTTCAACAGGGCCGATACGTGATGACGTTTTGTATTTGATGATCAACTGCATTTTCTTGGTTTGGGACTTAAGGCCGATATGCGATAACGTCCTGTATTCCATGATAAATTGCATTGTTTTTGATGGCGGCTGATAGTTCACTAGGATGAATTTTTGTTTTTTTGTTTTATTTGCCATTTTTATCCTCCATTCACGAGAAAGCGAATTGTATCGCTATACTTTGGACGGGAAGTCCGCACTCGCTTGGGAGTTGCCTTTTTCGAGGTTTATGGGCCACCTGTCTTCCACATAAAGGCGGGGGCGTCCCGTTAAGTGCCTTGCCCAAGGACACAACAAGCGAACTTGCCGGCTTGTTCTCCACAACCTCCCATAAATGCCGAGCGCCAAGCAGGGAAGCTATAGATACCATTTTTCAAAGTCTTTTGGTATGACTCGACAAGGGGAATGAACCCCAGGTCTACCGACTGCGAAGCGGACGCTCTAACCACTACGCCATCGCGTCGAATAAGCAATAACGTCGTGTATTCCATGAATTGCATTTTATTGAATGGCGGCTCAAACTTGACTAAAGCCGATATGTAAAAGCATCGTGTCTTCTATGATAAATTGGATTTTTTTGGTTGGGGGCTTATACTTTACTATGGTCAATGTGCAATAACGTCGCGTATTCCAGAATAAATTGCATTTTCTTAGATGGGAGCTTATACTTGACTAGGGTCGATATGCAATAACGTCGTGTGTTATGTCATAAATCGTTTTTCATTGAAATTGCGTTTCGATGTGCGCGAGTTTTGAGCTTCTGACCCTTTTGCTCTGAAATTTTGCGTAGCTGACCTGTCTGATAAGGTCAAATACCTAATTAGCGTATTCTCGTTTGTGTGTCTTTTCAATTATTGTAACCGCGGGGCTACGCTTTGTTCTGCAGCATTGTTATTTTTAGCTAGGCTCGTTAACAGAATTCAATTCCGCTGCATTGTTCTAATTGATTGATATCAGTTGAAATTTCTACTCAAAACCTTTCATCATTGCATTGTTTACCGCAGCAGCAGCAACTAAAGTTCGTTAGTGTAAGGCACTATCAATTATCAAATCAACAAACATCTCATATTGTACCATTTTTCAGCTATAAGAATTCGTAATTAAATTATTAAAAGTTGTTGGATGTTCTGTCGAAAAACAAGTTGCTAAGTTTCGCATATCGGTCATTTACGCAAGTAACAATTACATTGTATCTGTTACTTTTGTTACGACATCTCGTCCTTCTCTTGTTCGTCCCAGCGTGAGGCAGACACGCGTGTTGCGCCGTAACATCGCGTATTCCATGATAAAATGCATTTTCTTGTTTGGGGGCTTATACTTGACTAGGATCAGTATGACTAGGATTAGTATGCAATAACGTTGTGTATTTCATGATCAACTGCATTTTTTTGGATGGCGGCTTATACTTGACTAGGGTCGATATGCGATGATATCGTGTATTTCATGATGTTGGGGTCTCATATTGAGAGTGATCTGAAAGTGTTCGCGTAGTATGCAGGTAGTTGAGCATCAGGTTCCATTTTGGTTTTGAGAATTTACACTGTATTTGGGTTTGTAAACAATAGCGTTGTGCATTTCAGCATCAAATTGCGTTTTTCTCATGGGACATATGCTTAACAAGTGTTGTTATGGCAAGCTTGTTTTTCATTACATTAATCTCGTATTTGTGGTGGTACCGGTTTAGAACATTGGATTGTTTTTGCACCAAAACCAAAAAGGAGGCTATTGGGGAAGGTTAAGCAATCATTTGAAATTTGATGTGCTTGCAAACAGCGCTTTTGTATTTAACATCTTGTCTCTGAAAAGGTACAAATTTTAAGCCTTTATATTAAGAAAGAGCGCAATTTTCGCATGTTTTGATGGCATCCTGTGGCGTTACTGTACACACCTGTGGTCGATGATCAACTGTTGTTAGTGACTCGGCTCTGCGAACAGTTCTTCTGTACTAAAAACACGTTTCTAACAGTTTCAGTTATAAGAAAGCTAGCGATAATAAAGAAAGAAGAGTATCTCATTCGCGCGCATTGCGTTCGTCACGTAAAACACGTCAGGCAACGCATGTCACGTGATCGCCTATTACAGAGTATAACGGCCGATTCTTTACTAGCCCCAAATAGCCTCCAAAAATAAAATGCTGTCCATGTCAAAACAGCCACTTCCCAAAATAAACCTTACATTCTTCTATCATTTCGTTGATTCAGCTCTACAAACTCAATAATTTTGTTGAACCAGCTTAACAAACTTTGCACCAATAGCACAATTTGATGTAAAAAAACTAAACTGCACAAGACAGCGTAGTGGTACATGGTTCCAGAGAATTAGATATCACTAAATCCCGAAAATTTCATGGAATTTCACATCAGTGTTCTATTGGAGTCTCACTAATTTGATGAATTCGGAATTGTCGGAAATGTCGGAAAACTTACTAATTTGATGAAATGTCGGAACTGTCTGAAACGTCTGAAATGTTGCAAATCTAATTTAAGGAACAGTCAGAATCGTCGGAATTGTCGGAATAAAAGTGAATTCTGATCATTTAAACCTATTTGTAACGAAAACAAACTGCATGATTAATTGATTATATAAGACTGTCACAGTTATCTCAGTGCAAATATAAATATTTTGAACACTTTTAATATTTCTAAATCATAAAAAACAAACAAACGAGTACGGGGAAATGAAATTCATTTACAAGTCTTTTGAACAACAACAAAAACGTCGAAGGAATATATTAATATGTTTTTGAATGGAAATGGGATACTATGTGTCAAAAATTCATCAACAAGCCTCTGAATAAAACCAATAAACGTCGCAAACTCATTAAAATTCTTTTGAAACAACGCAATAAGTCCACAAAACTCATACAAAAGCATCTGAAACCAATGACTAACTATCGCTAATTTATTTACAAGCATTTTAAACACGGGAATAAGTCTAAGAATTTCATTTAGAAGCATCTGCAAGCAAATAACAAGTGGCAGAATTTCATTAACAAGCATCTGAAACACGCCAACAACTCTTGGAATTTTATTTAGAAGCATCTGCAAGCGAGTAACAAGTGTCGAAATTTTATTTAGAAGCACCTGCAAGCCAGTAATAACTGTCGGAAACTCATTCACAAGCAACTGTAAACGAATATCAACTGTCGGAATTATGTTTAGAAGCATTTGTCAGCTAGTAATAAGTGTCGGAAATTTATTTAGAACCAACTGAAAGCGAATAAGAACTGTCGGAATTATATTTAGAAGCATCTGCAAGCGAAAATCCACTGTCAGAATGATATTTAGAACCATCTGCAAGCCAGCAATAAGTGTCGGAATTTCATTTCGAAGCATCTGTAAGCGATCCACTACTGTCGGAATTATTTTTAGAAACACTTGTGAGCCAGTAATAGCTGTCGGAAATTTACTTGGAACCATCTGCAAGCCAGTAATAACTGTCGGAATTTAATTTAGAAGCATCTGAAAGTTAGTATTATGTGTCGGAATTATATTTAGAATCATCTGCAAGCGAAAATCAACTGTCGGAAATTCATTTAGAACCATGTGCAAGCCAGTAATAAGTGTCGGAAATTCATTTACAAGCATCTGTATGCGAACAACTACTGTCGGAATGATATTTACAAGGATTCGTCAGCTAGTAATACGTGTCGGAAATTTATTTAGAACCATCTGCAAGCCAGTAATAGCTGTCGGAATTTTGTTTCGAAGCATCAGTAAGCGAAAATCAACTGTCGGAATTATATTTAGAAGCATCTGTAAGCGAAAATCAACTGTCGGAATTATATTTAGAAGCATCTGTAAGCGAAAATCAACTGTCGGAATTACATTTAGAAGCATGAGCAAGCCAGTAATACGTGTCGGAAATATATTTACAAGCATCTGTAAGCGAAAATCAACGGTCGGAAATTCATTTAGAACCATCAGCAAGCCAGTAATAGCTGTCGGAAATTCATTTACAAGCATCTGTAAGCGATCTACTACTGTCGGAATTTCGTTTAGAAGCATCAGCAAGCCAGTAATGAGTGTCGGAATTTTACTTAGAATCATCTGTAAGCGAATATCAACTGTCGGAAATTTTTTTAGAACCATTTGCAAGCCAGTAATAAGTGTCGGAATTATATTTACAAGCATATGTAAGCGAACAACTACTGTCGGAATTATGTTTACAAGGATTTGTCAGCTAGTAATAAGTGTCGGAAATTTATTTAGAACCATCTGAAAGCGAATAATAGCCGTCGGAATTTTGTTTACAAGCATCTGTAAGCGAGTAATAAGTGTCGGAATTATATATAGAAGCATCAGTAAGCGAAAAACAACTGTCGGAATTTCATTTAGAACCATCATCAAGCCAGTAATAACTGTTGGAATTTTACTTAGAACCATCTGTAAGCGAATATCAACTGTCGGAATTATGTTTAGAAGCATCAGCAAGCCAGTAACAAGTGTCGGAAATTTACTTAGAACCATTTGAAAGCGAATATCAACTGTCGGAATTTTGTTTACAAGCACCTGCAAGCGAGTAACAAGTGTCGGAATTACATTTAGAAGCATCTATAAGCGAAAATCAACTGTCGGAATTTCATTTAAAAGCATCAGCAAGCCAGTAATAAGTGTCGGAATTTTACTTAGAACCATCTGTAAGCGAACAACTACTGTCGGAATTTTGTTTAGAAGCATCAGCAAGCCAGTAACAAGTGTCGGAATTTTACTTAGAACCATCTGAAAGCGAATATCAACTGTCGGAATTTTGTTTAGAAGCATCCACAAGCCAGTAATAGGTGTCGGAAATATACTTAGAACCATCTGAAAGCGAGTAATAACTGTCGAAATTTTGTTTAGAATCATCTGCAAGCGAGTAACAAATGTCGGAATAATATTTAGAAGCATCTATAAGCGAAAATCAACTGTCGGAATTTTGCTTAGAAGCATCAGCAAGCGAGTAATCACTGTCGGAATTTCATTTAAAAGCATCAGCAAGCCAGTAATAAGTGTCGGAAATTTATTTAGAACCATCAGTAAGCGAATATCAACTGTCGGAATTTTGTTTAGAAGCATCAACAAACGAGTAATAAGTGTCGGAATTTTACTTAGAACAATCTGAAAGCAAATAAGAACTGTCGCAATTTTGTTTAGAAGCATCTGCAAACGAGTAACAAGTGTCGGAATAATACTTAGAAGCATCAATAAGCGAACAACTACTGTCGGAATTTCATTTAAAAGCACCAGCAAGCCACTAATAAGTGTCGGAATTTTACTTAGAACCATCTGAAAGCGAATATCACCTGTCGGAATTTTGTTTAGAAGCATCAGCAAGCGAGTAACAAGTGTCGGAATAATATTTAGAAGCATCTATAAGCGAAAATCAACTGTCGGAATTTTGTTTCGAAGCATCAGCAAGCGAGTAATAACTGTCGGAAATTCATTTGGAAGCATCTGTAAGCGAGTAATAAGTTTTGGGAATTTAATTACAAGCATCTGTAAGCGATCTACCACTGTCGGAATTTTATTTAGAAACACTAGTGAGCCCGAAATAAGTGTCGGAATTTTGTTTAGAACCATCTGCAAGCCAGGAATAACTGTCGGAATTTTGTTTAGAACCATTTGCAAGCGAGTAATAAGTGTCGGAATTTTATTTACAAGCATCTGTACGCGTACAACTACTGTCGGAATTATGTTTACAAGCATTTGTCAGCTTGTAGTAAGTGTCGGAAATTTATTTGCAAGCATCTGCAAGCGAACAACAACTGTTGGAATTTCATTTAGAACCATCTGCAAGCGAGTAACAAGTATCGGAATTATACTTAGAAGCATCAATAAGCGAAAATCAACTGTCGGAATTTCATTTAAAAGCATCATCAAGCCAGTTATAAGTGTCGGAAATTTACTTAGAACCATCAGTAAGCGAATATCAACTGTCGGAATTTGGTTTAGAAGCATCAACAAGCGAGTAATAAGTGTCGGAAATTTATTTGAAAGCATCTGTAAGCCAAAGAAAGAATTTTTACGCTACGCTGGCAATCTACGCCTAATGGAAACCAGCCTTAATAATTTTTCGCATTGTGGCAGGTTTCATTCGATTCTACGTGAAATATTAAACGAATGGAAATGACCGCTTTCAAACTTGGGTGGATGCTTTTGCTTCTTTTCAAGTTATGAAGAAACTTAGAAAAGAGTTTAAGAAAGAATTTTTATGGAATGTATTTAAACAGTTGAAATGTTTCAAGAAATAAGAATAAATGAAAATTTTTTAGGTAAAGTATTAACCGCACGAATGCCTGGCTTCTGTTGTAGAACGTGAAGTTGTAGAACACTTAATTTTTATACTTTTCATGTTGTTCAGTGATTAAGTGCTCTCAGTCAGGCTGTATTACCGCGATGATAGCCTCAGCTGCACGCAGTACTTACCGGAAAAATGATGGGCGTTTTCTTTATTTTTGTGTTGAGCGCCGTACAGGAAAGCTGTGAATGCGCTTTGAAAAAAGTTATTGATTAAATTTGATCAGAATTTAAACCGGCAAGTTTGATAAAATCCTGTTGAAGTTTGAACCGGCAACCTATTGCAGTAGAGGAGGACGCTCCAATCACTACAATCGCCTCACGGCAATTAGCTACTTGGTTATAGAGTTTGTGGTGGAAATGCGTTGTTAGTGTATTAGTACTGGCGATTCTGAGTTGGTTTGAGCACGAGTTGTTCTGTGTTCGGTCCTTAGCGAAGAATCTTTGTAACTTTACTCAACATGGTAGCGCATTAATTTCTTATGAAACACGATGCCGGTTCCATCAAAGCCATTACAACTTAAACTGTTTTTAGAGTTTGTTCTACTAGCCGCCGATTATTCCCAATTTGGATGACGCTTGATGGCGCACTTTTCCGAGGACGCGTCGTTAGTGAAAGTGTTTTCCGATAAAAAGGATGTGTTACGAAAGTTGGCAGCCATGTTTTATGATAAAGTTGGTAGTTCAACGCAGTTATAAACAAGGAACGGCAATTTGCGAAAGAAATCGTATATGGGGAGTGGCCAGTTGGTTTGTAAAGGATCAAAAAAATAAAAATCGTGGAGAAAAGAATTCTACAAGGAAATCGAAAAATTACTGCTTTGCATTCAACATGCTCATTGTGAGTCTCCTCAGTCTCCACACACTGCTCCATTTAGTTGCTCTAGCTCCAATGAAGGTTTGGCTTTTGTCAAATCGAAGTTTCGCTTACTGTTCAATCTTAATGTTTCAAAATGATATTTTTTGTAGCAATGAATTATGAATCGGTACCACGTTTCTTGCTGCTAAACTCAAGCTTTCTGAAGTTGAAATTGAAGATTTTTGTCGACAATTTTTGAGAGTTATCCGCGACTTCACATATTTTTCAAACAAGTCGTTGAAGATTGTCGTCAAAAGGTGAAAACAGATTGTTAATATCGCGATATCATCTAACTTTTGGCGCTGTGCAGAATGTGATGTAGAAGAAGTGTGAAAAATTAGAAAAACCTAAATTTTACGTCTAATTTTTCCGCTTTCCCAGACTTGTTTGTGCTTATTCATTGTGGGTATGTTGCTATGCCAGGGACATGACCTTGCTTCTAGATGAAACAAAATTTTTGATGTCCACCAACTGTACATAAAAACCAGCTGAAGAATGAGCCAAATATAAGCACGCTTAGTGCACAATAGGTTGCGGCGAGAACACAAAAGTTTTGAATTTTAAAAAGTTGTGTTTACAATTGTCTACAGACATGGAGTAAATGACATTGAAACCAAGTTTTGGTTGGTGCACCCTCTAGTGGCGGTGCAAATCAGCTGCTTGAGGAAAAATTTGTTGATTTGGCTCAAGAACAAGTATTGCTGGAAAGGTAGTTTTGGCCTTATAACATGCAAAAGCACCACTTTCCTTTTTGTTTTAGGCGAAACTTTCTAAAATGCTCTAAAAACCAGATATATGTAAAACGCAACTCTGATGTAAATCATGCCGTTTCCTATATGGAGTTAAGGCAATCTTACATTTGCGAGACTTAAAGTTGTTTTTAATGTTTAGGTACGTTCAAGGTGCTCAAATATATCACGTAGACCTCTTTTATTACTAGTTTGCATCTTTAAATGTGTCTTTCAGCAAATAAGATATTATTTATTTGATTTTATTTGAATAAAATAAATATTGGTTTCGTACAATAAAAGTAATTGTTGGCGATAAACGATAGTCCTTGTAATGGCGAATCTACGAGTAAAGCATTTTTGTTACGCATTTAGCTTCATATCTTGCAAGAAATCTTACCGAAGCGGAGATAAAAAAGTGTTTTACGGTTTAACAATAGAAGTGACATCATAGTCCATTCCGTTGTCTTTGACGATGAGTTTAAAGTTTCTGCGTATTATTTATGTAATCGTTCTGTGTTTCACGACAGCATAAAACCACTCTTTTTGCAAAATTTGTAATGATCATTGGCAATGCGTCCAACAAAAAAGTTAAAGCAAAAGCTATTTGTGAAGATCAAACTGCGTTCATTGCTGTTTTCACTCGACATGAACCATTAATGATGAGTGCCGCAGCGAAAATCGATCAACAAAATATTTTCTTTGAAAATATGCAGTTATCCACCAAGTTTATACTGTTTTTGGAGTTTGTTCTACTAGCGTCGGATTATTTCCAACTTTAATATCCCTTGGTGTCGCTCTTAGAACGCTGAGTTACAGCATTGAAAGACCATATAACACCGACTTATCAGGATCCCATATTATAATGATAAAATTTGAATTTTGGTTAACGTCACAGAAATGTCACTCACATGTAAAAATAACAGAGTTGGGAAGACTCGAGTCAGCATCTTGGGAAGAAGATATTAATTCAAAGTGAAGCATTCTCAGTTAATTAGGTACAATTGCAAGGCCTCCATCATTAATTTAATGGTATGATTTGTCACCAGCAACATTTTGTCTTGCATCTAATTATTATTATGAAAGATCGATCGGTATTCTCCTTTCTTTAAATTGCTTTACATCTTTGCTGTAATTAATCCTTCTCGTAGTGGTCATTAATGGGTTAATGTCGAGATTAACAATATGGGATCAGACGGCTACGCTGGCTTCACCAAATTGATTGCTGTGAGAACAATAAAACAAAGATTAATGTGTTGTTGACGTGACCTATTCTTGGTCTACAATCAAGTTGTTGAAAAATCATAGGCAGATGCGCATAGCCGCTAAATGTCTCTCGAGTCTGGCTACGTCTTGCTTCCCCTGTTTCCAGAAGAGGCGTACTTGAGAACTGGGCTTTCTCACAATAGAGCCTGCCTCAAAAGAACTCAAATCAGATTTTCCAAGAACAAAAATATCTAAAAATCAAATAATATTGATTAGGTATAAATAAGTGTGTTTGGCTAATCAAAAAAAATCCTGGTAAACATCGGATAGAACAAAATTTAGTGCTGGTGTACTTCTGTTAAGAATGCCCCTTGTTAAAAATACACCTGTTTTCATCTTGTAAATGCAAGAAATTTTAAGCTATTGGTTGAAGCTCTTTGAATGTCGTATACGTATAACTTGCTTGGTGAATATCACCAAGCCAATAGAATTTGAGATTTCGCGTGCGCTACTTCATTTAAACCTTGCCTATGGACTATCAAGTGCTGTATTCATTGGTTTTATTATGAAAATTTATGCTTCCACACAACTTTGAAAACTTTCTTTAAGAATTTTGAAGTGAATTTTTGTGAATGAAAAATATGCGGCATTTCCAAATTATTTCCTTGCGCTGAGAATACTTTTCCATGTCGGTTTATCTTTGTGACAGTAAACTCCGGCGAAAAAGGTTTTTGCAACTGAAGCTGATGAAGATGTGTTTATAATCAACCATGTTGTAGGAAGGATTTAAAAATTGCCCTTGTTTAAATATTAAACAAGGGCTAATGAGAAGTCAACGTCTGGTCAATATTTTACACGAATTTGCTCGCAAAACGAAAAAATGGCATTGAAGTAAACACAAAGCCTGCCAACTTGTTTTGCCGTATGTTTCTGTTGTCATGTTTGTGTCAACGCAATAAAAATTTGGGAAATATTTCAATATAGGACTTAATAATTTTAATGGTAATATCGCAGCGTGTTAATAAACAGGTTAGCATAAACTAAAGGCAATGTACTTTGCACTTTTTAAAAATGGCACTTTCAACAGTTTTAAAAGTATCTGTCACACTATAAAGTATGTACATCCTGCATATTTCCTCGTGAATCTTTGCTACAGTCACTCTGTTTTTGTACAGTTTTTTTTTAGGAAAACCTATGTTCATAAATACAGTAAATTCAAAACCACAAATCTCTTTTTTGTAAATTAAATTAATATGTTATTTGGTAATGGAAATAGTGATGCTACGAGAAGTGTAACAACTTTTTTTATTTGTAGATGTCAGGTTTTTAATTTATCAATGTAAAACAACAGGCGTCATATTGAATGTGTTTCAGTATTTTCTAATTTACTAAAGGTTTTAGGCCCTACAAGACAAATAAGAGCAATATGCCTTAAGATTACAATAAGAAATGGGGTATTTTGATAAAATGCATTTTTTGTGTGATATGATCACGTAATTATGTGAAAGTGCTCTATGTTTTTTGTATTAATTGTTAATTAAAATAATTGTAAATAATAAAAGAGTTTACTGATGAGAACAATATGCTTGGCTAACTGGCAGCATAGATATATCTTCTGTCAGCCACATTCTATGAGAAATTTGATTGTCTCAACGCATTCACGGAAAAAAACGGTTTTTCGTCTTTTAGTATATTTACAGTAGAAAGTAAAAAGAAATGTCCCTCGAAATGGCTGTTTGGATTCTTGATTCTTAACATAGACAAGGCGGGAGGGTGGTTGCAGAATCGGGCAGACAAGTGGAACATAATCTGTGGTCTGCAATAAGCCCAATTTACAAAAGTTTGTGTCAGAGAAACCTATTTTAAACCTACATGTATCTGACGCAAAGCCTCCAAATCTAATACGAAGACGATCTATTACGAGTAATATGCATGCTTGATGTGGAAATTGAATCCAAACTGATTTCAAATCAGTAATTTCAATGGCGGTGGGACAAATTTATACGGGACAGATATTCTGTCCTGAGGGCGTAGAACCCGTATGAATGTTGATCGAGAAGAGGTTGGTTATATATAGAGCAGGCAATAAAGAAAGGAATTCATGTTTTCTGCTTTGTTGTATGGAAGAATAAAGTAAATGTTTCATCAGCATTTTGCGAGGTCGATAACAAATACAAATCATAAAATGTTGAGTGGATTGTTTCGCAAGCAAGTGAAATTGTGCGAATTTTGTCCAATGGAATTTCAATCTTGCGAGAGTGGACGCTACGGCTGCATTTGAAGTCATGATATTCCTTGGGAAGCATAGACAAGTGCTAATGTACCTATCAGCAGAATCATGTGAGAAGCTCCTTCCTAGATACCAATTAGCTGTTTAATGAAGACAAACATGAAAGAAAACGTTTCTTTTTAGTTGGTTAAGACAGTGCTTGAAAGATAAACTGCCTATCAGTGAGACTCCTGGAAATTTGGGAGCGAAATTGGTTTAATTAAGGTCCAGAAAAACATCTTTGCAAACATGCTTAATGTTGAATGCATAGTAATTACTTTAAGTGAGTTTAACAACGTGATCAACCTTGGATTTGCCACTGAGGAAGCCTTACTGTTTGTTAGCCAACGGGCGAAAAGATTTTTAAGAGTACCATTTTTTCCAAGAATTTAAAGCACGAATTTGAAAGATAGATTACTTGGTAGCTTCGGGGTAGTTGGTGTTTTTGCCTGATTATGATATAGTGACAGCCTTGCTACAGCATCACATTTCGGATAGGGTTTTTGATGAGGAGGCTACGTTGATGAATCCTGTCAACCAAATGCCTGCATTTATTCCCGATTATTTTAAAAATTCATTTTGACTACAGTTACCAGTAGGAGACTTACCAGCTTTTGCCTTAATCAAAGGGTCGTGATTATGTTCATCGTGAGTGAATAGGTCTCGGAGTTGTTCATCGTGAGTGAATGGGTTTCGGAGGAGAATGTTTCATCAGTAACAACGGCTATTTCCAAGAAATATCGTATATGGTGGGTAGATGAAATGGTTTTTATGAGCAACAAAAAATACGAGAAGGGGTAAGATTAACACGTTTTCAGAAATCGGCAGAATGCATCACCATTTACGATGATAAAATAGTGAAGATAATCATTCAACGTGTTATAAACCTACATTTGAACATTCATCAATGGCAGTCTCTTTGTTTGTTAATGTTGTACCATAAATCTAATGCAAAAGCAAATGGTTATTAATGGACATACAATGGATCACCCTCGTATAACCGTACAGAAAAAAATAGCATAAAGCGTTGGTTTTATACCTTAGCGTTCAATGTTCCAACAGTTGTTTCTTGATTCATCAGCTTCATGATGAACTCATATGCGAAGTAAATTTCATCTTGTGAATGAAGCTGCCATGATAGTTTGCGATTGTATGACCAATAACAGGTCTGTTTTTCATCTCACGCTTAAAACTAAGCAAATGTGAAATAATCGTAAGAACTACTTTATGCATACATTGTGATAATGCAACCTTGCGTAATTGTTTGTGAATCTTTATGTATCTCAAGTAGTTTTTAAGAAGACTCAATGTAAGGGTTCCCAGCTAGTTTCATGGCATATCGTTTGAGTCTAATCGTCACAGGATTTATACGAATTTGATTGCTTCTAAACCCTTTCACTCCCAGATTGCTACTGTAGCGGCAATCGGCCATACAACTTCTTTAAACGCGCTTTGATAGAATTGCATTACCGCTAGAGAGCGATAAAGGACCGTATTTGATAGTACAATGCAGAAACTTTATTTTCAGGCTTGTTTGAGTTGTTTGTGATCTGGCAGTGACTTGTTGAATAGAAGAACGGATTCTGGAAAAACAAAAGGATAAAGGAGATGAATGTAAAGGATGCCTTGCTCAGTATTTTGATAGATAATTGAGATTTAGACGAAATGAGTGCTGATGATGAAGAAGATCTTCAAGACAATTCACCAGAGAATATATGTGCTTATATACTAAATTTTTTGGGGACTGGCCCTCTAAATCTCGCACAACATGCATTCAAAACTAGCCCTATTACTTTCATGTCAACGAGCATTGAAAAAACTTACTTTAGCTAGCAAATTTTAATAAATTTTCCTCTTTGTTAGAAATAACCAAAAAATTAGAAAAAATGCGATATTAATTTTCGTACGAAAGGGTTAAAGATACAAATAGGCCAACAATCAGCTTCATGATGAACTCATATGTGAAGTGAATCTCATCCTGTAAATGGAGCTGCCATTGTAGTTGGCGATTGCATGACAAATAAGAGGTCGGTCTGTTTTTCATCTCACGCTTAAAACTAAGCAAAAGTGAAATAATCGTAAAAATACTTCATGCAAACATTGTGATGACGCAACCTTGCGTAATTGTTTATGAATCTTTATGTATCTTATGCAGCTTTATTTTTCTCACGCTGCACGCCGACAATTTTAGCGATTATTACTCATTTTTGTATAAATTCACTTTATTTTATTATCTACCGTTAGGGGAGATGTGAGACCAATGAAACAATATTGAATATTTAGTTTTTAATCGAGATAATAATTAAGTAATTTTTATAAAATTTTCACGAAGCACTTTATTCCTATAGAGCTGTTATTGTTATCAATTAAACGTCTAAACATTTTTGGAACTATTTATATTGCTTAATAAAGTACCACAAAAAATTGTTTCAAGGGTCCCACCCCTGTGGGATCTATGACACAAAAAATTGTAATAAAAAACATTTTTATTTTTAACGAATTTGCAGCCTTTAAGTAACAGAAATTTAGTACAATCAACAAATATGGAACATTAAAGCACACATGGCAAACCAAAAAGAAATATATACAAAATATTACGTCGCGGATCGAGGGTGTGGTGAACTAAAGATGAAAAAACCTTTTTGTCATTTTTTTTCTTATTTTGAGGGGTGGAATATGTGGGAAGAGCTGAACATTAGAGTGGTTGGAGCTGAACACTTTATACTTCAGATGCCCTTTCTGACGAACATCAATGCAATAGGATTAGCACTGGCAGTCGAGTATTTAACTCAATAAAAAAATGACCAAAATAAAAAAATATATTTAACAAATACTAAACTGCACCAAATCTTTTGAAAATTTAAAAACATGTGACAAACGAGATGTGGTAGCTACAGGTGAGGGGGGTTCCAAAATGCAAACCAAGTCGTTGTGACTAACAGAAGCCAAATCCTCCGTTTCTGGAAATAAAAAGCTATTTTTGATTTTGGGTGATCTTTTTAAAAACTTTACTTCATAGTCTTTATCAGCATCTGGTCCCCTAATAATTTAAGCAACAAAATTTCTGTATTTGTTGGCATTTGAATAAACTTTTACAACTGCAAAGGTCATTAAAGGGACAGCTGTAGGGGCAAAGTTCTCTATTTCAGCAACATCTTCTTCAGACGTAGTAGAAAAAGGATCCTTTTCATCGCTAGTCGAATCAAGTAAGAGATCATCATTGTCCTCATCATCCTCACTTGAACTTAAAACTAGCTCAGGAAAACGTTTAAGCTTTTCACTTTTGCTTGTAATAATAGCCGACTTTTGTTGTTTAGATGGTCGTCTACTTGTAGTGGCAGAAACTCTTGGACAGGGGTACAACTTTAACAAAATTTCTTCATCAGCTGAAGTGGTATGTTGAAACGCCGCATGTTCAGACGAGCAGCTGGGCCTCTCGGTTACGTAAGAAGACAAAAAGTCGTCTTCTGTAAAGATTAGAGGGTTTAAAGGAAAAATTCCTGTAGCCTTAAATGCTGAAGTAATGTTTTTAAGATTAAATGCTTTTGAGGAAGCTGCTCCAGAAAGTTCAACAATTTCGTAAATGCTGATTGACCGTCTCGGATTTGTTGTCATCCAAGCATCAGCGAAACGGTTGTAAAAGGTCTTAAAGGGCCCAAAAACTGTTACGTCCAGTGGTTGCAGTCTGTGGCTGCAATGAGAAGGAAATGTTAATATTGCCAAACCATGTTTTTCAGCAAGGGTAATGATTTTTAGACCAAGATGACTTCTGTGGTTATCTAAAATTAGTAGTCCCGGGTTGGATTTTGAAACATGCATGTGACCAATAAAGTGGAGCATTGTCTGAGAAAATAGGTCACTGTTCATCCACCCTGAAGGAGCACTCAAACCAAGACTACCATATGGTGCACCTTTAAGCATATGTTGTTTGAAATGCACACGTGGAAATGTGTAAACTAGAAGAAAAGCATGGTCAATTACATTTATGCATGCACACAGTGTAACATTTTCCCCACGCTCTGCTGATGTAATTCGACCCACTTGTTTTATTCCAGTTGATGCAAAAATTTGATTTGGTTTTTGGACTGTACAAATTACAGTTTCATCTAAATTATAAATGTTTTGAGGAGGAATTGTTCCTGTAGCAGCTGTAGTTAAAACTTGTTGTAAATTTGAAAAAAAAGCTTCAACATTATGCTTATTAAAAACACTAGCTCGGGCCAAGCTTGTTGCCTCAGGGTGCCTAAGTGATATATCTTTATACCTTTTTCTAAATCCTTTAAGCCAATCCTCTCCAGCACTTTTATTTTTTAACCAGTTGGCTGGAATAGAAAGATCTTTAGCTATTCCAAATTCACACGCTAATTTCTTGACATCATGCTTGCTTAGCCCGTGATAAAGCTTGGATGCTTTTACGATGTAGTCCTTCAGAGCCACTTTCTCATCGCCATCAAACCCTGCCAGCAAAAAAATGCTAATTAAGCAACTGTATAGTTTGTAGTACCCATGTTGTCTCTTATTTTATGAATAAGTGACATTAATTGCTACTGTAGTAAGAACTATTTAAGTAGTGTTAGAAATCGTTATTAATTCTTGAAAAGTCGATCTGTTAACTTATCGTATTTGTAAAATCGAATAGAAAATTAACCCCAAAAATATTAATATAAAAACTTCTTAATACATACCTGTTTAGTTTTCATGCTCTTTTTGGTGACAGTGAAGTTTTTGCGTTTCGTTTTAGCTTGCTTAACATAGCGTGACAAAGTGCAAAAGTTTACACTCCATCTTCTCCCCGCCTTCCTTAAACTAGTGTGATGATGCATAACATCTTTCACAGCATTAGATAAATCGTTAGTGTTAAATTTGCCTTTAGGTCTTTATCTTTTTTAAACGTCGGCATTATTACTGAAAAATATTAGAAAAACAACATCTGGGACCTATAAGACAGTGTAACAAAGGTCTCCTAGACATCTGTTTCATAGTTCCCACACGCAGCCATTTTTATTTTATAGCTTAGCAAACAACTTTAAACTTGAATTTAAAATTTCAGTTTTTTTAATTAGGTACAGTAGTAAGTTAACTTTAACAGCAACTAAATATAATTATCATACCGCCTAAACTTTCAAAGCACTATTTCCAAACTTTAGTTGTCTAATTTTACTAAAAATTAGCAAATGTATCAATGTTTTTATATCTATTGAAAAAGAACTTTGTTTTGAACCACCTTCCATAATTTCAAATTGCATCTAAATCTCGTTTCAATAAAACAAAAATCATTATTTTATGTTTTATAAGGGGTAAGTTATTGCGCTGTTTCATTAGTCCCACATCTCCCCTATATGGTATACAATGAGGTGATATGATTTATTGGTGAAATACTGAATTTATTACTTTACCGTCATACATAAAATTTTTAATAAAGATAATTAAAAGATTTCGCTGATAATCAGCCGTCTTTGCCAGAGTAGCTCGCAAGACTCCAGCAGCAATGTCAGGGTTAAGAATATCGATTCAGCCAGCTGTTCCGGTATCACCCATTGGGTATTTGTGGAAACATTGATAAAAAGCTAGCATGTTTTGGACGTAACCAATTCTCATTGTCAAATCAAAACTACCGTTTTTGAAATGGGAGTTGAATTAAAAACATTATGGTGAGTTACTCATCGCCGCTATATTTTCCCTATGGTGATCCTTTAATTGCTTCTTTAAATGAGTGCAGTGCCGCAAATAAAATTAGTGCCAAAGCGGTTGCCAGTGTTACAAAAATAGGATATGAAGCGTTCACTACATGGCCCGCTTATTTCCCTATTTTTATATGCTGTCCTCAATTTCCAGCTAAGCCTTTTGTGCTCAAGCGTAGCGAAAGGTGTTAAAGGAAGCCATATCTTGTTTTAAATGTTTATTACTGACCTCGGTAGAACTACTAGAATATTTCTAAGCAAAATAGCAAAAGCTATCCTGCGTGCAGTGTAGCTTCACGCAAGAGTGTTGATTTCTGTTTTCTCTGAGAGTCTGCAAAGATTGTGGTTATGTATTTGTGTCTTGTTTCCATTACATACGTAATTTATGGCTTGATTTTTTCGCTATTGAAACAGGTGATAAATTCGCACACTTTTGTACATTTATTTTATTAAAAGCATAGGGGTATAAATGGAAATTTGTAAACATAAACCGAAACCTGTGGGAAGGTGAAGCATAGCGATACATCTCTTCCTCGTGAATGGAGGATAAATATGGCAAATAAAAAAAAAGGTGCCAAATGATAGACATGTAGCTTACTTACAGAATTGAGCAGTGAAATTGTAAGCTCACTCCTTACAAACTTCTCGCAAATGTAGGCCTATTTGTATGATCTAAAATCTCTAGCTGCTGTATGACTTGTGATCTTGGCATAACAAGCCAAATAGCCTGAATTCAAGCACTAAAATTCTTCAATAGATTATGTTATGGCTTAAGTGAATAATAAATTGAACAAGTTTTTGTATCAAAGCGGATTATTATATAAATGCTTTTTACGATTTCTGCAAGATTTCACAACAAAACTGAATATTGTGTTTAATTTTGCTGCACTTGATTGGTCTAATATGTCTTTGAGATTAAGATTAGTCGAACGCACGACACGGCAGTACAAGTACAAGCACGTCACGTCTGTACAAAGTTATCCAAACTTGCCACTAGAAATCAGGAATTTGACTCATTGGTGTATTAGTACAGGACTGCGTCATTCCACTTTAACACGCAGCATATCTGCAATACGTAAACTTGATTGTTTACGTTTGCTTTCAAAAGAACAGCGGATAATAATCAAAGATGTGTCAGCTGATGTTTGCATTATATTGTTACAGACAGCGACACGAAAAAACAGAACCGTTTATAATGGTTCAAAAAAAAAGAATTAAAGTAAAGAAGTATTTAGAAATATCGACGGACGCATGCCGAGATTTTTTAAAAACAATAGCTTCATGGAAATGCCGCTTATCAAATAAATATTTAAAATAAAGTTTAGGCTTTATCTTGTAAAATTTTCCTGTTTCAACAGAAGCGTGCTGACTGAATCTCAATTTCTAGGAACTATGAAAGCACGACAGTATCACAAAAAGGGAAGCACGACAGTACTGTGATTATTGCATCAATTTTCAGACTAGAATTCACGCAGTTGTGTAACCACGTCCGTCCACCACGACGAAGAAAGAGAACCGACCTAACGCATGGTGGGTAACAATAACTGAACACATCACGAAAAACGTGGTTGCTACACATGTCCAGAACAAAAACAACAGACAAACAAAAGACGGCGGGAAAAGCAAGCCGATTAACGAGCTATCACAAGAAAAAAATAAACATTACCTATACCTACGAAAAAAAGTAAATATATGTGTGTGATTTTAAACACACGCAATAATAATACACATCGTAAAAACCAGAATCACATACAATGGCGGGAGAAAGGTGCTGAGCCGCCAAAAGCAGGCTAACCAAAAAAATAAAAACAGGCAAATAGATGTTTGGCATGGCAGCTCGATGAAGTGCGAGGCGCGACACGCTACAATCTTAATTTCTTACCAAACCAATTTGATAAAAACCCAGGTGATATCAAAAATGCTGTTTCTTCAACAACGCATCACAAATTGTTTGCTTTTCTCTCGGCTGTTTTGGAATGTTCTGAAACATTCACAGTAACAACACATGTGATTGTTCTATGTAGTTTATTTACACAACATCTACGGTATGCAAACTAGTCACAACGAGCTTTCATGGTCGTTTTTACAGTGTTATATGCACGTAATATATATAAGCTTCCATTTGGAAAATTTCATCCCTCCCAATCCATCGGTAGTAGTCGGCTTAAATCTGCTTGGTAACATTTACTATGCCACCATCCTCCTCCTCCTCCAGGTGCATGACACAGTCTGGAAGTGGAACAAATTGGAAGTGGATTGCTCTCACAATACATACCCAATGAGTCTACTATCACTGCTCCTCTCATGGAACTATTGAAGAAAAATGCAAATTAGAAGTGAATTAAGGTGCATGATACAGCGCTGCAACAGCTCAAAACCGCTCTAACCCATGCTCCCACTCTATCTTTTTTTGGCTTTCAGACGTTGGTGGCCATTCAAGGCGATGCTTCTCATTCTGCCTTGTGGGAATGTATTCTACAAACACGGAAAACCGATTGCGTATGCATCCAGGGCTTTGAGCAAAGTTGAACTTAACTACGTCCAGATAGAAAAAAAATGTAAATTGTATTTGCGGTTCGAAAATTTCACTAATGTATTTACGGCAAAGAGCACGTTGCAATTGATAATGATCACAAGCCACTCGAGACAATAATGAAGGAGACAATGGACAAAGTTCTTCCTTGTTTGCAGAGAATATTCTTGAATCTGCAACCATATGATTTGCGTGTCCACTATGTTCCTGGTAAATTCATAGCTGATACGCTATTCTGAGATTATCTGCCTATTCAAAATGCTGACCATAAAGACCAAGAAATTAAATACGTTGTTCATTTCATAATCAAAGACTTGCCAGTTACCACTTTAAAACTTGTAGAATTTCGAGAAGCCACTACCCGTGTTTGACAATACAGACAGTCGCGATATACTGTCAAGATTGATGGCCAAGAGCCCAAAGAAATGTTCCAGCCAATGTCAGAAAATACTGGCATATTCATGATATGCTCTACTTTTTCAAAAGCATTATCTAATAAATAAAGCGCATTTCTGTCTGTTTGGAGTCTCACTAATTTGATGAATTCGGAATTGTCGGAAATGTCGGAAAACTCACTAATTTGATGAAATGTCGGAACTGTCTGAAGCGTCTGATATGTTGCAAATCTAATTTAAGGAACAGTCAGAATCGTCGGAATTGTCGGAATAAAAGTGAATTCTGATCATTTAAACCTATTTGTAACGAAAACAAACTGCATGATTATATAACACTGTCACAGTTATCTCAGTGCAAATATAAATGTTTTGAGCACTTTTAATATTTCTAAATCATAAAAAACAAACAAACAAATGAGTACGGGAAATGAAATTCATTTACAAGTCTTTTGAACAACAACAAAAACGTCGAAGGAATATATTAATATGTTTTTGAATGGAAATGGGATGCTACGTGTCAGAAATTCATCAACAAGCCTCTGAATAAAACCAATAAACGACGCAAACTCATTAAAATTCTTTTGAAATAACACAATAAGTCCACAAAACTCATACAAAAGCAACTGAAACCAAAAACTAACTATCGCTAATTTATTTACAAGCATTTTAAATACGGGAATAAGTCTAGGAATTTCATTTAGAAGCATCTGCAAGCAAGCAAGCAAGTAACAAGTGACAGAATTTCATTAACAAGTATCTGAAACACGCCAATAACTCTTGCAATTTTATTTGGAACCATCTGTAAGCGAGTAATAAGTGTCGGAATTACATTTACAACCACTTGCAAGCCAGTAATAAGTGTCGGAATTATATTTAGAACCATCAGTAAGCGAATAACAACTGTGGGAATTTCATTTAGAAGCACCTACAAGCCAGTAACGGCTGTCGGAACTTTGTTTACAAGCACCTGAAAGTGAGTAATATGTGTCAAAATTTCATTTAGAACCATCTGTTAGCGAAAATCAACTGTCCGAATTATATTTAGAACCATCTGCAAGCGAGTAATTAGTGTCGGAAATTCATTTACAAGCATCTGTAAGCGAACTACTACGGGCCGGAATTATATTTACAAGGATTTGTCAGCTAGTAATTAGTGTCGGAAATTTACTTAGAACCATCTGCAAGCCAGTAATAGCTGTCGGAATTTTGTTGAGAAACATCTGTAAGCCAGTAGTAACTGTCGTAATTATATTTACAAGCATCTGTAAGCAAAAACTAACTGTCGAAATTTCATTTACAAGCATCTGTAAGCGAACAATTACTGTCGGAATTATATTTAGTAGCATCTGCAAGCGAGTTACAGGTGTCGGAATTATATTTACAAGCATCTGTAAGCGAAAATCAACTGTCGGAATTTCATGTAGAAGCACTTGTAAGCCAGTAATAAGTGTTGGAATTTCATACAGAAGCATTTGCAAGCCAGTAGTAAGTGTCGGAATTGTATTTACAAGCATCTGTAAGCGAAAATCAACTGTCAGAATTTCATTTAGAACTATCTGCAAGCGAGTAATTAGTGTCGGAAATTCATTTACAAGCATCTGTAAGCGAACAACTACTGTCGGTATTATGTTTACAAGGATTTGTCAGCTAGTAATAAGTCTCGAAAATTTATTTAGAACTATCTGCAAGTGAGTAATAACTGTCGGAATTTTGCTTAGTAGCATCTGTATGCCAGTAATAAGTGTCGGAATTATATATAGAAGCATCTGCAAGTGGAAATCAACTGTCGGAATTTCATATAGAAGCATTTGCAGCCAGTAATAAGTGTCGAAAATTCATTTAGAAGGATCTGTATGCAATGTGCTACTGTCTCAATGATATTTAGAAGCACTTGTAAGCCTGTAATAAATGTCGGAAATTTATTTAGAACCATCTGCAAGCCAGTAATAAGTGTTGGAATTATATTTACAAGCATCTGTAAGCGAACAACTACTGTCGGAATTTCATTTAGAACCATCTGCAAGCCAGTAGTAACTTTCGGAATTATAGTTACAAGCATCCGTAAGCAAAAATCAACTGTCGGAATTTCATGTAGAACCATCAGCAAGCCGGTAATAAGTGTCGGAATTATATTTACAAGCATCTGTAAGCGATTTACTACTGTCTGAATGATATTTAGAAGCACTTGTGGGCCAGTAATAAGTGTCGGAATTATATTTACAAGCATCTGTAAGCGAACAATTACTGTCGGAATTTCATTTAGAAGCATTTGCAAGCGAGCAACAAGTGTCGGGATTATATTTACAAGCATCTGTAAACGAAAATCAACTGTCGAAATTTCATTTAGAACCATCAGCAAGCCAGTAATAAATGTCGGAATTATATTCACAAGCATCTGTAAGCGAAAATCAACTGTGGGAATTTCATTTAGTAGCATCTACAAGCCAGTAATAAGTGTCGGAATTTCATTTACAAGCATCTGTAAGCAATCTACTACTGTCGGAATGATATTTAGAAGCACCTGTAAGCCAGTAAGCAGTGTTGGAAATTTACTTAGAACCATTTGCGAGGCAGTAATAAGTGTCGGAATTATATTTACAAGCATCTGTAAGCTAACAACTACTGTCGGAATTTCCTTTAGAAGCATCAGCAAGCCAGTAATAAGGGTCGGAATTATATTTACAAGCATCTGTAGGCGAAAATCAAGTGTCGGAATTTCATTTAGAAGCATTTGCAGGCGAGTAATAAGTGTCGGAATTATATTTACAAGCATTTGTAAGCAAAAATCAACTGTCGGAATTTCATACAGAAGCATTTGCAAGCCAGTAATAGCTGTCGGAAATTCATTTACAAGCATCTGTAAGCAATTTACTACTGTCGGAATGATATTTAGAAGCACTTGTTAGCCAGTAATAAGTCGCGGATATTTATTTAGAAGCATCTGCAAGCCAGTGATAGCTCTCGGAATTTTGTTTGGAACAGCGGTGTCAAACTTGTGGCCCCCAGAACCTTTCAGTGCGGCCCCCGAGGTGATCCTGAAATTACTAATGAATTTTGGCAGCATTGCAACGGATCATTGTCGAACAAACGTATGAAGCACTGATCACAGGCCACACTTGAGAGGTACAAATTTTTGACATCCGGAAGCAACTTTACTGATGCTGGAAAGGTGATGACGTTTTTTCTTTTATTTCGGACTACATCACAGAGACCGTTGTTCAGAGAAGTGGTGATCTCCGAAACCGAAACCTCATGCGCCCCGATTGCTCATATATGCAATGTGGCCCCCAGAAACCCACGAGTTTGACACCCCTGAATTAGAACCATTTGCAAGCCAGTAATAAGTGTCGGGAATTCATTTATAAGCATCTGTAAGCAAGTAATAAGTGTCGGAATATTATTTAGAAGCTTCTGTGAGCGAAAAACAATTGTCGGAATTATATTTAAAACCATTCGCAAGGGAGTAATAAGTGTTGGAATTTTGATTACAAGCATCTGCAAGCGAGTAATAACTGTGGGGATTATATTTACAACCATCTGTAAGCGAGTAATAAGTGTCGAAATTTTCATTTAGAAGTATCTCTAAGCAAATGTTAAGTGTCGGAATTTTATTTAAAAGGATTTGTCAGCGAGTTATAAGTGTCGGAATGATATTTAGAAGCATCTGTAAGCGAATAATATGTGTTGGAATTTCATTGAGACGCATCTGAAATAAGGCAATAAGTGTGGGATATCGGTTTACAAGAATCTATAAGCGAGTAATAAGTGTCGGAATTTTTTTGCAAGTCTGTGAATATACGGCAATAACTGTCGGAATTTGGTTTACAAGCATCTGCAAGCGAATAAGAAGTGTCGGAGTTTTATTTAAATGCATATGAATTACGGCAATAAAATGTCTGTGCAAATAAATCATATATATTTACAAGCATATAAAATATCTGTGAAACAAAATTACATAAAGTTTTGAATAATCTGTCATCGTCTATTTTTCACAGCAATAGTAGTTTGATGCAAAAAAATTTTTATCGTCTGGTAAGCATGTTTCGTGATACCACTTGCAACAAGAAGCACAAAATATTTGTTTTGCAGCTTCTTTATTTCCCGAGCAGTTCTGTGCATCACAAGTTTTCGATATCTTGGATGTTAATTCGACCGTTCCGTACCATTCATTAATTGACTTTTGTAAAATTCGCAAGTCTTCGATTTTTTTGGGCCAATTTTTCTTCACAGTATGTTTAGCTTGTTTTAGTCGTTTTGGTGGTTTTGTACGTAGTGGTAGGCTTAAATTGTTCGTTGTTATTATTCTTTTTATCCACTGCCTTGCATTTGAGTATTGAATTTGCTTGGGAAGTAGCAAGCCATTGGCCAAACAAAACAAATTAATTACAGCATGCACTTAGCAATCGTAAATGTTTCGTTGCTGTGGGACATTCGAGCAACAAACAAACGTCCATTCTTCTTCCATTATCTGTAGCGACGCCACACTATATGCCGCCCTTAAAATTCTGAAAACGTTTTTCATGCATTTGAAGATACTTCGATTTGAGAGCATAATGAGTGAATCAACCGCAAAAATTTGTTGACTCTTTAAATTTGCAATAATTAAATAACAATGGGCTTTAGGATTGACAATAAAAACAAAGTTATCATAGTTTACAGCCTATTTCTCGCAAGGGTAAGCTGCTATGTGATCATGTAAGTTGTTTTCAGCGTAATTCATAAAGAACGTATCCCACAGCAAAAAGGTTTCACCGCTTGTGGCGTTCTGCATAACGCATTGAAGCGCGTATTCAAGTGTATCGTCAATCAGTCAGGTTGTTACTGATAAACAATTAAGCATAGCTTTGTTTGTTACTTTACCAGAAAGATCAATGGAAGCAAGTAATTGTTGTGTGTTTCCTTCAGGTACGACTTCCCATGGATAAATGCATTTTTCTGGTTTATTTACTTTAGCTACTTGACTGATGTTTTCGGGATCCTGGAAATCTTGATCATGTGGCGTTGGGGTAGATGAATAGGTTTTGCGATAGGTTTTCCTAAAGCTTTCCTATCTTGAGGACTCAACGCATCAGGTGCAGGATCTACTTCATAATTGTAGTCTTGAGGCCTCGATCGCTTTCTTCCCGACTTTTTTCCTTTACCCCGTTTGTTTTTTTAAGGAATCGAAAGTGAGTATTTATCTTTGCGCTTCATATCTGTTTCTGATTCAAGTAAAGATGCTTCTCAACATAATTCCGACAGTTATTACTCACTTGCAGATGGTTCTAAATAAATTTCCGAGACTTATTACTAGCTGACAAATGCTTGTAAACATAATACCGACAATAGTTTTTCGCTTACAAATGCTTGTAAATACAATTCCGACACTTATTACTGACTCACAAGTGCTTCTAAATGAAATTCCGACACTTATTACTGGCTTACAAATGTTTCTACATGAAATTCCGACAGTTGATTTTCGCTTACAGATGCTTGTAAATATAATTCCGACAGTAATTGTTCGCTTACAGATGCTTGTAAATGAAATTTCGACAGTTAGTTTTTGCTTACAGATGCTTGTAAATATAATTACGACAGTTACTACTGGCTTACAGATGTTTCTCAACAAAATTCCGACAGCTATTACTGGCTTGCAGATGGTTCTAAGTAAATTTCCGACACTAATTGCTAGCTGACAAATCCTTGAAAATATAATTCCGGCCCGTAGTAGTTCGCTTACAGATGCTTGTAAATGAATTTCCGACACTAATTACTCGCTTGCAGATGGTTCTAAATATAATTCGGACAGTTGATTTTCGCTAACAGATGGTTCTAAATGAAATTTTGACACATATTACTCACTTTCAGGTGCTTGTAAACAAAGTTCCGACAGCCGTTACTGGCTTGTAGGTGCTTCTAAATGAAATTCCCACAGTTGTTATTCGCTTACTGATGGTTCTAAATATAATTCCGACACTTATTACTGGCTTGCAAGTGGTTGTAAATGTAATTCCGACACTTATTACTCGCTTACAGATGGTTCCAAATAAAATTGCAAGAGTTATTGGCGTGTTTCAGATACTTGTTAATGAAATTCTGTCACTTGTTACTTGCTTGCTTGCTTGCAGATGCTTCTAAATGAAATTCCTAGACTTATTCCAGTATTTAAAATGCTTGTAAATAAATTAGCGATAGTTAGTTTTTGGTTTCAGTTGCTTTTGTATGAGTTTTGTGGACTTATTGTGTTATTTCAAAAGAATTTTAATGAGTTTGCGACGTTTATTGGTTTTATTCAGAGGCTTGTAGATGAATTTCTGACACGTAGCATCCCATTTCCATTCAAAAACATATTAATATATTCCTTCGACGTTTTTGTTGTTGTTCAAAAGACTTGTAAATGAATTTCATTTCCCGTACTCATTTGTTTGTTTGTTTTTTATGATTTAGAAATATTAAAAGTGCTCAAAACATTTATATTTGCACTGAGATAACTGTGACAGTGTTATATAATCATGCAGTTTGTTTTCGTTACAAATAGGTTTAAATGATCAGAATTCACTTTTATTCCGACAATTCCGACGATTCTGACTGTTCCTTAAATTAGATTTGCAACATATCAGACGCTTCAGACAGTTCCGACATTTCATCAAATTAGTGAGTTTTCCGACATTTCCGACAATTCCGAATTCATCAAATTAGTGAGACTCGTCTGTTTGTCTGTGTGCCTGTCTGTCTGTCTGTCTGTCTATTTTAACTTCTCTGAAACTGCTATAGGTACAAGCATCAAACTTGGCACGATTAATTACCATTCTGTGGTGAATGTCGTAAGGATACCCGTGACGTTATGATGACATCATAACCAAAATAATTTTTTAGAGTTTGCATTACTTGACAGAAGACAATCGCTTTTTGTTCAAATGAATACCAGGTTCGGAATTAATACATGTTTAAAACTTTCATTCGTTTGCGGTCTAAAATGATGTCACTATCAACAATTCATTGAACAATCTGGTTTTTGTTTTTTCTCAAAAAGTACTCATCGCACAAACGCGATTTAACGTTCTTTTAGGAGATGTTGATAAGATGCTTTCGATAAAAACAACTTTACAGCAATTAATGTCTAGTTGATCATGCTACGAGCAATTATTTATTCAAGGACTTCAAGCCATCTAAGCATTTTTTATTCTCTATTTCCCTTGCACGCATAAACTGGGTCTATGACGTCATAATATGTCTCGTACGATTAACACAAATGTTCGCTACCGAAGATCATAATATCATGATGCTTTCAAATATTGCAACCTTTTTGCAAAATCAGTTTATTTAAAAACTGAATTGTTACCTTGTTTCTCAACTAATTTTCAAACTTTCTTCAACAAATTAACGGTTATTTCAAGGAAATTCCAATAGTGTATAATATGTACAATTAATATTAGTTTTTATACTGAAAAAACTTAACTTTAATACCTGTGGTATATATTTTTACCTCTCCCAAAAGAGGTGAGATTAGTAAAAACAGGTGACTTTAACACAAACACGTTTTAATAAAGTACTAACAATTACTTTCCTTTGAAAGCTTAGGAAATTTCCTTTCTAGCAATACGTATGTCATTCTAATTACTTGAGCATAAGGATTAGTTTATAATGGCTGATCAAAACTTGGTTGTCATACATCATGTTTCATTTTTAGCTGTACAATAATCCTACTAGAGCTAACAAACTTGCAATTGTTAAAGAAAGTTAGTTCTTTGGTAAATTTTGACTACTTTTCCTCACAAACGTGATTCTTTTGCATTGCCTGTCGACGTTTTCAAATAGATTCATCAAAAATTGAAGTCTCCAAATGTTTATGAACTGTAGTATACCGGTTAGAAACACACAAAAGTTTGGTGCTTATAGTTCACAAAGTTGCAATTTCTAGAAAAACTAAGTAAGTCTTTTGGTACATTTTCTCTATTCTTTTATCGATAGCATGGATGTTTGGCATTATCGATCAAATTATTCAAAAGATTCAAAGTCTACAAATTTTAATATGTAACCTACTCCAAGTAAAACACTTGGTGATCACCCAAGAAAAAGACAATGGAGTAAAAATAGTTCTTTCTTACTGTTTGCAACAACATGTAGGGGTCGAACTATATATATATGATCCAAATATTGAAGCAATTTCCTTTACAATTGGGCAAGGCTGATGCAGCAGCCAGCTGATTTGATGTTGTTAACCTCGACATTATTAATGGGGGTTCTCGCTATTGCTATACCTCAGGGGTGGGCAACCTATGACCCGCGGGCCGCATGCGGCCCCCGAAAGCATTTTGTGCAGCCTGTGAACATCTTTGAAACTTCAGTAAATCTAAGTGACGATGATAAGAGGGGAAGGAATGGCCGTAGTGAAAAGCCAAAAACTTTACATGCCGTGATGAAAAGGCCGTTTGTCACTTTGCACTGACGCATTTTCCGTTTCATCTGAGGGTGATGACCTTTTTTTTTGGAGACCATCATGTCCACACCCTGTAATAAGACATTGCAAGAAGATGTGACTTTTTTTTGGACACAATCATGAGCACTGGTCCTTGACCAAGGCTTAAATAGTCAATGCAGCCCTCCAGCTAAAAAGGTTGCCCACCCCTGGTATAATTGAACTGTGAGTGCTTCATTTCGAATTAGTTTGCTCTTTGCACGGTGGCGTTTATGCCAGGGCCATGGAACATGCTCGCTGTCAGAGACGTACTTAGTTTAACTTATATTAATTCGCCTACAGTAACGAAAAAGTGGTAAGTAGCAATTCTAATAATAATGGCTCAAAACACATTGTGAGGTCATAATGTTAAATGCCATCGCAATGCTTGCCACTATTTACTGAAAACTGCAGCAGGCTTCAAAATTATCTACTATCATTTTCATAGCAAACATAAATGGTAAAGCCCACTACTGATATTTGAAATTGCAAGGATCAGCCTATCGGTACAAAACACTAATCTTCATTTAAAAGTAGAGAGATCTCGATTAGGGGCAGAGTTATGTAATAAAATCTCAAATTTAAGAAAAGATCAAAATTAAACAATAATAGCATCAATCTGTAACGCTGGATTAAGAGGAAATGTTTTTGTTTGAAAAGAGTGTAATAGGCGCCTATTGCAATAAGTTATATGACTTAAAGAAAAAGCAGGGTCCCTTTTCATGCTATGGCCGAATTAAAGCAAATAGCGCAGGCAAAAATCTTAATGTCACCAATATTAATATCAAAGCGGGCCCACTAAATCGTCAAACATGCCTACCACCAAACAACTCATTTTTTTATGGGTTAAAACAACCACCATTTGGGCAAGGCCATCAGTTTTGACTATGTTTCAACTCCCTTACTCTTTTAAAAATTACGAATGGTAGCTTGGTTCATCGTTCTTTGTTTTTAAATACTTCCAGTCTTCATAAATAGACCAACATGATCACCATTACATGTACTGGAGCTATGGCTTATATTTAGTAAATCATTTCGTTGTGGCTCTAATAAATGTTAGTACGGTGAAGCTGGCGCAGCTGCATTAATTGATACCTTTTAAATCGGCACGGGTGATTGTATGGCCTGCTGGGGTTAAATTGCACCATAGTTAGGAGAAATACGTTTTTTATTTTGCTTGATAATAGCTTTGCAGAGCTATCGGAATTAAACCTGAAAATTTGGGAAAAGCACGAACTTATTTAACTTCTATGAGCATACTTAAGAAAGGAAAAACAAATGTGAATCATAATGCGTAGCCAGCAGGAACTTAATAAAGTTTGAGGCGAAATCAAAATTAACAACGTCACTATGGTAAATCGCACCACATGGAAGATATTATTGGTATTTTGATTTATAGTAGCTTTATAGAGCTACCGGGGTGAAACCAAATATTTGAAGAAAAGCAAGGACACTTTAAACTCCCCATGGGCACGTCAACCACGGAGAAAAGAACATGCTACATAATGCGTAGCCAGCGAGAACTTGAGAAAGTTTAAGGGGAAATCAAAAAATAACAGCCTCACTGTGTCAAATCGCACCACACAAAAGACATTTTTGCCCTTTTGCTTTATAATAGCTTAATATCAGAAATGTAATCCCTACTTCCAAACTACGAGAAACGCAAGGTTTCCTTGGGCTCGTGTCAGCAATGAATAGACTTAAGGCATAGCCACGATCTTGAAATGAGATATTCTATTAGGAAAAGGAGCACAAAAAGTCGTGAATATCTTAGGTGTAAAAAACACATAAACGTTTGGTAACTCTTTACACAAGAACCTGATAGGTAAAGCCGGCTAGGCCGGCTGAACCGACACTGTCAATCCCGACGTTACTGAGGGGATCTCTGCGGGTGATGCCGCCATATGTGCTGCCTGTTAAGGTATTTATGTCATTTATGTCTATACACTACAGTCTACATCATTGTAATAAAATCCCAAGTTTAAGAAAAAATCAACATGATACCATAACCATAACAATGTGTAAAACTGGATCTAAAAAGAGAACAATAGCCGCTTTTGTCGCTATGCCGAGAACAAGACCAATAGCGCAGCCAAATTAGGAACTTGGGACCACAAATATAAAAAAGTAAAGGGCAGCACCAATTGGCAAAATAGGCTTACCATTAAATATTTTTTTAATTGTGAAAGCAGCCACCATTTTGCAGCTACAAGCGGTTTTTGATTACTCCCTGCTCCCTCACAAGTACCAACGATAATTTGTGGCAAGATTCTTTGTGAACATTGCCAGTTATGATTTAGAGAATATGATGATCACAATTTCATGTAGAAGAATTGTGAAAGTGCTAAAAATTCATTAACTTTTCGCTACTGCTTACTCAAGAGCCGAATGGGTGAAGTCGGCATGGCCGGTTGAACAGAAATACTAAACCCGGACAATACTGATGGAGTGCCTCTGCCGGCTAGTTAGCTAATAAAGCCAAGCTTTCGCGGTTATAAAAAGAACCTATCGATTTTTCAAGTGCCTTTATTGAAATACAATCTTAATCATATAAAATAAAAACATTACCGCTAGGAGGTAAGGTAAACTTAAGCTCAGGTAACTCATCTAAATTTTCATTTATCCTTTTTTTGTCTTTCGAGTAAAAGACCTTTGAGCGAAATCTTACGACAATTTTAACAGAGGTCTTTTGCAGCTCGTTGTCTTGTCAAACACGAGTAGGGCAGCTCTGTTGATAGTCGTTTTGGGTGATCTATGAGCACAAGCAGACGAACTGTCTTTTACCACAAGTCGGATGAATAAAAGTCGTCACATTTATTGCACATTAAAAGCGAGTTTTTAATAACTTTCACGGATCAGCTTTATTAAATTGTATTTTTGCCTTTTATGCCTGAAAGGAGGGGGGGCGGACAAACCAGTATACCCACAGTCGTTTCGAGTGAACTATTAGCACAAGGAGACGAACTGTCTTCTACCACAAGTCGTCTGGTTAGGACCAAGTCATATTTGCTGCACATTGAGAGAGCTTTTAAAAACCTTAAAGGATCAGCTTTATAAAATTGTAATTATTTTTGCCTTTTATGGCTTGGGATAAGAGCAAACCAGTGTACCCAACAGATTCTCTAAAACTTTGGGGCCCAGATACTTCCGTAGACCTACTTCCTGAATCTCTATCTCTGTTTACATTATAGGGCACTAATAACTTAAAGAATAGCAATCTAAAAAGATGAAAATGACTCTGCCCTTAATTTAGAATGCAAATAAATCAATCTTAACGCAAACATCTTTTGGAATTTTAAGCAGCATGTTTCCGCCTTCCCTAATAAAATGAACTCAAACGCAGAGCATTTTGTAAAGTTGTAGATCTTTTTACTTGGGGATCAATGAGTATTTGGCCTAATTCCGTCTCCACGTAGACGTAGTAAAGATCATTTTTGCCTATTTTGATATTCAAACAGACATAAAGTCTTTTTTGACTTTTTACGTTTGAGGAAGAGGTATCGCCTTTATTCTTTGCTCCACCCAAAATAAAATCAACTGTTGTTTTTCAAAATTTGATCCAACAACGACTCACTTCAACCGAAATTTTTGAAAAATACAAATTTAAAGTTGGTCCATATCTCATTGTTACAGAGTCTTTAAACAAAGAAAACTGTCCACAAGTGCCCGGGAGGAACTTCAGGACCTTCGCTTTTCCTTCACCAAAACCGCCAAAGTAAAACTTCTTTTAATGTGGTCAACTTATTCAAAACAAATTGAAATCCAAAAAACTTTCAATAAAATAGAAAGAACAATAATTCATGGAGGATTTCCTTTTGTAAAACCAAATTGATTTAACTTAATGTGGCAGCAGAAAGTATTCTTCTTGCAATAACATATGATTACAGAAGTACTTCAACTGAAAGAACGTTATTTATTTAGCGTTTGGAGCGAGAGGTTGGCTAATCAAATGCAAAACTCGCCTGGTTTTAGGCAAAACGGACGAGAGTTGCATTTCAACCTCAAGCTACCAAATAACAAATATGGAAAAGGAATAGAAGGCGTGCGAAAACTAAAAGGCGCCAGTTCAGTTCAGCAACGACATATTTAAAATTTTTTTTGATTATTTTGAAGCCGATACAGTAACACTCATTTCATAAGTCAAACTGTTTGGATTGATGCTTCCCAGCTGTTATGGGGCGCCAATAAGATGTCGGCGCGTCGTCTCGAATTGAACGGCTCAATGTCCCAATTCGACATCGTTTTAGCGACAGTTTCCTTGTCGATTAAACGTCATAAAACAACCAATGGCAACGTCGGCTCGACTACAAAACAACTTCATATGTGCAACGTAAACTTATCGTCGGCACGACTATGAAATAGTCCTACATGCGCGATGTTAGCCTAAGGTCGGCTCTATCACGAGATAAACTTATGCGCGACCTATTGTATAGTAGTTAAGCAAATTACACTAAAGAAAATACACAACAAAATGCGCCCTTAAGTCTGAAACTGAGACCTCAAAATGAAATTTTACTGTTTTTTATAAGGACTATTTTCAAGTTATTTTGTGTTTTCGTTCAACGAAAGTTTTAGAATTTGCTAAACATATTGTTTTATTATGTTCAACGTTGTATTGCTAGTAGTAATAACAACAACTTAAATACCAAAAGTCATTTTTCTACCAAAATTGTACAGTAATATATCAAGTTTCCAACGAGATAGCAGTAAACTGCACAATTTTGAACGTTTTGAAAAGCAGGGCAATAATTTGGTATTTCAACAAAAACAGACGGGTTTAAAATGATCTGGTTTTATCTTAAGCAATAAAATATTGGTTTCAAGTTTTGGAAGAAATGTTGTTTTCTAATATTGAAGAAATATCCTATCCAAAATTATATTTTTGAGAAGGGTCAAGTAAGTTGGGCTTTGTGATAAGATGATCATTTTACTTAAATGGTTTAAATGATATCGCTGGCATTAAAAATGCGACATCAAATGTTGCATAACAATGCCTTCCTGTCGCGCACAAAACGTGAGTTTCTTTTCAGACAGCAATGAAGCGTCGAAAAAACGTTTCAACGTCGTTTTAAATTAATTACGCCAACGTTCCAATTTGATGTCGCTCTAATGACAGTTTGCTCGTCGATTTAACGTCGGGAATACGTCATAAAACAACCAAGAGTGACGTCGGCTCGACCACAAAACAACTTCATATGTGCGACGTAAACTTATCGTCGGCACGACTACGAAATAGTCCTACATGCGCGATGTTAGCCTAAGGTCGGCTCTATCACGAGATAAACTTATGCGCGACCTATTGTATAGTAGTCAAACAAATTACACTAAGGGAAATACACAACGAAATGCGCCTTTAAGTCTATTAGAAACTATGATTTAAACTTCATCACTACAGGAAAAGCAATGTGCAAAAGTTTACTTAGAGTTCTAGATTTTTTGAATTCGTATCACGGCCGTTGCTTTGACAACCAACTTTTAAATAATTTACAAAAACACATTTAAAACCACTTAACAATAGCTACCCTTAAAAGTCGTGAAAACAAGAGTATCAACTTATTGTAAACCTTGTACCTAAATGGCAAAGCAGCATACGAGCGAAAAGGGCATTAACAATTTATCAAAATGAATATGCAAGGAAACAATAATGAGTATGCCACCTAACCATTTATGACGAGACCATCCCTGGACGCGTTTCGTCCTTTTGGACTCATCAGCAGGGCCCGTCTCGTCACAAGCAAAAGTAACCCACTCATTAACGTTATACTTAAAAACGAGCAATGCACAAGCAGAAGCACAGGGACTTCATATTCATTTTAATAAATTGTTAATGCCCTTTTCGCTCGTATGCTGCTTTGCCAATTAGGTACAAGGTTTACAATTTCCATCTTCGCCTATAATTTTTAAGTATCAACTTAGTAACATGACAGTTAATTGTTTTCCATATGCATTGAATTATTTGATAACAAATATATAAACGTTCTTCTACCTCCGATAAGTCTACGGTTATCGTAAATAATGATTACGCTATTACTCGTTCAAGCTTGTAGCCCAAAAAACAGCAGATTTTGTGCTAATTTTAGAAAGAATTCGGGCTCCGCCGAAGAAATTAGTTCATCCGATGCGAAACCCGTGCGCAGACCGTGCTCTTGTAATTACTTTCATATCAAAATAATTAGGTTTTTATCTTCATTATGCCAAGGAAGTAATCCAAATTTGACAAAGTCGTTTTTCTCAAAAACAACAACTGATTTTTACATGTAAGGCTTGTTTTTGGAATATATTTAAATGATTTTGGAGTGTAATTATTATTTCCAAAATTGGCCATAAAGTTTCTCAAGCTATCAGAAATCAAAAAGTACATGAATTGCCTTGCCCTCAGGCGGAGAACACCCTTGCTGTGCAACTGGCAATATTAAACGAGTTTTATTTCATCTATTTGATCCACTCGTGATTCACCTTAAATTCCCAAAAATACCATTTCTGCAGCTGGGGCACGAGATCGTACATTGGCAGTCATTACCCGTGATTCATGACCGCAAAAACCAATAAAAACAGAAATCGATTTAAAGATCGAAAACTCAGCAAGCTGAAAGAGCTCTTATTTCATGACAACTGAACAATACATGAAGTTAACGTATTGCTAACTTTGCTTTACCCATTTGCATATCAAGTTCTTTTATCTACTAACTATTGTTCGCAAATTTGACCTTTAAGAAAACTAAATGTCTCCGACTGCTAGGTTTTAGCTATGGCTTTGGTTTGTCAGAAACAAGCTTTATTCGTCAATTTTTAATCAATTCAATGTTAACATTAATTGCATGCGATGAATTTTTTCCAACTTTGTTTTTTCGCATCTCAGACAACCTTGAATGCAGTTTACCGTGCCTTTGAAGGTATTTAGAGCAGTCAAGAATAATATGAAGATTTATCTGGCCGATAGGGTTTGAAAATGAATTTCTTTGCTCAAAAAGACTCGTGAACTTTATCTTGACAAACGGCATGGCTACTGATATGATTTATTTACAATGGCTAATGAAACTTGGTACAAGCAATGCGACAAGTCATCTCGAGAAATTGTCAATATAGGCCCTGTTTTTCAATTTTTAGCGTCAGAAAGAAAGAGACAAATTTTTCCAAATTTCTCCTTTCAAAATTTTGAAACACATTTAAACGCTTAAATCACTCATTTATTTGTGTTGTATCAAGTCTCCCATAATATAGATGGAAACCACACATTTTCAAACAATGAAGATAGGCTACTAGAAATGGTAAAATGCTAATCCCCCACAACAGACGGTGAGGTAAACATGGCTCTGTTTTATCGTTTGTAAAAAAGTATTACTGTCGAGCAACATTACTTTTAAACTACAGAATACCTGAATTTTTACGATATTCCTTTTCCAAAAATATATAATGTTGCATAGTTACTGTTATTCTATAATAACCGATGAAACATGGTACATCCAACAGGCCTGAATTGTCTTCAGTACTGGCCAAAAACATTTAAAATTTGGGTTATGGACGTCGGAAAAAACAAATTGTAAAAAAAAAACACTTTCCCAAATTCTAAAATACTTACACTACCTTTTTTGTAGTTCTCCCCAAATATGTATTTCTTTAACGAGCTACAGTACTTACTTGAGTAGTTTATTTTTTACCACTTTTAGCTAGTAAATTAAGTGGACAGAAATATTGGTGGAGTAGTTATGTTTTAGTGAAGTAGATGCCACAAACTGACACTTCTTTCAACTTGGAATGAGTGTTGCTGTATCGGCTTCAAAATAGTCAAAAAAAATTTTAAATATGTCGTTGCTGAACTGAACTGGCGCCTTTTAGTTTTCGCACGCCTTCTATTCCTTTTCCATATTTGTTATTTGGTAGCTTGAGGTTGAAATGCAACTCTCGTCCGTTTTGCCTAAAACCAGGCGAGTTTTGCATTTGATTAGCCAACCTCTCGCTCCAAACGCTAAATAAATAACGTTCTTTCAGTTGAAGTACTTCTGTAATCATATGTTATTGCAAGAAGAATACTTTCTGCTGCCACATTAAGTTAAATCAATTTGGTTTTACAAAAGGAAATCCTCCATGAATTATTGTTCTTTCTATTTTATTGAAAGTTTTTTGGATTTCAATTTGTTTTGAATAAGTTGACCACATTAAAAGAAGTTTTACTTTGGCGGTTTTGGTGAAGGAAAAGCGAAGGTCCTGAAGTTCCTCCCGGGCACTTGTGGACAGTTTTCTTTGTTTAAAGACTCTGTAACAATGAGATATGGACCAACTTTAAATTTGTATTTTTCAAAAATTTCGGTTGAAGTGAGTCGTTGTTGGATCAAATTTTGAAAAACAACAGTTGATTTTATTTTGGGTGGAGCAAAGAATAAAGGCGATACCTCTTCCTCAAACGTAAAAAGTCAAAAAAGACTTTATGTCTGTTTGAATATCAAAATAGGCAAAAATGATCTTTACTACGTCTACGTGGAGACGGAATTAGGCCAAATACTCATTGATCCCCAAGTAAAAAGATCTACAACTTTACAAAATGCTCTGCGTTTGAGTTCATTTTATTAGGGAAGGCGGAAACATGCTGCTTAAAATTCCAAAAGATGTTTGCGTTAAGATTGATTTATTTGCATTCTAAATTAAGGGCAGAGTCATTTTCATCTTTTAAGATTGCTATTCTTTAACCCATATTCTACCGAGCGTCTATATATAGTTAAGTGATTTGATGAAATTTTTTCAGTTATTGTTTTGGTAGGATATAATTATAATACTGTTAATTCCTTTTATTTAACCTTGTTTGTGAGATATTAGTGTTTTTCCGACAAAATTTTTGATCGACCAAACCACCATGGCAGGTCCTTCGAGACGTCCAATTACCACTGAAAGGGTGAGTTTTTGTAAAATTTTATATAAGCGAATAATTTTGCTCTTATGTTCTTTTTTAAGATAAAATGTCTCTTAAATTCAGTTTTTTTTGAGTCGAGTTCTTTCTGAAAGTTTTATGACCCCTTTTCTGTACGCATCTATGTATAGACGTTCAGTAGCATATAGGGTCATTTATTTCATTTATTTTCAGAATCCCTTTGATTGACGTATTATCGATTTTGGAAGAGATGGATGAGCAAGTAGGCTGAGTCTTTATCACTCCACCCGATCCTGAGCTAGATTGGAATTCTGATGAGGACTCCGGTGAAGAAGTTGGTGGGGGGATGTAGACAATCTTGGAAGAAGTCTTCTCCAAGCTGATTCCATTGCAATTCTTTCAAATGGTAGAACAATAGGAGAGGAGGACGCAGAAGGCAATGGACACACGGAACTTTAATTTCTATTTCCCAAAAAGATTGGCTACAGTACAAATGGACCAAGAAAATTGTTTCCCTCGGAGGCCACATCGAGGAATGGTTGGAGCATGCACCGGTAGTTGACATGCGAATTGAAAATTCTCCAGCTAAAGTGTTTGAATTTTTTTTATAAAGCTCTGTACTCTTTAATAAAGAAGGAAATTATGCACTACACCATACAGCAGGTATATCCCAACTTCAGTGTTACTGTCGAGGAATTAAAAATAGTTGTAGGTATTTTACTGATTTCCGGCCACCATCGACTTCCAAGCAGGAACCGCTATTGGAGCTTGAAAGCTGACCTCATAGTAGATCTAGTAGGCCGTGCTATGCAAAGAAATCGATTTGATGAAATTTTGCGGTTTCTCCATATTGTCAACAGCAAACGGATGGATCCTAATGATCGCATGGGGAAATTGCGTCCTATGATGGACCACCTTCAAGATGCATTTCAGAAGGCTTATATTCCTGAAAAACATTTATCCTTCGACGAATCAATGGTTGCTTATAATGAGAGGCATGGGTGCAAACAATTTATTAAAGGCAAACCGATAATATTTGGTTTTAAAAATTGTTGTCTCTGTACACCTCTGAGATATCTCACTGCAATTGAAACGTATCAGGGCAAGGCATACTGAGGAAAAGACTACAACGAATTTGGAAAAGGAGGACGATGTCTTCTGAATATTATTGACACCCTGCAATATGGCTTGAACAAGTTGCCCACAGTATTTTATTGTGATAATTATTTTACAGGAATGCCACACATTGCGGAGCTAAGTCGCCGTGGACAAGGTTTGGTTGGGACCATTCGAGATAATCGAATCCGAAAAAACAAAATCTTGGCCTCAGTAACTACAATGAAGAAAGTTTCACGTGGGGAATGTGCTGTGATGACGACTCTGCCAATAAGATGGTTCTTTGCCGCTGGAAGGACAACGCCGTCGTCACGCTTGCATCTAATGTTGTGGCCGATAAACCAATACAAAAAACTAATCGTTGGTCCGTCAAAGACAAAAAGAAAATCGCGATTATCCAACCAATGATATTGCGGAATTATAACTGCATATGGGTGGAGTCGATCGGCTTGACCAAAGCATTTCTTGTTACCGCATTTCTCTGCGATAGAAAAAGTGGTGGTTTTCCTTGTTCACTTGGCTGCTAGATGCCACAATGGCTAACAGCTATTACGTCTTCAAACAAAATCACTCCGACATAAGTTTTCTCGATTTTTGCCTTGAAATCGTTTTATTCTACCTCCAAGGTTGCAAACCTATTTCTCCTCGCCCGGGTTCTTCTCGTAATCGAAGTGAGATTGTGACCAGGGTCACACAGGATGTTCGCTTTGATAAAAAAGACCATTTAATTGTTGTTAACAAACGCCAGCGAAAGTGCAAAAAATGCACTGCTGGACCAGTTACAGCATGCATCAAGTACAACGTTCAACTCTGTGCAAAATGTTTCATGCCGTTTCACTCGCGCTAACTATTCCTAATAGCTGCTGTCATAGCATATTTTGCAGTTCATTGTCTGTAAAAACTAACATTGAACATTGCTCAGATTTATTGTTTTCAATGTGTTTTATATCATTCAACTAATGTCGGTACTAATTTGTTTTTTATGATTTCGATATTTTGTCTGACATATATAATAGATAAATAATTTTAATATGGCTTTGAAAAATGCTGTTTCATCCATAAGCTTTTCGTGACGCTCTCATCAGTGGCGGTATCGCGTCAAAAGGGAAGATCTAGACTGAATAAGTGTTTTATGTGAATATATGTAAGTCTTGATATTGCTTATATCAATACTCGACGCCCGGTGTTATGCAGACAGAAAGAGTTTATTTACACTCTCAAACTCTTTTGATAATCGCGGCATTTGACCTCCTGCTGCGCTTTCTCTAACTTTCGCAATTGCGAAATCTTTCATTGGCGCGCTTTAAAATGCTAGCGCTATCATTGGCTTGTCTTGATTGCCTGACGTCCAAATTATTCACATAAAACACTTATTCACTCTAGATGTTCCCTTTTGACGCGATACCGCTACTGATGAGAGCGTCACGAAAAGCTTATGGCTCAAACAGCTTTTTTCAAAGCTATAATAAATAATTTTCTTTGTTTCATTGTTCATAATTTAGTGTCTCATCAATTTCACGAGTAGCCTACCGCAAATTCGCAAAAACAACCAAAACCAGGCCTACAGCCTGAAAATTGATTGTAACCACTTATAAATAATTTGTTCCTCAAAATACTTTAAATATTGCTTATACGAGCGTACAATATATTTTTGGTGATATTGCTTCTTTAAATCCTTTCTGGCTACTTCTTTTGGCAGCGACACTGAACAAACAAATTAGCGTTTTTTTATCATATAGCCATATTTGGTGATTTTTCATATGTTTTAACAACAATTTGGGATTTTTGGAAAAGTAAGACAAAAAAACGAAGAAAACTTATCATAAAAAATGAGATTTTCTGTACAATAGAATATATAATAAGAATTGAAACCTTCTTATTATTTGTGTATTAATAATTAAAAATGATATTTACATACCACTTGCTTTCGTCAGAATGAAATAAAATTGGATGAAAAGTGACACCGCAGTCTACTGAACGTCTATATATAGACTGCTCCGTATTTGAAGTACGGAAACTTTGCATCAACAAAATCACATTTTTCTCGTTTGTCATCACCAGTTAACGCATTTAAACTATATAAGCGACTTTCCAAAATGATTTTTTATTCCAGTAGAATAAGGGTTAAGTTATTAGTGCCCTATAATGCTAGCAAAGATAGAGGTTCAGGAAGTAGGCCTAATGAAGTATCCGGGCCCCAAAGTTTTGGAGAATCTGTTGGGTACACTGATTTGCTCTCATCCCCAGGCATAAAAGGCAAAAATAATTACAATTTTATAAAGCTGATCCTTTAAGGTTTTTAAAAGCTCTCTCAATGTGCAGCAAATATGACTTGGTCCTAACCAGCCGACTTGTGGTAGAAGACAGTCGGTCTCCTTGTGCTAATAGTTCACTCGAAACGACTGTGGGTATACTGGTTTGTCCGCCCCCACCCCTCAGGCATAAAAGGCAACAATACAATTTAATAAAGCTGATCCGTGAAAGTTATTAAAAACTCGCTTTTAATGTGCAATAAATATGATGTCTTGTACTCAGCCAACTTGTGTTAAAAGACAGTTCGTCTGCGTGTGCTAATAGATCACCCAAAATGACTATCAACAGAGCTGCTCAATTCGTGTTTGACAAGACAACGAGCTGTAAAAGACCTCTGTTAAAATTGTTATAAGGTTTTTCTCAAAGGTCTTTTACTCGAAAGACAAAAAAGGATAACAAGTTGTAAGTTTATATTGTAAATTCATCCTTTTTATTCACTTTAAGTTTATATTAAATTCATTTTAAGTTTATATTATAAATATAAAATTCATCTTTTTCCGCTACTGGCTATGACATCAAAAACTTTGGTTTCTGGTACTTTTCCGTACCTCAACAGCTCTGTATAAGCTTGAAGTTAACAAATATTTTTGAAATTACTTAATAGTGCATAAGCTAAAGTTAGCCAATATTTTTATCAAAATCTTTTTATTTTCATCTCTAAAAATAGTAAAAACGCTTATCTAAAAAACGTGATCTCGCATAAAAGATTTTGTTCTTTCTTTTGCCTACATTCGAAATATGTTCTGCTAGTTACCCGGATGGTTTTAAGTGTTGGTGTGGTATAAACCACAATCTAAACCCAAACAGCGTGATATCGTTCGCTCTGAATAGTACATAAAACAATATCTTGTAGGCACTAAACCCCTCTTGACTTAAAATTTTTAGATAAAAGTAAGCTCACAGTTTTACTCTACCTCGACAGATTTTTACCCAACACAGTTGGATGATATGAATGTATAGTGTTTCAATAGGAATTTTAATTATTTTTTTCTGTTAATTATTTGATTCAAGCATCTCTTTTAACGCAGGTTGCCCATCTTATTTTAAAAACATTTACTTTTCGCTTTTTTCGCGATATTATCACTTCCAGGCTAATTTCACGTTTTTTGAAGGGAAAAACTATCAATTTAAATTTATTGAGCTAAATCTGAGTTGAGGGAGCGTAACCACTGTTTGGTTTTTGCACCAAAGACAATTTGTTGTGCATTCGTCGCAAACTGTGTGTTATTTAAGTGTATTGGCTTATGTTAATTCTATCCTGGATTAAGCAATTCAAGGTAAATAATCTAGGAGCCATTTTAAAAGCTTTTTAAGGCAACTTATTTGTTTACAGTCGTTCTTGAAAATTTACCAAAACAGAAAAACTGTAAGCCACTGTTTTTGTTTTGCTAAATTTGAAACCACGGGATCATCTTACAGTTTTCTAATGACTCACGGCTTCTCTATTTTGGGTTACCTTGATCCAAGGTATCGTTATTATGAAATGAAACGTTTACTTTACATCTTACCTATTTACTCACATGAAAATTGCTGAAAACAGCTGAATCATTGACAAAATACATAGGTTGCTAGTTGTTAGGTAGCAGTTTTCAAGACGATTTCTCTATTAAAAGAGATCTGCTCCAGCATCACGCTACGGTAAAATAGAAAATTTTGCTAAAACTGATCACCGACATCATATGGTACCATATAGCAATTTATTACACCTTGTCAAAAACCCGCGACCGATTTCGACCTTACTAGGTCTTACCAGGCGGGTGTAAAACACACGTAATAATAACAATGCTGAAAAAGAAAAAATTTGTCATGGAGAGTTTAAATTAATGAAAAATCCTGTTTTAGATAATTTTGTTTTATGTTTCATCGCTAGATAAGCACTTACCTTGGCATTTAACTTGATATGTACCTAAAGACCAAGAAAATCTATTTTTGAGATACGGATTATTTTGGCATTTCAGAAATCCCACTAATTCAAAACCTTGCATGCCTTAAAGCACCGCATTTAGTTTGTAGCCTTTCGAAGACCTTTTTTAGGCCTCATCACTGCTTGTATGATCAGCTTTACATAAGGACAACAGTTTTAGTCCATGGTTGAGTGGTTAGCAGTGACGTCAAAACGAACCTCGTTCAAAAGTAAACGGCAGATATGTTTTGTGCTTTGTGTTAGATTGTTTTGTAAAAGTCAACGTTATTGCTATTGGATGGAATCTCTTGGCCATTGGCAAGCCCTGCTGATGAGTCCAAAAGGACAAAACGCGTCCAAAGCCATCCCTGAACGCTTTTTGTTTTGGTCTCATCAGCAGTTCTTTTGGTTACAAATGGTTACTTTGCACTCAAAGCAGTCCTTTTGATTACAAGCAGTGATGAGGCCTAAAAAGATCTTCGAAAGGTTACAAACTAAATAGGGTGCTTTAAGACATGGCTGGCAGCACGTGGTGCATGTTAGCGAATCTCGGCGCGCGAGGACATCAGTTCCAAAGACGCGGGTTCGAATTCCACAGACGCGTTACATTAACGCTGACTTGTGTGATCTTTGGAACTGGTGTCCTCGCGCGCCGAGATTCGCTGACATGCACTACATGCTGCCAGGCACGCCTTAAAACACTGTATTTAGTTTGTAACCTTTCGAAGATCTTTTTAGGCCTCATCACTGCTTGTAACCAAAACGACTGCTTTGATTCCAAAGTAACCATTTGCAACCATTTGTAACCAAAGTAACCATTTGTAACCAAAAGAACTGCTGATGAGTCCAAAAGGACAAAACGCGTTCAGGGATGGCTTTGTAAATATCTCTCAATAGCATTGCTTCCTTAGGAAGCTTCCCGCCTTCAGCACTCGCTTTGTTGTTTTGCTTCTCACTTATAAGACGCGTTAGCTTTAATTGCTTGTGTGATCAGATCACACAATACTTTAGCACTGCTTGTATGATCAGCTTTACATAAGGATATCAGTTTTAGTCCATGGTTGAGCGGTTAGCAGTAACGCCAAAACGAACTTTGTCCAAAAGTAAACGGCACGTAAGTCATGTGCTTTGTGTTAGATTGTTTTATAAAAGTCAACTTTATTGCTATTGGATGTGATCGCTTGGTCCTTGGCAAGCCCTGCTGATGAATCCAAAAGGACGAAACGCGTTCAGGAATGGCTTTGTAAATTTGTAAATATCTCTCAATAGGATTGCTTCCTTCGGAAGCCTCGTGCCTTCAGCACTCGCTTTGTTGTTTTGCTTCTCCTTATAAGACGCTCTCTATTGATCGTAACTACTTAGAGCTAGCAATATAATTTTGCTTAGACTTCGTTTTATGGAATGGAAAGACTTGAGATATTTTACGAGGTAGCTCGCTTAACGTTTTATTTATTCGTGCGTTGGAGGTAGGCTGTGTTTGCATGTCTTTAAACAGGTTTGGCCTCCACATTAGGTAGACTGCTTAACCCAACCAAACAAAAATTGAGGTACTTTGTCCTTACCACGGACAACAAAGAAATTTGGCGACTTTTTGTCCTCACTACATCTTCCTTGCTAAGCGCCAGGCAGAGAAGCCATCGGTAACATTATTGAAGTCTGGTATGAATTCACTAGGATTTGAACCAACGTCTACTGACTGCGTAGTGGACGATTTACATACTACACCACCGCGGTCACTTAATTATAGTAGAATGTTGTTTAGTGGCTAATTCGTGTGATTACTCCATGACTAGGTCTGTTGTGTTCTTTGATGTTAAATGGTAATTAATGCAGTATACAGCAATCATAATTATTTTTTGCTTTTGTTTTATTCTTATTCTGTAACATGAGATTACAATCTTTGTTGTATAGTTATTCATTTTTAACTGCACTTGTGTGCTTTTGTAGTTAAACGATAAAGAAATATAAAAAAGTAAGCCTGTATGTTCACTAATTAAACGAGTTAGTAGAAGTCCGACTTCAGGAGTTGTAAGTCCTAATGAACGTTTGAATTACATGGACTAACCGTTACAACTACAGATGGTAATTACTTCAATTACCCCAATACTACCCAAATCTTGTACAATCCACAGCACCGGTACCAGGAGATGGCTGCAATTAGGACTGAATATGTTCGCCCAGTAGCTAGCAATTGCACAACTTTGATCAAATTACACCTGCCAAAATAATTTAAATTAAACGTATTGTTTTATTTATGGTGGATTGTAAGTTATTTTATAAAACTGAGAGTAACAAAGTTGGAATGACATCATACAAAATTGAGATCTGGGCTAGCTGGGTCAGGAGTATGCTTAAAGCTAACATATTAAAATCTAAACACAAATTTATAACATGCTTTTTGATGTTTTGGTAAGAAGATTTTATGAACTAATTCTTCAAATGTTAATAAATCGCGGAAATGACTTTTGAAGAGCAGTGGTTAATTATCTTGGCCAGAAATATTAAAGTAGAAAGCGAAAATTTTGAAATCAACATAAAACTTAAGTCGACGGTCAGATTACGTTTATAATCAAGTGCTCGACATTTTTTTATGATCGATTCTTCTACTAAAACTTTAATTGAGAATAAAATTTGATAGGTAGAAGCTGATGCGTTTGTGCAAAAATTGAAACAAAAGCGAAATTCAACAGCTAAAAACATGAAACCTTGTAAAAATTTAAGGGATAATTTTGAGACTGCAGTTGGTTTTTAAAACTTGTTAATAGTATTTGTGAGTTTCAATTTATTCTAGCTAGCAATCAATACTAAAAATAATACCAAACCTTTATTTGTTTTGACAAAAAACGGAATTTCAACAGATTTCGAAAGCTGATATTATGAAATTAATTTAAATAATATGACAGCCCACTTTATTGAAACGGTAGTTGATGGATTATTTGTTGCAACAAAATAAAAGTCTTTTTTTTGGCAAACATTTCTGTAAAGTTGATTTTGTAAAAAGAGTTAAGAATGAATAATATTGACTATATAGCGCTTCGAAGCGTAAGTTGTCGCATCAACATGCAAAATAAAAATGTTTAAAAAATTCTTTTATTGATACTTTTTTGGGTTTATTTGTATTAAGATTTTTTGCGAGTGTTTCTGTGAAGTTTTATGGAAATCCCTTCAAACGTTGCGAAAAAATTAAATTAGTTACAAAATTTTTGTTGAGTAGCTTATCAACTCAGATTCATAAAATACGTCTCGACATGAAAGACAAAATTGAGAAATAAATTTTTGCTTTAAATTTAATCAATTTTCTTAGATCACATGACCAAAAGTAAATGTTTAACGCAAATAACTATTTATTATTAATCTAACATTTCCTTTTTTTATAACTTTATGTTTTCGGAAAAACGTTGACAGTGCAGACCATTTCTTCACAAAAAAGTAAACTGGTTTAAAAGTTATCAATAATTCTTAAAATGTTGTTCGTTTAATTTAGTGGTAGTGTAAATGCGACCTCTTGCTATCAATAACTCATTTCACATAGATAGCTCTCCTCTTCAAGAATTGATAAAATTTCAAAGCACATTTTACACAACCGAGCCAAAAGTTCGGCCCAAAACATCCAAATTGTTTTATTTCACTGACGAAGTAAGCGTTTTATGATAAACTGAGCGGACTGTATATAAAACGAAAAGTCATTAAAATATTAAAAATTTCTTTCGACCCCAATGACTTAAAAGACTCGCCTCCAGATGCATGCATAGATCTACTCGGTTATATCAAAAACAATCCCTTGTGAACGTTCCTGGGGACAGTAACTTGTGCTTTTTCTGATGTCAAGCTGATAGACATTGGCGGGAACAAGATGCCTAAAAATTTGTCAAATAATTATTCTGTTTGATTTTAACCTTGTTTGTTGTGATTTTATAGGTGTGACTTTGTTTGATTTTGTAAACTCAGAAGATTTTTCAAACTCAATCTCGTCTCTTGTAAATTGCAATGGGGTGTAGCCGAATTAATTCAAGGCCACGAGGAGCCATACGCTGAAACATTTTGATTAAACGTTGAGGAAAGACCTCTTTAAGTCTGGTTGTTCATTTTAAACGTTAATATCATATTTTTAAATGTATTCATTGTGGTATGCTTTGGAATCAAGACAAAAATGATAAACGCCACAATAAAACATGTACAATCACGTTTGTGAACGTTTTCCAGGGATATCTATATAACCTGACAACAATATTTGAAAAAACGGAAGAAATTAATATTTGTGTTGGCCAAAACAATAGGATTTACTTCTATTATGTCTGTTATGATGTTGAGTCTTATTTTATCAGGAAAACCTACCGAAAACGGCCCTAAACTAACCGTTTATCACGCCATGTTTCTTTAAACGTTGGTATTGCTACAAGTGTCTAGAATTTTAGGAAAAGAAATGCTTTGCCAGAAACAAAAATTATTAAAGTTTTGAGGTCGATGAGTTTACCATGTGGCCTCTAAGGTGTACAACACATGGAGTTGCTGATCGTGCTCCAAATTTAACTGAAAATTGAGTTTTGATAAAGATTCATTTTATAATAAAGATTTAGTTTTGATGAATTTTTAATGAAGATTGATTTTTGATTTTTTAATGACGCACTTTTCCACAAATCGAAAAAAATGAAATACAGTTGTTCGCTCGTCGATGAGATTCTGATTCGGTCCGGTACCAAAGTTTTTAGGGTCAGAGCCAGTGGTGTGTGGAGATGAATTTGATATGGAGGCTTGTGGTAGGTAGTAGGCCGACCCATATTCGAGACGAAGACTTTTTGTTTGGAGATAAACTTTTTGAAAGTAAATTTTTGCAATTTGTTGAATAAAGAATTATTTTTGTGGGAGATAGAAAGAACTTTTCAAAAGCAAATTAGTTTTTGAGATTTTCCAACTAAACATCTTTATCAATGATAATTGACTTTATTGTCCGTGCCATAAATTTTTTAGAAAAATAACTTTTTTTGAACCAGTGGCTATTCCCTTCGTGCAAATTATTTAAAGTATGATGCAAATTTAAGCTCTCTTTACTATAATTTGAGTATGCCACCAAAAACAAAGCACTTTTACACCAATTTCTTATTTCAACTAGAAGAGATTTTGAATAGCAGGTCCATTTGGACTATTTTATTTGCGTAAGGATAGTCTGAGATTGAAAATAACGCACAGCTTGACCGAGGAATATGGGCAAAGTCATGCTTTTATTTTAGGAAGACTGTCACAACACCAATAACCAGCGTTTGCTACAAAAGAAAGACTCGAAATTAAGCAGAGAAACGATACACCAACTAACCCACAATTTAAAGTCGCCGTGTATAAACACCGAAAGTGGCAGTTATTCTGAGAAATATAGCCTAATTGGCCAGTAACTACTCCATAATGACAACAACACGGTAAAAAATAATCGCGTTTTTAGCCGAACACTTTAAGACGGGCAACTAGCGAATTTTAAAGTATTTTCACTTTTAGTACTTGGTACGCTCAACATACTTATGACGTAAAAGAGTTTAATGTGAAGTGTTCCAGACAAAGTGAGCTTAACCAAAAAATTGCTTGTTGGGCTCCTAATAGCTTAAATTGCTGAAGATTCTGTTTGTCGGAAGGAACTTTCTAATATTACTTTAATTTACTACATAAAGGTATACAGTTATTATGTTAATGAGTTAAATACTGGCTTTGTTTGATGAAAAAGCGATTTTCCTCTATCTTGAACAGTAGATTAAAAAAATGTAGTTACTATTACTTCACCTTAACCACATCAAACCCCTTATGACATTCATTCTGGGGCAATGATCAATCGGGTCAAGTTTTTTGATTGTACGCCCACTAGTTCGGAGGAATTAAAGGGCACGTACATACACAGGCACGTAGAAAAAAAACGCTGCTTTATATGATATGGCAGAAGTTTCAGCATTATACTTAAGCAGCTTTCTTTCGACATCAACGCTCTTATGACACCCATGTTAGGGCAATGATTATTGTTGCCAAATTTTTGATTGTACGCCGACTACTTTCCGAGAAATTAAAGTGCACGTACATACACAAGCATGTAAAAGAACGCTGCTTTATATCATAACGAAGTTAAAACATTATTGACTGCTGTACTTCCGATATAACTTAAGCAGCTTTCTTGCGACGCTTTTTTTTTGTTTCCTGCACGTTTTTGTGATGTGATGCAAAATTCTGATTTCCAAACTTGTTTTACTAAAAACATTTTTTCAACAAACGTTTGGACGTATTCCAAAACGTGAATTCCCCTAACAGGCATAGAAATTATCATATCTAATCTAAAACTACTAGATTTCAAGGCACTAATGAGGTCAAATATAATATATATTGAACAAAACCATTCATTTGAATAGATGTAGTAACTTTTGACCATTTCACCGACAAGTGAGGCGAAGAACCTAATTTTATTCGTACGCATGCATTTTAGTTTGCCGTATGCATGAGGCATTTGTAGTAATCAATATGCAGAGGATAAGCGTGCCTTATAAATTAGCACTGTCAACAACAGTTATCACAAATTTTGATCGCTTTTTAGGAAATTTGTGAATGCATCGTTCGTTGTTTTTGTAAAAACTTATCAGGAAAAGAAAGAAAAATGCACACTATAAGAGTGCAAAACGGAGTAAATTTGTGCAGCACACGCAAAGGCCCGAAGTTTCACTTCACTGTAATATCACGCTAGTTTCAGAAATATCTTAATTCTGTGGTTACTCTGATAACTTACAAATGTTATGATATTACAACGCAAACTATAAACTTGATCACCGCTTTCTTGAACAGAAAAATCAATGTTTTGCACGAAAAAACTTCTACTCAGTTGGTCTGAAATATAAAATAACGCAAAAGGAAAACCAAATTTTGACAAAAGAATTGAGTCATTCATGCAATTAATTTTGTAGTTTGAGATTTTTGTAGAGATAATAATATTGCCGCGACAGTGACAGCACAGTCATAGAAGTAGCCTGCCAGTGGTTGAGAAGGTAACGTGATCGTTTTTGGAAGGAGTTTGTTTTGTGTCTCCCGTCAGAAAACAAGTTTTACAGTAGCATATATCCGATTAGCTGCGGAGTTATTTCTGCCGCCGGCACAATACACTTCCAACTCGAATTTCTTCCAACAACTTGAACGGACCAGGATAAATTGCCTTCAATTGTCTTTCTCGTCAGCACAACACTGTGGCGAAAAATTTATACTGTACAAGGCGGTTTCTGATTGGATGATATAATATGCGTCCTGATTGGTAGAAAAACGCAAACTAATAACTAAAAACCAGAACTACAAACCTACCAATCAGGACGCATTTTATATCATCCAATCAGAAACCGCTTTGTACAGTATAAATTCTTCGCCACATTGTTAAGTTGCCATTCTAGCAAGAACTTTTAAAAACTACTAGACAAAAACGTTCGAGTTTGTATTTGCAAGAGTATGATGTCATTTATAAAAGCATTATGAAAAAACTTCTACTCAGTTGATTTGGAATTTTAAATAACGCGAAGGAAAACCAAATTTTGACAAAAGAATTGAGTCATTCATGCAATTAATTTTGTAGTTTGAGATCTTTGTAGAGATAATAATTTTGCCGCGACAGTGACAGCACAGTCATAGAAGTAGCCTGCCAGTGATTGAGAAGGTAACGTGATCGTTTTTAAAAGGAGTTTGTTTTGTGTCTCCCGTCAGAAAACAAGTTTTTCAACAGTATGTATCGATCAGCCACGGAGTTATTTCTGCCGCCGGCACAATACATTTCTATCACATATTTCTTCCAACAGCTTCAACAAAGCAGGACAAATTGCCTTCCATTGTCTTTCTCAAAAGCCTAACATCAAAGCAATTGGGCAGATACTAAATTTAACTGAAGCAAAAACTGTTTACAAATCTTTCAGCTGTGTTTCTTTGAAATGGTGGATTTTTTATAAATATGTTTTTTGGTCATTTTCGAAGAGGTAAAACAATGCGTGAGTACATGCTTAGATGGGAAAAGCACTAAATCTCGCGCCTGCCTGCCCGTGTTTTGTACACAAATGCTGATTTAAACATGGGTTTCCTGGTTAACTAAGTAATTAACTGAGAGTGGAGCAAATTCGTATTAAAGAACCAAGTATAGGGTTTCGATGGGCAAGCTGCAAAAACCATTAACTATATACATGTTTGCTACGTGCTTTTTGTTTAATGCTTCCTCGATTATAATGTGGGTGCAACGCAATGACGTATTTGGATGGGTGCAAAAAGGCCCATGGTTTGCCCAAATTTTTTTGAACCAAAAAAGAATGAAAGTATTTTAGGTCTACCATGGCTACAAAATGGCAATTTTTAAAGAAAGATCATTATACAAATTGGAGGTATAGATTGACAGAATAGAAGGTCAGCAAAAATCAATCCCCCAAAAAAATATACATTAACAAAATTGGGGATCAGAAAACTAATCGAAAAAGTAAAAATATTTTTTGGTCCGCAAAAATCACTTGCTTCTGGCTCCGCTACTGACAAAATACACGTGGCTACTTATTCTCTGCATCAGCGCATGCTAGCGTTTTCAAAACTATTGCTGTTTGTAGATCTATCTATCTTACTTTTGTAACATAATATGCTAATTTTTTCTATGTTTCAGTCATTTTATGAGCACTTTAAAAAATGGTATCTATAGCTTCCCTGCTTCGCGCTCGGCATTTATGAGAGGTTGTGGAAAACAAGCCGGAAAGTTTGTTTGTTGTGTCCTTGAACAAGGCACTTAACGGGACGCCCCATCTTTATGTGGAAGACAGGTGGCCCAGATACTCGGAAATACCAACTCCCAAGCGCGTGCGGACATACCGTCCAAAACATAGCGATGCCGTTCGCTTTCTCGTCTCTCGTAAATAGAGGATAAGTATGGCCTACAAAAAACAAAACAGTGTCAAGTGCATAATTATAAAAATGCAGTTACTTGCAGCAAACATGATGATAGAGTCAAAAGAATTGGTTTGTACTCAAATTGGTAAAACAAAATACGCTCTAGTTACATATCATACTGTTCCTGGCAAAAAAAGAGCAAGTGGGAAGAAAGGATTTAAAGAAGAACCTGGAGGAATAAATGACCAAGAATTAGAAAAACTAGAAAGTAAAAATGTTTTTTAGTTGCATTCATGCATCAACCTATTTTTGATGATTACATCTAGCAATGTGATCATGAGGAATGTTGAGTCTAACACAGAAGCTATCTTTGACTTGCAATTACAGACTCTATTTAGAGCTATATGGAGGCATGTTGAGGCAATGTATCTCCCACTATTACATTTTATTTGATACTGCCAAAATAATGAATCCGTGCTTCCAATAAATTGTAGTAAAAAACTTCACTTCGATTTTTAGCGTTGTTTCAAGTCAACTGAAGCTACCCAACCAATGTTATATACCCCTAAAATTCACAAGTGCTCAACAGCCAAAACTACAGTGAAAAGAAGAAATAACTGCAACGCCGATATAACCAAAAAAATTTACTTTGATATTGGAGTTAAGTAAAGTAAATGATTTGCTAGAGCTTGGTGACATTTATGACCACGTTTTAGAGATACGAAACCAAGCCTAGCATTTTAAATAAACATAATGATTTCAATATAGTACATATCATATACCCCCTATAATTCATAAGTATTTAACTCTTAGAGGCGGCTTATATCAAGACCCGTTGCCCGGTGTTATGCAGACAAAAAGAGTTTGTTTACACTCTTAAACTCTTTCGATAATCGCGGCGTTTATATTTGGCCTCTTGATGCGCTTTCTTTAGCATTTCGCTATTGCGAAATCTTTCTTTGGCGTGCTTTAAAATACTAGCGCTATCATTGTCTTGTCTTGATTGCCTAACGATCAAATTAATCACATAAAACGCTTATTCATTCTAGATCTTCCCTTTTGACGCGATACAGCGTCACGGAAAGCTTATGGCTCAAACAGCTTTTTTCAAACCTATATTAAAACTTTGTTCAGCCAACAAGACATTTAAGTGTGTAAAAGCCAACAACACAGTAAAAAGAAGAAATAAATGCAACGCTGATATCACCAAAACATAATCTGACCTTGGCATTAGAATTTGGTAAAATAAATGATTTGCTAGAGTTTGGTGATGTTTACGACCACGTTTTGCAGATACGAAATCCGACGCGATCGTGTAGTGGTTAGAGTGTCCCCTTCGCAGTCGGTAGAACCGGGGTTCAATCCCCTTGTAGAGTCATACCAAAAACACTTTAAAAAATAGTATTTATGACTTTCTTGCTTGGGGCTCGGATTTTATGGGAGGTTGTGGAAAACAAGCCGGCGAGTTCGTTTGTTGTGTCCTTGAGCAAGGCACTTAACGGGACACCTCCATCTTTATGTGGAAGACAGGTGGCCCAGACACCTCGAAAATGACCACTCCAAAGCGAGTGCGGACGTTCTGTCCAAAATATAGCAGTACATTCGCTTACTCGTGAATGGAGGATAAATATGGCAAATAAAAAAAAGACAGGCCTAGTATTTTAAATAAACATGGTGATTTTACCATAGTTACTAGTACATCTACTCAAAGACGATGATTTAGTTAGAGTTTCAGAATATATTCATATTATTATGCATTTTTTAATGATAAGTAGCTCCATTAATTAATTTGTTTTACTCGTGAAAGAAGTTTCACTCATAAGATTGCACGTATTAATGCAAGTATTTTAAGTTATATTTCAATTTTACCTTCTCCCGTTTTTAGTTTTATTTTCGTGCTTGAGTTGTCATGAGTTACGTTGCATCATAATCATTTCTCTTGCGTGGTAATCAGTGGCGAGACACCAAGCATACAGAGGCCATCAGAGACACCATTGCTTTTCAATAAGCATGGCCTTGCGCTAAGCGTTTGAAAGCAGATCCAGTTTCTTGAGGTTTTTAAGCGCCGCAACCCTTTATCGAGTGCGGGGAACGCCATGAGTTGCTGCCAATTTGCGTATCTTGGGCTGCATCGCAGCCCGGATCCGGGTTGGGTGAGTTGATAGAAAGCGATGTACATCGCGAAGCACCGGCAGCAACATGCTGTGTGGCCGGAAGCTAGTCTTCAGTGATGCAGAGCTCCTTGTTGTTGATGCATTGTTGCCACTTGATACCATAAGGTGGTCAGCGGGCTTTGCTATCAAAGTCAGCAATTCTTTTGGCTAGTAGTTTGGTTAGTGGCCATAATATCTATTGATGGAAGATTGCTGAAAGCGCACATGTGCCATGTATCCTACTCGTTGCTTAGTTTTGTGAGAGTTTGTTTATTTGGTGCCAGAATAGTTTTCACAGTGCGTTCAGCACACCAGCTGCATGAATAAGCTCTCCTTTGGTTAATATCTGTTTTTCAATTGTTGGTGTGAGTAACACTAGAATCTAAATAAGCCCGTTAATTGATTACAACAAACTCGATCTCGTGATTACCAATTTGCATACGGTTCGGGTCGTTGACCCGGATCATCACCAAGGTATATTACTTCAATTTTTCTATCTCACTATCAAGCCGGATTTCTTTGACTTTGGGTGGATGTGCTGAAATTTAATTGCTTAATTAGGGTTCTAGATCAATTTTTATGACAGCTTTGTAACAACGAAGATTAAGTAAACAAAAACTTTTGTCAATACATTTAGGAACAACATAAAACGAACCGACACTTACTACGCTTAGCGAGAGAACAATACCGCTAACCTAGTCAGGGGATGTTTAGACGAAAGGAGAAGGGTGCTTTGCTTCCGATGGTATATCTGGCGATTTTGCTTAAGCGCCCATCTATACGTAGCCTTCCCTCCTCGTCTACACAAGGCCTATACTTCTTTAGCGAACGCAACTCTTTCGATCGAGCTTTCTGGGTTGGCGACGTGATAACATTACATTGTTTGATCACTTCCTTAAAGTGCATCAGCAGATTTTTCCTGCATCGAACACATCACATCGCCATACACCTTCACTGTGATTAGTAGAGCCTTTTTTTAGTAAGCAGCGTTGAGCATTGGCTTTACAAAATCTTTCTTTCTTACTTTACAGTATTGGAACCAGTCGACAATGGCAATCAAATAAGCTACTTTTTTTGCAGAGTGTATAAATTAGGTGCACTCTGAATCAGTTTATCAATGCCGTTGATACCACTACTCCTAGACAAATTTATTCTACTCGCTCTAATTGGGACTTCATTTTCCACCAGTGGCACTGCTGCATATTGTTGCAGTACTGAAGGACCAGTTATCCACAAATCACGTGCTTCTGCTTTACGCATGAGATCCGGTCGCGAACCAATGTTAGCTGCATTCAACTTACTAGGACAAAAGCACCATTCAGTCTCGCTAGATAACGTCAAGATGTGGTCAACTCTTCGCGTAATCAACTTATTCAAACGTAAGTCAGAGTCCTTAAGCCATAGTAGCACCGTACGGCAATCGCACCAGAAAAAATTACTGTAATTAGGTATCTCTAATGCGTCAAAGACTTGCTTTAATAGCTTCATTGTGTTCAAAGCTGTGACGAGCTACTTTCTAGCAATGGACACGAAGATTGATTAGCCAAGACAATGTTACAATTAACAAACACAAACGAACGGCTGGTATACCATTCGCTAATTTGCGTAAAAAGATGACAGAAAACAATGCTAGATTTGAAGCGTTACTAAACCCACGCAACTATAACTCAAAGTTGTCACCAGGGATGCTCAAACCAGCATTCAAAAAATACCATTTTGGAAGCGAAAAATCTATAAACATTTCTAGTGAGTGAAGCTACACTTCCCACTCTTTCGGGCATCTCTTCGTCCCAGTCAAACTTTTCTGTAGCTAACTATTGCAAGATCAGACGCGCTTTCAGAAAAAACGCACTACCAAATCCTAAACAATCAAAGTTTTGTCCAAATTGGCTAAGCATGCTTCTAAGAGTACTTTGTCAGAGGCTTTAGTCAGCACTGGATGCGCAGTTCGTCAGACTCCGTTACCCACACACAGCCTAAAAGTTTTAGCTGACGGCATAGCGACGCTATTTGTCATTTAATCAACTTTGCGAATGGATGGCGCCGGTAATTTGCTATCCACTCCGACCAACACATTTATGGATTCTTTAACCGGCACGATGGCGTAGTGGCTAAATCGTCCACTTTGTAGACCGTACACCTGGAATTCATTTCCCAAGTCGAGTCATACCAAAAGACTTTAAAAATGGTATTTACAACTTCCCTGCTTGATGTTCACCAAGTGGGGATAGTGTGGAAAACAAGCTGGCATGCTTGCTTGTTGTGTCCTTGGGCAAGACACTTACCGGATGCCTCCATCTTTATGTGGTAGACAGGTGGCGGGGCTCATACAGTCTACCCGTCGTGGTTGCCCTAGTTTAACTGAAGACTTGAAAACTGAGCGTGAGCGCTAACGCAGTGTGGCCTATATATATATATATATATATCTGCATAATGCTAACAACAAATAGCTCAAAGGACGAAGAAGAAGATTCTTTGTTTGCATTCCATTTTACCAATTCAAACCCGCGACTACGAAACAAAGCAATCACCTCATTGGCAATTAGTTGCACATCATCAAAACTATCCGCAGAAAAAATAAAGTCATCAACAAACATCTCCTTTGACACAGTACCAAACATCAAATCACTGGTTTTGCAAGGATTTTGTTCCACCATTTTCTTAATGGCTAAGCAAACAATATACGGACTACTTTTTATGTACCAAGGATGCACGCAAAAACGAAAAGGAACTAACTTACCCTTGTGGACATCATTGTGCTCAAACCACAATAAGCGATATAAAACTCTTTGTGCCTCAAGCAATATAATTTGAAAAAAGCATTTTGTGACTTCAGCCATCAAAGAGTATTTACTTTGCGGAACCTAGCCAACATATGAACAAGCGGGTTTAACAAGTCAGGACCGATCATAATGACATCATTAACGCAGACCCTTTTGTATTCGGAGTTTCCGTCATAAACAACGCGTTTTTTGGCCTGCGACGTAACAAAATATGGCAAATACCACTCACGCCCACTATCATAAACAGACTCACTAGCATTTTCAATGTAGCCTTTAAATTTCAAATTTTGCAAAATTTCCACAAGAAATTCGCAGAGATCATGCTGCTTTAAAGCCCTTTTTCTCAGAGCAATAGGTCTGTCTCTAGCAAGCGCCAAATTATTTGGCAATTCAACATCAGCTTTCAATGGCAAAGAAATTTTAAAATGATCATCGCACAGCTTAGCATTTGGCTCTACCAAACCTTTAGCAATTACATCAGAACGAGATGAATCCAAAGCTTTGTCCTGCACAGCCAAGTTCCTGAGCTGACAATTTAATGCAAAGATTTCCCTAAGACGAGCTTCCAGGTCAAGCTTATAATGCAACAGATTGTCCTTAGCCACACAAGTTTTCACTCAAGAACCTTAGTATCCCCAACATATAAGGGCGATCTTCCTCCAGAAGTCATCCAACCCAAGGGGATGAATATAGCATGAGGCTCATGTCGACTTTCTTCCATACGCTCTTCCATCGCACACATTAAAAATGCATTATCATTGCCAATAATAATCTCTACAGTATTACAATTGTCGAGAGTAAAAAGTTTTTACACCGTCAAAATGTTGCAAACTGCTCAAGTCCTGCTTATGCGGCAAAGTTTCAACGTCATCTACCCAAGGGGGAATAGCGGCCGCAGTCACGTTCACAAAACTACTCTTCAGTCGCTATAAACTGAATATTGAACTTAACCAAATTAGAAGTATCTTTATCGCCAATAAGAGTATCCAACTTAAAGGACGCGATGTCAAACGGCTCTGGTCCTAGATTCTCTAACAAGCTACTGGCGATAAATGTCAGCTAAAACCTTGGATCATGTTGGCAGTACACCAACATTGAGTGGCCAGTTGCGGGGTTCATCACAGGTGCGGCAGTCACGCGATTATACGCCCCTTTCACGTTCTCAATTTTGACACTGCGCATGGTTACTGCGGATTCAACACTCGTTTCAGGCGGCCTATGTGCGATATCACCAAAGTAATCGTGTAGGAGAAAAAAGTGCTTTTTATCATAAGCATTGCCGCACGTGCGGCAATTGTTACCAAACATACAATCTTTCACAAATTGATCCCGCAAGCAATTTAAGCACTTCCCGGATTTTATCACGATATCCCTGCTGTTTTTGGGATTTAACTGCAAAAAGTCTTTACAGCTTGCCATCCAGTGGTATTCATCTTTATCACTTAAAGAACAATAAATGCACAAAGGCACATTTTTAGCACCGCCACCTCTCGGGCTTTGGTTGTCCCCTCCACGGTAAACAGCAGCACTATCCGATGATTTCGCCAAGGGGTGCGATTCGTTTGTTTTCGCCGTGGTCTACCTCACTCTACACGTAGTTTTACTTTTATTAAACTTTTTATTCTCCTGATGTCTCTGTGATTCGTCCCAAATCGCATTATAGCATTAGTCCCAAATCCCAAATAGTCCCAAATCAGTCGATTTACACAAATCTTCACATTTTACAAATTCAACCAAACTTTGATAAGTGGGCTCACTCGTGCTATCGTATCCATCGAAAAGAAAATCTAAATACCTTTGCTTAGCTTCAAAGGGAAGCCTTTTAGCCAAATCCAAAACAAAACTGCCTTCTAATTTCTCACGCTGGTTATACGCTCTAGCATACAGAAGAAATTGATTTAATTGATCTTTCAATTCTTTCATAATATTTACAGACAAAGAGACCAATTTATTACCATAGCGTTACTTCCTAATTTTAGGCTCCGAGAGGAAACCCCACAAACATTAAATCGCTGTGATAACCTTTCTAAAGACATTTCTATTCTGTCTTTTTCCGATAAGCCAGGCGTGCTAGTTGTCAATTTAGCGATCGTTTGTGCAGCTGCTTTAGCACAATCTGCTTGCAGCAGAGTGATAAGAGCGCCCTCAAAGGGACAGCTATCCATTAAAGCATTAATACGATTTTTTTAACAACATACCTAACGTTCAAATTTACTTCCATCAGTAGAAGCGACGCTACCTCCGGGCAACTGATACTCCTCCCCAGATGCCCTAGTCGAGCCCGGAAGAACCGATCTCTCGGTCACACATCCCGACGATCATTCAACCACTGCAGCATGTCTTAGCCCGCTACGTATTAGCGACATCAATCACAAAGAAGATCACTTGACAAACACGTAAATACGTCTAACAAACTCTGAAATATACAGAAAGTCAAATACTTTCAATTCAGGGAGCTACAAAGAAACAATTTGAATTTTCTGGCTAACAACGTGTTAAGCCGTTTCTAGCAGTCCGCATTTATACAAATATCACAAAAGTCATTACTTCCCTTCCAGGGATGTCGTGTCGCTCCTTCTGGCGTCTTCTAGCGTACGTTCACTTGACGGTTTTGAGAAATGTCGAACATGCTTTTGATCTCTTGCTGGTTGATACAGCTTCAATTTTTGATGAAGCAGTTTTTATGTTTCAATTTCATGGTGTGGCAACACCAGTTTCAACTCTCTGATTTCCGCGCCAAGCGTATCGTCATTGGTTAGCACTGAACCAGTCGAGTTGCTTTGTAGAGCTAGTAATATTAGCCCTACGGATCCTTTCTGCTTCGTCAAACAAAAACAGGAAACTGTTAAAGCTTTTTTGCAATTTTTATTTACAAATATACGCAGTTCCACCCAGCGTGCACAGAACGAAAATTCACGGCGATAAAAGCTGCCACACAGCCTTAATAACGATCAAGCAAGGAAACCAACACGCAGTTTCAAACAGAAATCCGAAGCATAATCAGATTAAAGCGACAATTCACTACTTGTTTCGCCACATTCACGTTTTGTCAAGGATACCAAAAATACACGAGGTTAGCATATATACCGTATATACTCATGTTTAAGTCAAATTTCTGGGAGACAGTTTTAAGGTAAAATTTTTGGGGTCGACTTATACATGAATAATGTTTATGGACATGTTGCTGCCGAGTCGAATAGAATGTAAATATGAAAAGAAAACTCCGTTATTATACATGCAATATACACACCGCTGTATTAAGCCTTAACAAACGCTCATAATAATGGTGTTTCACCATATAAATGTAAAAGTTACTTCACAGAATTACCGGTATCAAACATAAGTAAAAATACGGTATATATTACCAGTAAACAAGCTTACGACGGCACGCTCAATCATAACATGGCAGCTGCCGTTGTTCCAAAATATTCTAGAATAGCGTAGTCGACTTATACATGAGTAAGACCTCAAAAATGCAATTTTTGTCTTAAAATACCGATCGACTTATACATGAGATCGAGGTATAAATGAGTATGTACGGTATATATACGAACAGATGCACCTGTCATATATATGAGTCAAACATGTAGCCTTATTTGACCATATGGTAAAGAACAAAGAAAAGCAATACAACAAAGGAAAGACTTTAGAAGTAGTCCACAGGAAGCCAGGTTATAACCGTCTACTACTTCCCTAGTAGGGCTTCCCTACTTATGAGTTAGTGCTAATTATTCGGTTCCCTATAAGGGTCTAACTTGAAGCTATATTTAATTAAACGCCTTACAAAACAACACAAGAATACTTAATTTATCACAATACTAATGAATTTGGTAAGAAATTGCTTATGAAGTCTTTGCATCACATTTTCAAGCGACTACGCTTTATGAAGTCAAATCGCTGAGAAAACTACACGGCGATTGGCGGAATACTAAGTACGCTATCAAAAAAAAATCAAAGAAATAAAATTTAAACAGATTCACTGCTTATTTCGAATGGACCGAAGCTACTACATGATAAAGACACAATTAGTTCTCCAAATTTCATGAAGTGAAGCTCTTTTCACCTCTTAAGGCCCTTTTGTTGTATTTTTTAAAAATTTTCTCTTAGCTTTATTGTTGTGCAGTCTCGTTTCTATGCGCAACCAACATCACTAAGTTTGAGTGCCTATGCATAGCATCCGGTTGCCTTCTTAAGAACTTCTCCCTATTTTTGCTTTATTAATCAGGCTTTGGCTTCCTGGGAGTCCCATTGTTATATTGCAGCCACTTGTTTGCAAATCTTTTTATTTCTTTTTTATTTAGAGACTGCTAAATACAAGGTGAAACCAAAGTTTACGAAAAGTTCTGGTGACGCTTTGCGTCAATTTCTACTCAATTAAATATAGTCGTGTACTGACATTAAGATAGCAGAGATAAAATTTTGGACTTAACTGGCTTATATTGTTACTGAATTATGGTTAGTGGAACAGTAGTTCTCATTTGAAATTTCACTACTACCAGACGAAACAGTACGTAGCCAGAAGCAAATTTTGAGAGGTCAAAATATAAAATTTGTTAAATGATCTTTTTTGAAGATCAACTTTTAGAAGGTATAGCTATTTTCGGCCCAAATCAAAGATGAAGACATTTTTTTTGAATATCAACTTTTCAAACCGAACTATTTGCTTAATTTTGCCAAATTTCTTTCATTTTTGATTGAATTCAAAAAATTTTGAGTGGCTATGGCTTCTTTGATTTCCATAGCTACCCCTATGTGTGGAAGTCGAAATTCTCATCACAATTAATGTGTGCAACCGGCTTTATGTTCGTTGGAAAATACGTTTGATTATTATGTGGTATATGTTTAACTGAGCAGGCGCTTAATTGCTATGTGGTATAATTTTAACTGGAGTATGCGTGTAAGGTGTATGTTGTTCAAGTCCAGTAAAAATTCGCAACTAAATTGATCTGTAATGATGTGGCTGCACGACAATAATTTAGCAATAGTGATATGAAGCAGAGCTTCTCTGTGGCACGCAAGACACTGTGGCAAGCTTTTCTCAAGGATACTGCTTACTCAAAAATCACGATGTATGATAATCATAAAAATATATCAAGAAATGAGTTGAAACCGTGTGATATGACTCAATACTTTCAAATCGGAGCATGTGTACTTAGTTTGAGACAAAAGTACATTAATTGCTTTTTTAACCAGGATTTATTGAACATAAATGTAAATTTTTAACTTAGCAATTTTTGTTAACAACTATTGCGTTTAGCAAAATTTTTGGCTTTAACATACTTCTTCAACCTTGATTTTAAAAGATGCGAGACAATCAAGATCAAAAACTACAGGATGTCAAACAAACTTCAATTTCACAACACAGTAAGCATTGTTCTACTGCTAGACATCTTTACCTGGTCTGTGAAAAACGTTCTTAAATTACGTTTTGCTTAGGATCAGCCAACATTGATCAACGTCAGTTTAGGACCGATATTCATCATAATCATCTAGTCAAGTTTCACATTATAGCTTTTCGATAAAAAAATTAATTTGCTATGATTTGATTTGATGTTTTTTTATCACTATCAAATGATAGCGAATTAATAATTTTCGTATCAAGATACTCATTAATCGAAGATACAGTTACGTCATTGATATATAACGAATATTTTATTGCATTTTTAATGCACAATTGCGTGATGTTTGAACTCACTAACTCTTTGCTTGTGAATTATCTATTTGGTTACATTCGTGGCCATGGCCGTAATTGAAGAGTCGACTTTATCTCCATAATATTGTTCCAACTTTGTGGAGTTTTTCTTCACCAAACGTAAAGTTATATTTGTTAGAACTTTTGCGCTGTAAGATTCAACTTGATGGTTATGGATTGTACTCCTAACCTTGTGATTTCACGTCCAATTACTGGATCATTCACTCATTTACAACAAATTAAAAGGGCCAATAACAATTGCGTATTGGAGCAGCTGGCGTATTGCGTTTTTGTAGTGACTGAACCTTCATATACTTAACTTGTATTTTTTATCCCCTTGTTGATTTAGGTAATAACGCAGTGATAATTTTAAATTATGTGCAAAAATTTGGTCGTAAAGATAATAGTCTCCAATCATTTTGTCTTTAATTGCCATAAATACCATTATTATAGCTACAAACTCAGGTATATTACTTTGATTCAGATTTATTAATTTTTGACAGCTTGGCATACGTTGAAAAATATTGGCTGCAAGCTATAGATTAAGATAGCCCAACAATTTAATCTAGCTAATTTGTCAAGAAAAAGTTGTCATAAAATGAGTGAAAAAAATCTCAGAAAAAAATAGGCAATACAAAATTGCTTAGACTCTAACGCAAAGTCTATAAAATCGCTCTAATTGTGTCTTTGAAGCTATCTACAGTATTTAAGTAAAAATTAAATACAAACTATGCATTTTTGCAATCAATGTGAACCATAGGACTCTAGCAGAAACTGTAGAGCTCGGAAAGATTGACACGTCTATTCAAAAATCTCTGAAACATCGCCAACAAGTTTGAAGGCTATGGTAGAGGAGTACGCATCAAAAATTTTCCAATTGTTGGCTTCGACTATCTTCCACCCTTTGGCAAGGGTGCAGATAGCTTTTGTATATGGAAAGCGGGCGGTATCTCAGGTACCGACGCTGTTGTGTAGTGGTTTGAACGTCCGCTTTACAGTTGGTAGACTTGGGGTTAATTTTACCAGTCGAGTCATACATACTTTAAGAAATGGTATTCACAGCTTCCCTGCTTGGCGCTCAGCACCAAACGAATAGTATGGAGGTCAAACCGTAAAGCTTGCTCGTTGTACCCACGGGCGAAACACTTAACGGGATAAATCTATTGATATGTGGCAGACAGGTGGCGGGACCAAGCAGTCTACTCGTCGTGGTAGCTAAACACTACCAAAACGAGCTAACTAAGCACTAGCAAAATAACTAACTAACTAAACACTAGCAAAACGAGCTAATGAAAAGCTCATAATATGAGATGCTTCTTCAAAAACTGAAAGATCTTGCCTAAACGAAGAAGACTACAACAACTGATGGTAAGTTATCAAAATTTGAGGTCACTGCAATTGGTTGAGCAAGTGCCAAATGTAAATGGGATGATCTATTGAGATTATGTCAACTTAAAATCTGGTGTGATATTTTCATCAGTAGCATTTCTTAGAATAGGAACTAGTGCCAGTGATTTGCTTATTTCAGCATTTTTGCCACCATAAAACCTAATTAACCTAATTGTGTAATTGACTGATTAGGATTATAAAGCAGATACATTAAGGCGCCTAGTTATTGTTCTATAAAATAATTGATACTTGGGTATGTATCATCTTGTAAAAAAGTCTGGGGATAACGTTCTGCTGTTTCGTCCACTATAGATGAAAATGTTTGATTTTTTAAATTAATGGGTTCACAATAAACAAATATTTATCTCAGAAAGATCATATAAACATATTTTGTGCGGCAGCAAGAATCAGACATCTACTAAACTAAACTGCTCGACTAACTTTCTATCATTCGTTAATGATAAACCGCTTATGATAGTGCTTTATTATCCGGTGCTTTGGAAATGTATCTTTGAGCAATAGATTTATTTGAATGGCTATTGGTTTAATGAAGAACGATGAAGCAGAGTCAATTATGAAACAAAAGAATACCTGAAACCAAAAATAAGAAGAGCTGGAAAAAATTTTTTGTCTTCTATGTTTTTAGTTTAGAGGCCTTTTTTAGAAGTTTCAAAACAGTTGGCCAAAAACTTATTGCAACTAGATAAACTGGAAAGCTAAATTTCAAACTAGGAAAAGATGAAAAAAGTTTGTGTCTCTTAAAAAATCGGTGTATGGTTTGATAGCAGTCAACCAGACGACAAGTAGTGGGATGACGTATGGCACGAAGTCACAAATAAAACCCGTGCTTCACCGGGTTAGAATTGTGATGCTACTAACCCAGCATGTCGTAAGAGGCGACTTTTGGGTACCCACCAGTGACAGTCCAATGGTGGTGGTGATGGGGCAACCGGTCAGTAATTTGCATTTATGGCTAATTCGAAATGGGCTGCAACTTTTCCTCTAGCGTAATTTAATTAGATTGACTGCATAAACTGAGACTGTCATTCGTACCGTACTTCCATCCCAAGGAATAGAGAAGTAAACCAACCAAAAGTCACAAATGATGAGCGCAATGCACGCAATTGAGATTTTCACTGTTCTTTTATTTTATCGCTTGCATCAGCTTCACACGAACTTTGCCTATTTGTACATTAACTGCGAGTAAAACTGCTGTAACTCTTTTGTTTGTTTTGTATCATATGTCACACACAACAAAATGTTGAGGTTTCCCTTACCATAGGTATTTTACAATCATTTGATTATTATGTATCACATCTGCAGAAGTAGGATTTTATACTACACTACAGCTGATTATACGCGTATAGTTCTTTTTGACAAAAAATTTGATTTTTTTTCTTTAATTTAATTCGTGACTAAAGGAGTTATAAAAGAACTAATTTTACACCCATGTAGCTTAAAACGATTGATTAGCGCCTCCAGGTGGGCGTGATAAATGACTGAGACGTTATAATAGAAATTATTACAAAATAAATCAATGCTGTTTCCTGGAGCGCTTCTTGTAAAATCATTACGAGAAAATCAATCGTTATTAGTTAGCCGCTAGCTTTTGCTACACCGCTCGAAAAAACAAATCGAGTCAATCTCTCATCTTTATATTGAACTAATTTCTAAAAACTTTAAGAAATCCGAAGAGAAGGAGCTAGTATTGCTCAACCAGCCATTCCGTGAATTAAAAACAGCATCAGAATCTAAAAATAGACTGCCTCTAATAAGCTGAACGGCTACATTGTAAAGTTGGAAAAAATAATCTACCAACAAATAATGAATCAGACAAATCTGCTACTCGCAGATCTACATCGTCTTCAGGTGCTCTCAACATCATACGGACTTTTTTGTCATTTAAATTCGGAAAAATGAAATGAAATAAACTGATTCCATAGCCTGTGATTATGATAAAGAACTACTTCGTCTATTACCATTTCTGGCTTTTTTGCATTTGACTGATAAATGTTTGAGCTGCTTGTAGTGCTTTGGTAACCCAAAGTGACCACCCTTTTCCGAAACTGTAGACGGAAGTCTTTTTAAATTGGCTAGTGACAACATTCCTTTTAAAAAAGCTTTTTTGGCGTCCATTTCATTGTACTCTTTTAGCCCCTTCAGTCACGATATAGTATTTTTTGCTGAAAATATTTTATGTTTTGTCCTATTGATCTTTATGGGGAACTGTCAAACCAGGATATATTTTTTAAATTTTCTCAATAAATATACAAATTACGATATGCGTACAATTGTTCGCATCGTGACTGATCGAGCTGTACAATTGTGCTCTCTATGACTCAGTCATCCAGAAAGCATAATTTCTTTGAGTTTCATAGGACATAACTAAGGTAAATTTTTATCACGTAAAAGAATATATTTTCCCAATGACACACAACAATTACAGCAGTCTGATTTATTGTAATAGTCTTGATCTCACACAGCAGTTTGTTTCCGCGCATTTTCTCAACCCTACTTCATGTCTTGTTCATCTTGAAATACTTAACAAGATGTTGATTACTTCTTGTGAAATCTTGTAAAGCAACTTTTGCTCTTATTCAAGCAGAGAAAAACATTGCACTTGACACAATTGACCCTGCTTCGACCTTCACAACCTTCCAACTTGCAGTATTGCCCTAGCCCATCAATACAATTTGGCCAATGAACAAAAAAATCATATAGAACATCCTGCACTGGCATGATTGTTTTCTTTGTCCTTTTCTGAGGCGCAGAAGCCAGAGCTCTAGGACTGTGCAGCTCTGATCTAGGCCTGTCTGCAGATCTAGCTGGCACTGTTGCCATTGTCAAAGCACGACCGACTTTATTTGTGAGAGCCAATAAATCGGAAATATTTGACTTTTGTGTACCGAGTTCAAGCTCAAAATCACAATACTCCAGCCAAGAATTGGCAACTGCCAGATCTAAGAAATGGAAAAACATACGGATAGGCCACTTCCTGGTTTTTGCTTTGATTCTGTACAGAGAAATAAGATAATCAATTTTGTCCACCCCGCCCATGTAATTGCCGTATACACCAATAAAATGGGGATGGTCAATCATGATATGTTTCTTGGCAGACTCGCTCCAACGTCTTACTTGATCAATCGGCTCAACACCTGCAAAAGTTGAGGGAAGTGTCACAACTCCATTGTCAAGCCAGCGACCGACACAAATGTCTTTTTCAGTTGAGACCTTAAAGTCAATTCCACGGTAGATCTTAAAGCCGTAGCAGACCTTAAAGTTGTAGCACTCAATGATTTCTTCTTTTTCTCCTTATGTTGTTTTGCCAAAGAAGATGAACTAGTACTTGGTATTGTGTCGGGCTCATCAGTATCACTGAATCCCAATTCAAAATTTGATGATGACTTATTTGGATACGGAACATACTCAATATCTTCATTTTCATATTCGTTGTCTGTGCTTAAAAGATCTATGTTGGATCCATCCAACTTGGTCAATATATCATCCGCCGATATATTTTTTTGTTTCTTTCGGTTTTTGAGCAATGCTAAAAAACAAATAAAAAATTCTTTTTCTTTTGTAAATTAACTAAGCTAAATTACGAATTCCTTTATTAAACAAACTTGACGGCATAAAATTTTACGTAATTCTAAACTGGGGGAGTTTTTGTCAGTGCAAACATATTTGGTAAAGACAGAATTTTGCACAAAACTCAGATTAAAACATATAACAAAAAGCGTCGCCTATAACTATAGAATACCGTATGAGATTAGTATTATTCCATAAACAAAGGGGGCATAATTGTACTCATGAGTAACATTTTTCAACAAGTATTGTTGTATTCCATTCACACCACGTGCTTAGGCTAAAGTTGAAGTGGGACACATTGCGTACAATTGTACTAGGTTTTTTTTGAAAAATTCTCTAAGGTAATATCTACCAGTTATATACCTAAAAAAGTAATCTATGTGATACCTGAGTGTTACTAATCTATCCTATCTACTTCATTTCCAATCATCTTCTGACATATTTTCAGTAATTTTACTTATTTTTACTCACCTTTACCACGTGCATACATTTTGGTAGTCATCTTGTTCAAATGGCAAGTAGTAGTTCCAGCACTTTGATACCACAGATCAAATCTATTTTTTGAATCACCCAGCTCAGTCCAATTATATCATCGACAACTAAAATAATCCACTGAAAAGCGTGCACATAGGACAAGCATTTTAAGTAGTGGTACAATTGTGTGCCTGGTAACCGAGGGGGTTAAAAAGAATATATGAAAACTAACGTTTTCGTTTAGCTCTCTTCAGGAGTTATCGCTAGAATAAAGCCTGGTGTTGATGGCGAGATGATTGAGGTTGATGGAAATGTTGGAACGTTATGATTGGTAGACAATCAAACGATGGCTCCAAATTAATGATGTAATTTCAGCATGTAGACAAATTTTTTCTGTCGACAAAGCCGGTTGAAGCATTTTGATTAAAGTTGCTTCCAAGGTTGATAAATGAAAAAGGGTTCTTCCTTTAGCCGAAATAGAAAAATTGATTGCCTTCGTAGTAAGAGGTGCATTTTTCATTGTTGAGAAGGTGTTGTTTCTTTGCCAAAGTGTTAGTAAGATTGGATTAAGATAGGTCACAATCTGGTTGAGTTTGGTGTTTAATGTTTTTGGTATGTGCTGTTTTGTTCTATCCTGCAGTCTTTGAGATGTGCGGCCTATGTACCGACAATCACAGTGGCACACATATTGATAAACAGCCAATCTTTGTTGCTTGGTAAGCACAACATCTTTGTGGACCGTTGAAAGCATCATTCATGTGGAAAACACTTCACAAAGTTTTACTGCACCAAAACAGGAGTTAGTAGCTGTTTTACATTGCTTTTGAAATTTTGTGCAGATATTGCCAATCCATGGTAGTTTAAGGTAAACTGGACATTTTTCAGTCCATTCTTTGGCGGAAGTCTAAACTCTTCAATCTTCCTTTTCATTCCCGAATTAATTAAATTTTCGGGATAGCCATTGGAGCAAAGAATCGAACGAATGGAATGCATTTCCTGGGCTAACTTTGAATGCAAAATCTTTCTTTGGTGCACTTTAAAATACTAGTGCTATCATTGGCTTGTCATGATTGCCTAACGTTGAAATTAATCACGTAACACACTTACTCACTCTAGATCTTCCCTTTTGACACGATACCACCACTGATAAGAGCGTCACAAAAAGCTTATGGCTAAAATAGCTTTTTTCAAAGCTATATTAAAACTTTGTACCACCAACAAGATTTTTGTGAAATAAACAAACATTTAAACTATTAATAAACATTTTGTGTATCCAACCTGCTTACCATGCTAATTCCAACTTGCCAGTTTAACAACTCCATTTGTGTTCTTGCATTGCCTAGTTCTATGGTTTATTCATTGAATTATTCTAAACTAAATAATAACAACTAATCCATAACCACACTTAAACAGTTTGTTATGAGTTTAAATTGTTTCACATTATTTAAAATCATAATTTGTATTTCATGTTGAATCTACACTAAAACATCAGGTCGTAAGTAAATTGTTATTTGTTGCAAAAATAAAATTTTGGTTCTATCTCAACTTTAATTCTTTTTTTGAATTGAGGCTACTTAATATATCGCTCGAATAATTAATTCTGACTGCAACTTTACAGCTAGGTGAAAATTGACTTCCACTAAATACTTAACCACAATACTTTGAACCACGCACTTCTCAATCAAGAACAGAACAAAATATATTTGCAAAATACTTTGAGATTTTAAATTCCTTCACTTGTCGATCACACAAATCAATCCACTCTAATATACATCAGAAATCAACCAGAAAACTAAATACATCAATTAAATACTTGATTTATGTTACGCTAATATTTTACAACAAACCACCACAGTACAACACACTATCCGTTTCTCTAGACTCTCTCTCTGTTTCTCTCTCTAAATGCATAAAAATCTCACTGCCTTATACGTGAATGGGACGCAATTCCAAAAATTCAAGAACAACATTACAGGACAAAAAAACACCTGCTACTAAAATACGTAATCAGCAATCAAAAGTCTTCGAGAAGAAAAAAGTGTCTTCCAGATCAGTCTTGAACTGAAACACGTAATCAACCACTGTAATGTCAGAAGAAGCGTGTGTGCTGCAAATATTATTGTCAAAAAAAAGTCTTTTGCAAAAAAAACAATCAAGATATAAAACCAAGTTTAAACTTGAGGCAATTCTTGATTCATAAACAAATTAATTACAGCAGAACAAAAGCAATAAAATTACAGAAACTATACATATAAAACTATTCCGAGAAAGCAAATTTACTTATTTGTGACATTATTTCATTGTTGAATAATTGAAACATTGTGACGTATTACAAGGAATGTTTATGTTTTAAATACATCTACGCAGTGGCTTTTTTGCTATCAATGGCATTTTGTCCTAGGAAAGTATTTTGCCGTCTGACATTTTGCGGTGATTTTCAATGACGTATTTAATGTGTGACTTTTATCATTTATGATTGGTCGTTTTCTGTGATGAAATAAAAAAACTTGTATCCCTGTTTACACTCCCCCATAGCTTCACATCTTCATACTGTGCCCCATCTTCCAATCCACACAGCCTTATTTTAGTACCCAGCCACCAAATATTCGATCCTGCAATCATTGTTAATGAAAGCAGCTGCACTAACCACTACACCACACCATCATCACTCAAATAATAGTAAACAACACACCTAATTGAATACACATCAATGCTGACAACAAATCAGCCTCCAACGATCAAATGCTGTCGACGACTGAATAGAATAACCAAACTTTCAAACTATTAATAAAGTTTTAATGTGTCTAGCCTGCTTACCACTCTAATTCCAACTTGCCAGTTTAATAACTCCATTTGTCTATTTGCATTGTTCAGCTCTATGGTTTACTCATCAAATTATCTTATACCAAACGATAACAACTATTCCATAACCACATTTAAACTGTTCATTTTAAATTTAAATTGTTTCACTTCGTTTAAAGTCATAATTTGTATTTTATGTTAAATCTACTCTAAAATATCAGGTCGTAAGTAAATTGTTATTTAATTGTTGGTTAATTAAAGTATTATGATGTATTACAAGAAATGTTAATGTTTCATTCATATGCAAAGAGTGGCTATTGTGCCGTCTGATTGTGCTGTTATTTTTAATGAAGTTTTAAACGTGTGACTTTTATTCGTTTTTGGTTTGTCAATTTCTGTGATGATATAAAACAAACTATGTTTTTGTGTACACTTTCCCATAAATTCACATACCATGCCCCACCCTCCATTGTACACTGCCTTATCTTGGAACCATGCCAATGAACATTCAAATCTGAAACCATTGTTAATGAATGTAATTCAACTAACCACTACAGACTACACCATACCCTCACCACTCCAATAATAGTAAACAACACACCTATTTTGATACACGTTAATGATGACAACAAATCAGACTCCAAAAATCAAATGCTGTCGAAGACTGAATAGACTAACCAAACTTTTAGAACTATTTTTCAACTTTTGGTGTATCTAATCTGCTTATCACGCTAATTCCAACTTGCCATTTTAAGAATTTCATGTGAGGTTTTGCATTGTTCAGCTCTATGGTTTACCCATCAAATTATCATACACCAAACCATAAAATTTTTTCCATAACCGCATTTAAACTCTTCATTATGAGTTGAAATTGTTTTAATTCATTTAAGCTCATAAATTGTATTTCATGTTGAATCTACTCCAAAATCTCAGGCCGTAAGTAAATTGTTGTTTTAATGTTGAATATTCCAAACATTATGACATATTACAAAAAATGTTGATATTTCAATCACTTTGTGCCGTGGCTATGTTGCCATCAACGGTGTTTTGTCCCTGCAAAGTAGTTTTCCGTCATCGTTTATGATCTAATAAATGTGTGAGTTTTGGTCGTTTTAATTGGTCAATATATGTATGAATTCAAATAAATTGTACCCTTGTGTGCACTCTTTCATAAATTCACATACTGTGCCCCAATTGTTTAAAATTATTAAAAATCATAAATTGTATTTCATGTTAAATCTATATCAGAACAAAAGTAAACTGTTATTTTATTGTTTAATAATTGAAACATTATGACGTTTTACAAGAAATGTTGATGTTTTAAATACAGAAATACATGTAGGCAGTGGCTATTTTGGCATCAATGGCATTTTGCCTTGGAAAGCAGTTTGCCTTCAGACATTTTGCAGTCACTTTAATGATGTGTTGAACGTGTGAGTTTTTGGTCGTTTTTGATTGGCCAAGGTATGTGATGTATTAAAATATACTGTATTTTTGTGTATACTGCCACATAGATTAAGATGCCACACACCATCTTTGAGCTTACTCTGTCTTATTTTCATACCCTTCCATCGAACATTTAAACCTGCAACCACAGTTAATCAAGGCAGTTGCAGTATCACTACACCACACACACAGCACTCCAATAATAGTAAACAACACACCTATTTTAATACACATTAGCCTCCAACAATCAGATATTGCTGGCAAATAAATACAAAAACTAATCATTCGAATTTTAATTGATCTTTTGATGTATCTAACCTGTTTACCACGCTAATTCCAACTTGCCAATTTAAGAACTCCATTTGTTTTCTTGCGTGGTCTAACTCTATGTTTTAGTCATTAAATTATAATTATCCTATGCCAAATGATAATAACTATTCCATAACCACATTTATACTGTTCAATACGAGTTTAAATTGTTTCACATGGTTCAAATTCATAATTTGTATTTCATGTTGAATCTACTCTAAAATATCAGGTTGTATGTAAATTGTTTTCTTGTTATTGAATAATCGAAACATGATCACAAATTACGAGAAATGTTGATGCATCAAATACATGTAAACAGTGGCCATGTTGTCATCAACGGCATTTTGTCCTAGTAAAGTAGTTTATCATCATACATTTTGCCGTAAAATTTGATGACATCATGATTGTGTGGCTTTTGGTCATTTTTGATTGGTCAATCACTGTGATGAAATAAAATATTTTTATTTCTGTCTACAGTGCCCCATAGATTGACATTTCGTGCCCCACCCTCCAGTTTACACTGCCTTATCTTGGATCCATGCCACCGAATATTCGAACTTGCGATTGTTATTGAAGGCAGCTGCACTAATCACTACACCACACCCTCACCATTCGAATAATAGTAAACAGCACACCTATTTTGATACACATCAAAGGTGACAACAAATTAGCCTCCAAAAATCAAATGCTGTCAGTGACGGAATACAATAAAAAAATTTCTCAAAGAGCATTTGAATTTTTAGTTCATCAAACGTACTTACCATGCTAATTGCACTTGCCAGTTGAAGAACTCCATTTGTGCACTGGCATTGTCTAGCTCTATGGTTTACTCATGAAATTATCCTACGCCAAATGATAACAACTAATACATAGCCAAAATTAAGCTGTTCATCATTATGCATTTAAATTGTTGAATTTTGCTTAAAATCATAATTTGTATTTCATGTTGAATCTACTGTAAAATATCAGATCGTAAGTAAATTGCTATTTTGTTTTTGATTACCTGAGTTATGACGTATTACCAGAAACATTGGTGTTTTAAACAAACGTAAAAAGTGGCTATTTTGCCATCAACGGCATTTTGTCTTTGGAAAATAGTTTGCTGTCAAATAATTTGCCTTTATATTTGATGATGTATTAAACATGTGGCTGTGGGTCATTTTTGATTGGTCAACTTTTGTGACGAAATAATACAATTTGAATCTCTGTGTATGTATCTAACATCTACACTGCACCCTTACCACTTGAATAATGATAAACAACACAGCTCTTTTAATATCCATTAATGGTGACAACCAATCAGCTTCCAATATTCAAATGCTGTCGGTGAATGAATAGAATAACTAAACTTATAATCTGTTATTCAATATTTCTTTTATCTAACGTGTTTACCAGACTAGTTCCAACTTGCCAGTTTAATAACTCCATTTATGTTCTTGCATTGTCTAGCTCTATGATTTACTCATGAAATTATTCTATACCAAACCATAACAACTATTCCATAAAAAAAATTACAACTATTCCATTAACCACATTTATACCGTTCATTTTGAATTTTAACTGTTTAATTTAATTTACATGGTTTGAAATCATAATTTGTATTTCATGTTAAATCTACTCTAAACTATCAGTTGGTAAGTAAATTGCTATTTAATTGTTGAATAATCCAAATATTATAACATTTTACAAAGAATGTTGATGTTTCAAAGACATGTAGGCAGTGACTAATTTGCCATCGACAGCCAGTTTTCCTTGTAAAGTGGTTTGTCATTTGGCATTTTGCCATCATTTTCAACAACGAAATAAACGTGTGATTTTTGGTTGTTTTTGATTGATCAATTACTGTAATGTAGTAAAAAAATTGTATCCCTGTTTACACCGCCCCATAGATTGACAAAAAATGCTCCATTCTTTACTTTCCACTGCTTTATCTTCAAACCCTGCCACCAATTATGCAATCCTGCAACCATTGTTCTCGGTCATTATGTCACAGAAACGCTGCGTGGCTATAGGCGCTTCCTGTAGGGAAGTGGTTAATGACGTATTGAATGTGTGATGTCTTGTTGCTTTTAATTGGTCTGTTTTTGGTCATTATTAAAACTTGGTTACCACGCTAATTCCAATTTTCCAGTTTAAAAACTTTATTTGTGTTCTTGTGTTGTCTAGCTCTCTTATCAAATTATCCTATACGAAATAATAAGCATTTTTCGTAACCACATTTTAACTGTTCATTATGATTATAAACTTTTGCGCTTTGTTTAAATCATAATTTGTATATCATGGTGGATCTAAATTAAGATTTTAGGTCGTCAGTAAACTGTTATTTTATTGTTGAACAATTGAAACATTATGATGTATTACAAGAAATGTTCATGCTTTAAATGCATGTAGGCAGTGGCCATTTTGCTATCAATGGTATTTTGTCCTGGTAAAGTATTTGCCGTCACACATTTTGCTGCTATTATTAATGATGTATTGAATGAGTGAGTTTGGTCGTTTTTGATTGGTCGATTTCTGTGGTGAAGTAAAACAATTTGCGTCCCTTGAACACTTTGCATTTATTAAACTTCTGTCCCCCATATTCCAGTCCACACTGCCTTATCTTGGAACCCTGCCACCGAACATTCGAACCTGCAACCATTGTTAATGAAAGTAATTTCACTAACCACTATGCCACATCCTCATCACTCCAATTATAGTGAACAACACATCCAATTTAATACTCGTCAATGGTGACAACAAATCAGACTCCAACGATGAAATGTTGTCAGTGACTGAATGGAATAACCAAACTTTCAAATACTTATTCGTTTTTCAGTGTATCTAACCTGCTTACCATGCTAATTCCGACTTGCCAGTTTAATAACTCCATTTGTGTTCTTGCATTGTCTAGTTCTATGGTTTACTCATGAAATTATTCTATACCAAACCATAACAACTAATTCATAACCACATTTAAACTTTTCATTATGAGTTGAAATTGTTTCACATCATTTAAAAATCATAATTTGTATTTTATGTTGAATCAACTTTAAAATATAAGTTGGTAAGTAAATTATTATTTTATTATTGAACAATTGAAACCATATGATGTATTATAAGAAATGTTGATATATCAAATACATGTAGGCAGTAACTCTTTTGCCATTAATGGCATTTTGTCCTAGTAAAGTAGTTTGTTGTCTGACATTTTGTGATCATATTTAATGATGTAATTGAACGTGTGAGTTTTGGTCGATTTTAATTAGTCAATTTTTGTGAAGAAATAAAAAAAACTTGTACTCCTATGTACATTCATCATAGGTTTAAATATCTTGCCACGACCTTCAGTTACACATCTTGATCTTGGATTTTTGGAACTAAACTTTAGAATGTGTAACCATTGTAAATGTAGACAGAAGCACTAACCACTATGCCACGCCCTCACCACTCAAATAATAGTAAACAACACACCCATTTTAATACACATCAACGACGATAACAAATCAGCCTCCAACAATGAAATGCTGTCGGTGACTAAATGGAATATCCGAACTTTTAATCTGTTATTTAATTAATTGTAGTGTATCTAGCTAACCAACCACGCTAAATCCAACTTGCCAGTTTAAAAAATCCATTTGTGCTATTGCATTGTCTAGCTCTATGGTTTCCTCATGAAATTATCCTATGCCAAATAATAACAACTATTCAATTTTTAAACTGTTCATTGTAAGTTTAAACTGTTTCTCTTTGTTTAAAATCACAGTTTGTATTTCATGTTGAATCTGCTCTAAAATATAAGGTGGTAAGTAAGTTGTTATTTTATTGTTGATTACTCAAACATTATGACGTATAACAAGAAATGGTGATGCATCAAATTCATGTAAGCAATGGCTATTTTGGCATTGACAGCATTATGTTCTTTAGTAGTAGCTTTGTCGTCATATTTAATGACGTAATAAACTGGTCACTTTTGGTCATTTAAGGTTGATCAATTTCTGTGATTGATTAAAACAGATTGTATGTTTGTGTACCTTTCTCATGTATTGGCATTCCATGTCCTACTATCCAGTCTACACTGCCTTATCTTAGAACCCAGTCACCAAACATTTGACTTGCAACCATTGTTAGGCAGTTGCATTAACCACTAGACCACACCATCACCACTTGAAAAATTGTATATAACACCCTTTTTTGATACACATCAATGGTGAAAATAATTAGGCCTCCAACAATCAAATGTTGTTGGCGACTAAATGGAATAACCAAACTATCAAAGTGTTGTTTAATTTTTGGTGTATTTAACCTGCTTACCACGCCAATTCCAACTTGCCAGTTTAATAACTCCATTTGTGTTCTTGCATTGTCTAGCTCTATGGTTTACTCATCAAATAACCAAACTTTCACACCCATAAATAGTTTTTGGTAAATCAATTCTGTTACCACGCTAATTCCAACTTGCTTGTTTAAGAAATCCATTTGTGTTCTTGCATTGTTTAACTCCACTGTTCACTCATCAAATGATCCTATGCTAAACAATAACAATTATTCCATAACCACATTTAAAGTGTTCATTATGAATGTGAAACATTTCGTTTGGTTTAAAATAATAATTTGTATTTCATGTTTAACCCAATTAAAAAAATTAGTTGGTAAGTAAATTGTTGTTTTGATGTTGAATAATCAAAATATTATGGCATATTGAAAAAAATCTTGATAATTCGATTACATGTTGGCTGTGGCTATGATGCCATCAATGGCATTTTGTCCTTTAATAATTGTTTGCCGTTAATTTTTATGACAAATTCAACATTTAATCACATAGTGTAGATTAACATAGTGTGCCCCACCTTCGAGTGTATCACTTTTTCTTGAAACTTTTCCACCAAACATTCGTACGTGAAATCACCTAATTGAAAGCAGTTGCACTAACCACTACACCACATCCTCATTAATTGTGACAACAAATTAGCCTCCAACAATCAAATGCTGTTGTCAACTAAATGGAATAACCAAACTATCAAGTTTTTTTAATTTTTCTAAAGTATCAAATCTATTTACCAGGCAAATTTTACATTGCTAGTTTAAGAATTTTTTTCGCGTTTTTTCATTGTCTAGCTTTATGATTTACTCATCAAATTATCCTTTGCCAAACAATAACAATTATTCCATTAACACATTTAAACCGTTCATTATGAGTTGAAATTGTTTCATTTGGTTTAAAATCATAATTTGTATTTCATGTTGAATCTACTCTAAAGTATCAGTTGGTAAGTAAATTGGTATTTTATTGTTGAATAATCAAAACATTATGACATATTACAAGAAATGTTGATGTTTCAAATACATGTAAGCGCTAACTCTTTTGCCATCAACGACATCACGTCCTTGGAAAGCGGTTTGCTGTCTGACATTTTGCCATCATTTTTTGATAACATATTAAATGTGTGAGTTTTCATCGATTTCAATTGGTCAATTTCTGTGATAAATCAAAACAAATTGTGATGAAATAAAAATTTTGCAATGGAATATTCAATCATGCAAACCTTGTTAATGAAGGAAGCTGCAATAACCACTACAACACACCATCACTACTTGAATCAGAGTAAACAACACACGTATTTTAATACACATCAAAGTGAGAACAAATCAGCCTCAAACAATTGAATACTGTCAGCAAATAATAAGATAACCAAACCTTTAAACACTTATTTAGTTTTTGGATGTTTCTAATCTGCTTGCCACACTGTATCCAACTTTCCAATTTAATAACTCCATTTGTACAATTGCACTTTTAGCTGCATAGTTCACACATCAAATTATTTTATGCCAAACGATAACCACTATTCCATAACCACATTTAAACTGTTCATTATGAATTGAAATTGTTTCACATTATTTAAAATCATGATTTGTGTTTTATGTTGAATCTACTCTAAATAATCAGTTGGTAAGTACAGTATAATATAAATTGATATTTTATTGTTGAATAATCAAAACATTATAATATATCACAAGAAATGTTAATGTTTCAAATATACGTAAGGAGTAACTTTTTTGACGTTAATGGAATTTTGTCTTTGGAAAGTAGTTTGCCGTCAAAAATTTTGCTGTCATTTTAATCATGTAATGAATGTATGATTTTTGTTATTTTTGATTGATTGATTTCTGTGATAAATTAAAACAAATTGCATCTTTATACACACTTCTCCATGTAATCACATACCATGCCTTACCTTCCAGTTTACACTGCTTTATCTTGGATCCATGCCACCGAGCATTCAAACCTCCAACCATTGTCAATAAAGGCAGCTGCACCAACCACTATGCCACACCCTCACCATTTGAATATTAGTAACAACGCACTCATTTTAACATACATCAATGGTGACAACAAATCAGCCTCAAACAATCAAATGCTGTCGGTGATTAAATAAAATACCCAAACTTTCAAACTCTTATTCTTATTTCGTGTATCTATTGTTGATATACTTACCGGGCTGATTCCAACTTGCCAGTTTAATAACTCCATTTTTGCACTGATATTCTCTCGCTCTATAATTTACTCATCAAATTATCCTATGCCAAACGATATCAACTATTCCATAACTGCATTTAAACTGTTCATTATGAGTTGAAGTTGTTTCTTTTTGTTTAAAATTATAATTTGTATTTCATGTTGAATCTACTCAAAAATCGCAGTTGGTAAGTAAATTGGTATTTTATTGTTGAATAATCGAAACATTATGACATATTACAAGACATGATGGTGTTTCAAATACATGTAGGCAGTGGCTATTTTGGCATCAACGACAGTTTGTGATTGGAAAGCAGTTTGTCGTCTCACGTTTTACTGTCATATTTAATCACATATTGAATGTGTGAGTTTTAGTCATTTTGATTGGTTAATTTCTATGAATAATCAAAATATACTATACTTTTGTATACACTGCCCCATATATTCACATACTGTGCCCAACCTGCCAGTCCACACTGTTTTATTTGTAACCTATCCACCAAACATCCGAACCTGCAACCATCGTTAATGAAGGCAGCTGCACTAACTACCACACCACACCATCACCCCTTGAATAATGGTAAACAACACGACTATTTTAATATACATCAATGGTGACAACAAATTAGCTCCCAACAATCAAATGCTGTCGGCAACTAAACAGAAATACCAAAGTTTCAAATTTTTTTTTGATTTTTTGCAATATTTAATCTGTTTACCGCGTGCCAGTTGAATAACTCCATTTGTGTTCTTGCATTGTCTAGCTCTATGGTTTACTCATGAAATTATTCTATGCAAAACGATAACAACTATTCCATAACCACATTTCAAATATTCATTATGAGTTGAAGTTGTTTCACGTTTAAAATCATAACTTGTATTTCATGTTAAATATACTTCAAAATATCAGTTGGTAAGTAAATTGTTCTTTAAATGAATTGTTATTTAAATAAATTCATTCGTTATATTGAATAAATTGATATTTAAATAATCAAAACATTATGACATTTTACAAAAAATGTTAATGTTTTAAATACATATAGATGGTGACTATATTGCCCTCAATGGCATTTTGTCTTTGGAAAGTAGCTTGCCATCTAACACTTTGCGGTCATTTGTGATGACAAAATAAATGTGTGTCGTTTGTTTGTTTGCAAATGATCAGTTTCTGTGATGAATTATAAAAACATTGTACATTTCTCCATAGATTCACATGCCATGCCCCATTTTCCAGTTTACACTCACTTATTTTGGATCCCTGCTACCAAACATTCAAACCTGCAACCACTGTTAATTAAGGCAGCTCCAACAACCACTGCACCACACCATCACCACTCGAATGATAGTAAAGAACACACCCATTTTAATACACATCAATGGTGACAACCAATCAGCTTCCAACAATCAAATGCTGTCAGCGACTAAATGGAATAACCAAACTATCAAAGTGTTGTTAAATTTTTGGTGTATTTAACTTGCTTACCATGCTAATTCCAACTTGCCAGTTTAATAACTCCATTTGTGTTCTTGCATTGTCTAGCTTTATGATTTACTCATCAAATTATCCTTTGCCAAACAATAACAATTATTCCATTAACACATTTAAATCGTTCATTATGAGTTGAAGTTGTTTCATTTGGTTTAAAATCATAATTTGTATTTCATGTTGAATCTACTCTAAAGTATCAGTTGGTAAGTAAATTGGTATTTTATTGTTGAATAATCAAAATATTATGACATATTACAAGAAATGTTGATAGTTCAAAAACATTTCTTGTAATATGTCATAATGGTTTGAGGTTTAAATAATATTATGTCGTAATGGTTGTAATTGTAATATGTCATAATGGTTGGACAATGGTTGGAAGTTTGATTGTTCGGTGGCAGGAATCCAATGCTTTATCTTGGATCCATGCCACCGAGCATTCAAACCTCCAACCACTGTCAATAAAGGCAGCTGCACCAACCACTATGCCACACCCTCACCATTTGAATATTAGTAACAACGCACTCATTTTAACATACATCAATGGTGACAACAAATCAGCCTCCCACAATCAAATGCTGTCGGTGATTAAATAAAATACCCAAACTTTCAAACTCTTATTCTTATTTTGTGTATCTATTATTAATAGCTTACCAAGCTGGTTAAAGTTGCCAGTTTGACAATTTAGGGATTATCAGATTCTAATTGATAACATTTGAAACAATTCCATAATTGTTGGTAACAATTTTAAATTAATGGATTTCAGAAAAGTGGTTTATACATCATTTTATCGTCATAACAATTATCAATTTTGGGATATATATGACCAAGTATCGGCCAAAGGGTTGAAAACTCCATTTGTATTGTTACAATGGTCTCGCTCTATAATTTACTCATCAAATTATCCTTTGCCAAACGATATCAACTATTCCATAACTGCATTTAAACTGTTCATTATGAGTTGAAGTTGTTTCTTTTTGTTTAAAATTATAATTTGTATTTCATGTTGAATCTACTCAAAAATCGCAGTTGGTAAGTAAATTGGTATTTTATTGTTGAATAATCGAAACATTATGACATATTACAAGACATGATGGTGTTTCAAATACATGTAGGCAGTGGCTATTTTGGCATCAACGACAGTTTGTGATTGGAAAGCAGTTTGTCGTCTCACATTTTACTGTCATATTTAATCACATATTGAATGTGTGAGTTTTAGTCATTTTGATTGGTTAATTTCTATGAATAATCAAAATATACTATACTTTTGTATACACTGCCCCATATATTCACATACTGTGCCCAACCTGCCAGTCCACACTGTTTTATTTGTAACCTATCCACCAAACATCCGAACCTGCAACCATCGTTAATGAAGGCAGCTGCACTAACTACCACACCACACCATCACCCCTTGAATAATGGTAAACAACACGACTATTTTAATATACATCAATGGTGACAACAAATTAGCTCCCAACAATCAAATGCTGTCGGCAACTAAACAGAAATACCAAAGTTTCAAATTTTTTTTTGATTTTTTGCAATATTTAATCTGTTTACCGCGTGCCAGTTGAATAACTCCATTTGTGTTCTTGCATTGTCTAGCTCTATGGTTTACTCATGAAATTATTCTATGCAAAACGATAACAACTATTCCATAACCACATTTCAAATATTCATTATGAGTTGAAGTTGTTTCACGTTTAAAATCATAACTTGTATTTCATGTTAAATATACTTCAAAATATCAGTTGGTAAGTAAATTGTTCTTTAAATGTTGAATAATTGTAACATTTTGATGTATTATAAAACATGATGTTGCTTCAAACACATGAAGTTCAAAGCTGCTGTGAGCGATTAAATAGAATAACCAAACTTTCATTCTGGTATATAACTTTAGGGGCATCTATTATACTTACCACCCTAATTCCAACTAGCCAGGTTAAGTAGACCATTTGTATTTTTTGTCTAGCTCTATGGTTTGCCGATCAAATTCTTTTATGCCAAACAATGAAAACTATTCTATAATTACATTTAATATGTTTACTATGAGTTCAAAATATTCCACTTTGTTTAAAATCTTTATTTGTATTTCATGTTGAATCAACTCTAAATTATCAGTTGGTAAATAAATTCTTATTTTATTGATGTTGTTATTATTGTTCCTAGCAATACAAGTTAAACATAGTAATAAAAAATATTTAACAAATTTAAGAGTGTGTGGCGCTATATGTTGGCCCTTTCAAGATTCATATGAAAATATTCATGGTGTTAAAACTTTTGTAGATTAAAAACACAAGCTGGTTTGAAAGTAATCATTAAAAAAACTGTAAATTTTCTTTTTTTTGGTAAAACTTATCAGTAAAAGAGTTCATAAGAAAAATACTTAACAATAAAACATGCAATTTGGCTGCTTTTTACTTTCAAGCAAATTTATGTTTTTATCTTTTTGTTCAACGAAAATTTTAACACTCAAAACATTTTTTTATAAATCCTGACGAGGGCGATTTATGGCACTGAAAAATGTTTAAATCTGTTAAATATACATTGTTGTTGTGTTCAATGTTGTATTGCTAATAGCAATATTAACAACATGGATTTAAAAATGCACCTATCTCTATAAAATCTGGTAATTTATTGTTGAATAATCAAAACATTATGACATTTTACAAAAAATGTTAATGTTTTAAATACATATAGATGGTGACTATATTGCCCTCAATGGCATTTTGTCTTTGGAAAGTAGCTTGCCATCTAACACTTTGCGGTCATTTGTGATGACAAAATAAATGTGTGTCGTTTGTTTGTTTGCAAATGATCAGTTTTGTGATGAATTATAAATACATTGTACATTTCTCCATAGATTCACATGCCATGCCCCATTTTCCAGTTTACACTCACTTATTTTGGATCCCTGCTACCAAACATTCAAACCTGCAACCACTATTAATTAAGGCAGCTCCAACAACCACTGCACCACACCATCACCACTCGAATGATAGTAAAGAACACACCCATTTTAATACACATCAATGGTGACAACCAATCAGCTTCCAACAATCAAATGCTGTCAGCGACTAAATGGAATAACCAAACTATCAAAGTGTTGTTAAATTTTTGGTGTATTTAACTTGCTTACCATGCTAATTCCAACTTGCCAGTTTAATAACTCCATTTGTGTTCTTGCATTGTCTAGCTTTATGATTTACTCATCAAATTATCCTTTGCCAAACAATAACAATTATTCCATTAACACATTTAAACTGTTCATTATGAGTTGAAGTTGTTTCATTTGGTTTAAAATCATAATTTGTATTTCATGTTGAATCTACTCTAAAGTATCAGTTGGTAAGTAAATTGGTATTTTATTGTTGAATAATCAAAATATTATGACATATTACAAGAAATGTTGATAGTTCAAAAACATGTATGAAGTGGCTATTATATCATCAACAGCAATACGTCCTTGGAAAGTAGTTTGCCGTGATTTTTATTGACGTAATAAATGTGTGGCTTTTGGTTGTTAATGGTTGTTCAATTTTTTTGATGCATTAAAATTTATTGTACCTCATTTACATTCTTGCATAAATTCACATCCCGTCCCCTTCCTTCCAGTTTACATTGTCTTATCTTGGAACTTAGCCACTGACTCATCTAACCTGCAACCACCGTTAATTATAGCAGCTGCACCAACCACTACACCACACCCTCGCAACTCAAACATTAGTAAGCAACACTTGTACTTTGATACAAATTAATTGTGACAAGCAATTGGCTTTTAACATTAAATTGCTGTTGGTGACTGAATAGAATAACCAAAGTTTGAATTTTTAATTGCTTTTTGGTGTATCTAATTGGCTTACCATGCAATTTTAAACTTGCTAATTTAATAACTCTACTTGCGTTCTTGCATTGTCTAGCTCTATTGTTTACTCATCAAATTATCCAATGCCAAACGATAATAACTAATCCAAAACCACATTTATACTGCTCATTATGAGTTTAAACTGTTTCACTTCATTTAAAATCATAACTTGTATTTCATATTAAATCTAATCTGAAGTCTCAGTTGGTAAGTAAATTGTTCTTTTATTGTAGATCGATCAAAACATTATTAAGTATTTCAAGAAATGTTAATATTTCAAATATATGCAGGTAATGGCTATTTTGGCATCAATGGCATTTTGTTCTTAGAAATTGGTTTTCCATCTGCTTTTCGTGTTATATGTGATGACATATTGATCGTGTGACTTTTGGTCGTTTTTGATTGGTTAAGTTTTTTTTTTAATTAAAACAATTTCTTCCCTTGGATACACTTTGTTATAGATTCACATAATATACCACACCCTCCAATTTACACTGCCTTATCTTGTAACTGTGTCACCAAAAAATCAGACCTGCAAACCATTGTCAATAAAAGCAGCTGCACCAATCACTACTACACATCCTTGACGACTCCAATCAATTTAAACAACTCAGCTCATTAAATATACATAAATGGTAACAACAAATCAGCCTCTAACAATCAAATACTGTCCACAAATGAATGCAAAAACCAAACTTTCAAAGTGTAAAAAGTATTTGGGATATTCAAATTGCTGATCATGCTAATTCCAACTTGTCAGTTTATTAACTTCATTTGTGTTCTTGCATTGTCTTGCTTTATAGTTTACTCATTTAATTATCCTATGCAAAACGATAACAACTATTCCATTAACACATTTAAACTTTTCATTATGAGTTTAAAATGTTTCATTTCGTTTGAAATCATAACTTGTATTTCATGTTGAATCTACTCTAAAATATAAGTTGGTAAGTAAATTCCTAATTAATAGTTAATAAGTCAAAGCATTATCACGTATTACAAGAAATGTTGATGTAACAAATACCGGTACTTGTATGCAATGACTATTTTGGCATCAACAGCATTTTGTTTTTGGAAATTAGTTTGTCGCTTGCTCGACACATTAATTGTAACTTGCCAACAGTTTAGGAACTTCATTTTTGTTCTTGCATTGTCCACCTCTATGCTTTACTCATCTAATTATCCTATGCCAAACCATAACGATTATTTTATAACCACATTTAAACTGGTCATTATGAGTTTAGACTGCTTTCATTTGTTTAAAATCATAAATGCTACTTCACGTTGAATCTACTCTTAAATATCAGCTGGTAGGTAAATTGGTATTTTATTGTTGAATAATCAAAACATTATGAAGTATTACCAGAAATGTTGAGGTTACAAATATATTGGACAATGTTTTTTTGCCATCAACAAGGTTTTGGTTTTGATAAGTAGTTGGCCATCAGACACTTTGCTGTCACTTGCAATGACCTATTTACCATGTGATGTTTGATCATATTGATTAGTCGATTACTATGGTGAAACGAAACAAAATGTTTCACTGTGTACACTGCCCCATAGATTCACATTCCATACTCCACCTGCCAGACTACGCAGCCCTATCTTGGAACCCAGCCACTGAAAAATTGAACCTGCAACCGTTGTTAATCATGGCAGCTGCACTAACCATTGCACCACATCATCACCACTTAAATATTAGTAAATAGCACACCTATTCTAATACACATCAATGATGACAACAACATCTCCAACAATCAAATGCTGTTGGCAACTGAATACAACAACAAAACCTTCAAAATGTTATTGATTTTTTGGTGTATCTAATCTACTTACCATGCTAATTCCAACTTGCCACTGTATGAATCTTACTTGTGTTTATGTATTTTCTAGCTTTATAATTTATTCATCAAACTATCTTATGTCAAACAATAGCAACTAATCCATAACCGCATTTAAACTGTTCATTATGAGTTGAAATGGTTTCACTTCGTTTAAAATCAATATTTGTATTTCATGTTGAATCTACTCTAAACTATTAGTTGGTAAGTAGATTGTTATTTAATTGTTGATTAATCAAAATTTTATGACACATTACAAAAAATGATGATGTTTCAAATACATGTAGGCAGTGGCTATTTTGACATCATTGGCATTTTGTCTTTGGAATGTAGTTAGTCATCAGAAAATTTGGCACCCTTTTTAATGATGTATTGAATGTATGAGTTTTGGTCGTATTCAATTAATAAATTTATGTGATGATTTAGGACAAGTTGTACCTTTGAGTACACTACCCCATATATTCACAATCCATGCCCCTCCCTCCAATCCTTATCTTGGATCCATGCCATCAAACATTCAAACATGCAATTAATGTTAATGAAGGCAGCTGCACTAACCACTACACCATACCATCACCACTCAAATGATAGTAAACAACAAACCTGTGTTATTACACATCAATGGTGACAACAAATCAGCCTCCAACAATCAAATGCTGTTGGCGACTAAATGAAATAAGTAAACTTTCAAACTGCTGATGATATTTTAGCATATCTAATCGTCTTACCCTGCTAATTTCAACCTGCCAATTTGAGAATTCCATTTGTGTTCTTGCATTGTCCAGCTCTACGATATACTCATCAAATTGTTTTATGCCAAATGATAACAACTAATCCATTACCACATTTAAACTGTTCATTATGAGTTTAAACTGTTTCATTTTGTTGGAAATTATAATTTGTACTTCATGTTGAATCTACTCTAAAACCACAGTTGGTAAGTAAATTGTTTATTTATAGTTGAATAATCGAAACTTTATCAAGTATTACACAAAATGATGATGTTTCAAATGGATGCGAGCAGTGGCTATTTTGGCCTCAGCAACATTTTGTCCTTGGAAATTAGTTTACCGTCAGAAATTTTGCTGTCATATTTGGTGACGTAATGAAAATATAACATTTGGTCATTTTGGATTGGTCAGTTTCTGTGTTGATTTAAAAAAGATTTCGTTTTTATGTACACATTCGACCTAAATTCACATACTGTGCCACATCCTCTAGTCTACACCGCCTAATATTGGAACCCAGCCCCCGAACATTCGAACCTGCAACCATTGTTAATGAAAGCAGCTGCACTAACCACTATGCCACACGCACACACACACACACACACACATATCACTCGAATATTAGTAAACAAGACACCTATTTTAATACACATCAATGGTGACAACAAATGGGCCTCCAACAATCAAGGGTTGTCTGCGACTGAATAGGAGAAACAGATTTTCTAATTGCTATGTAATATATCCAATATCTAATTGGCTAATTCCAACTTATCAGTTTAAGAACTCCATTTGTGTTCTTGTTTATCGCTAGCTTTATGGTTTACTCATCAAATGATGTTATGCTAACAGACGATAACAACTAATCCACAAGCATCTCTAAACTGTTCCTTATAAGCTTAAATTGTTTCACTTCCTTTAAAATCATAACTTGTATTTCATGTTGAATCTACTCTAAAATATTAGGTCGTAAGTAAATTGTTATTTAATGATTGATTAATCCAAACATTGTGACGTCATACCAGTAATGTTGATGTTTCAAGTACATGTGGGCATTGCTATTTTGCCATCATTGGCATTTTGTTTTTGGAATGTAATTTGATGTCAAACATTTTTCCACCATTTTTGATGACGTGTTGAACATGCCATAACTTTTAATCATAAAATGGTCAATTTCTGTGATAATTTAAACAATTTGTCTCTGTGTACATTCCCTCACATATTTACCTACCGTACCCCACCTTCCAATCTACACTGCCTTATCTTGAAACCGTGCCACCGAACATTCAAACTTGCAAACGTTAATAAAGGCAGCTGCACTGACCACTACACCACACCCTCAACACTCGAATAACAGTAATCAGGACACCTGTTTTAATACACATCAATAGTGACAAATCTGTCCACAATGATCAAATGCTGTCCGCTTTTGCATTGTTTAGTTCTTTGGTTTACTCATCAAATTGTCCTATGCCAAACGATAACAGCTATTCCTTATTTGAACTGTTCAATATGAGTGTAAAGTATTTTATTTGTTTAAAATTATAATTTGTATTTCATGTTGAATCTGCTCTAAAATATCAGAACGTAAGTAAATTGGTATTTTATTGTTGATTAACAGAAACATTATGACATATTACTAGAAATGTTGATGTTTCAAATACATGTAGGCATTGGCTATTTTGCCATCAACGGCATTTTGTTCTTGGAAAGTAGTATTCTGTCCGCCATTTGGCGTCCTTTTTCATGACATATTGAATGTGTGGCATCTTTGGTCGTTTTGATTGGTCAATTCATGTGTTGAGTTAAAACAACTTGTACCCATTTTTACATTGATTCACAGACCGTAACCGACCCTTTAATACACACTGTCTTGTCTTGGAGCCCTGCCACCGAACATTCTAAAAAGCAATCATTCTTGATTAAAGCAGCTGCTCTAACCAGTAAACCACACCATCACCACTCGAATAATAGTAAACAACATACCTATTTTAATACACATCAATGGTGACAACCAATCAGCCTCTAACAATCAAGTACTGTTGGCAATGAAATAGAATTACCAAACTATCAAACTCTTATTGACTATTTGTTGTATCTAACCTACTTTCCACGCTGGTTACCACCTTTTAGTTCAAGAACTCCATTTGTGTTATTACATTGTCTAGCTTTATGGTTTACTCATCAAATTATCCTATGCCAAAAACTATTCCACATTTAAACTGTTCATTATGAGTTTAAACTGTTTCACTTCGTGTAAACTCATAATTTGTATTTTACATTGAATCTACTCTAAAATCTCAGAACGTAAGTTTATTGTTATTTTATTGTTGAGTAATGGAAACATTATGACGTTTTAAAAGAATTGTTGATGTTTAAAATACATGTAGGCAGTGGCTATTTTTTCATCAACAGCCATTTGTTTATGAAAAGAAGTTTGCCGTCATCTTTAAGGACGTGTTGATCATGTAACTTTTAGTCGTTTTGTTGTTGTTGTTGTTACTCGACCCCTTCTGAGGGATTGGGACATTGTGGAAAACTATGTATTCCCAACAGCCGAGCAACTCCCAGCACCTGGACCAGAGGTAGTAAAGAGACAGAGAGTCGCCAAAGAGTGAGCGGTGCAAAAGTCCGTAGCTGGACAGTGCAGAATAAAATGAGAGGTGTCCTGGGACGAGTGTCTGCAGGCGCTGCACGAAGGATTCTCAATTCTGTCAATCCTAGTGAGATAAGAGCTTAACAGTAGGCTGTGTCCGTTGCACCAAAGACGAGAGAGAACACAGCGAGTGTGACAAGGGAGCACAAGTTTCTCGGTGGAAATCGAGGAAACCTGTATGTCAAAGAATTTAGATGAGGCCGTATGCCTCCAGTCCAAGAAAATACAAGAGTGGATACGAGAGATAAAAGGAGAAAGACTACAAGGGATTACAGAAGGCATGAGTAGCGCTCCACATTTGACCAGCTCATCAGCCGCGTCATTCTCCTAGAGAAGCGAATGTCCGGGAACACATTGTAGCTGATAAAAACAAAAGGAGAAAGAAGACAGTTGCTGCCAGAACAACCGGAGAGATTGAGTTAAAAGGAAAAGTGGAGGTAAGGACAGGGTGGCAAGAACAAAACGAGAATCAGATAGGAAAGAAAAGATGAAAAGTGGCAGAATTGTTGGTGTTGCTGAGACCAGCAAATTGCTTGCAGAAAGGCGCAGGCTTGAGCAGTAAAACTTGAACATATTGTGCCTGCTAAAAGAAAAAAGATTGCCTCAGTGCCGCAGAGACAGCAGTTGGCAAGTACGTCAGAGCCGCATTTGCCCCCCCCCCCCCAAAAAAAAAGAAACCGTCTGTCTAAAGCAACAACATTGTGCAATAAAACAACAGTAGCGAACTTAAACCTTTTAAATGAAATTGTAAACTAAGATATTTTAGTACTTAAGTGGTAGATTGGTTTCATTTTAACATAAAACTCATTTATGCTTACCCAGCCAACTCTGCCGGCGTCATCTTGAGGTTGAGAATATTGGTTTGGCCGGTTGTGCCTACTTCATCCAAATGGTTATTGTGAGAACAGCAATACACAGATAATGATGAATTTGACATACAGTTGTCGTTGCAAAATGAATCGGTGCAAAAATAAACAATAAAGGGTGTTACACATAGTTGATAGACCTATATTTCAGACCAAGTTTCTGGAGTCCATGGATACATGATGCTTACCTTGTTTCCATCATAGGCGTAGTTTGGAACTGGACTTGTTCACAATTGAAACAGCCAACGATATCGATAACTTTTATACGTCCATTCCATGACGTTCATGGAAGCATACATTCAAAGTTGTGAAATAAGAGAAATGCCAAAGTGATTGATATGTAATTTCAGACATAATCTATTAAGTTTTATGGCCACTAGTTACGACTTTGTGTAATTGAATGCCTATTTTAACGATATAAAACCAGTAGCTGCGCGCATGTTGCTTGGTCGCAGCATGAACGCAGTCAATCATACAGCAAACTAACTCAAAATAAAGCACTTGAATGATATGTAGCTGGACATTGATATTTGTGGTACAAGATATAACAGAACTATCTTTACCGCTCTCATTTTGTAGGGTGATCAACAAATGTTTTGCTTCAAGTGATCAATGTTTTAAAATGATTATAGACTTCATAATAGTTTTGAAAATTTAAATAAATAATGCCAACAAACCATGCTTTCGAGGAATAATAGCCGGAATGTATCAAAGGACTTAGTTTATTTAGAACGGTGGTTTTTAGATCTTTTAATACCACGATCCCATCAAGCAATCCAATGCAATTAAGCGATCCTTTTCTAACAATTTTCATCCAGGCTCATAAAATATATTTGTGTATGCGCAATAGCAACAAAACGATAATTAAAACTAACATATGATACCACTCTGTTGAACAAAGACTCATTTATTGAATTCATGCACAAGGTAGCATCAGTAAGACAACTGGTGTTGCATCTTGGCAACACGCTTGCCTATGCGTGGCCCTGTTGTTGGCAGAGCATACCTTTGATCAGGCTCTACTATTAGTTTAGTTCTGGCCTTGTTCTTTATTCCAAGTAATACAGGAAAGTTAGCCTCGCATAGCCAGGCCAACGGAAAAAGCATCAGCAGTCGATTGGCTGTGCTTGCAACTCTGGGATATGAGGATAGCATGGGTGACCAATGTGCCGACAAAGTCTTCTCTTAAAGTGCAGTCATAGGTTGGGGAAATACTTGGCCAACTCACAGCAAGGAAATTGAAGTTCGTCGATAATCTTTGTCATTGTCATCATGTCGCACGTCTTCCGTGTCTTCAAGAAACTCATTTAGGATATAAAACATTTCAGGTCTGCTCGTTGCCATCTTTCTTTTCCAAGATTCAAGTTTCATCTGAAATGCTGACAGTGCATCGATGAAATTGATGATTGTTTTGTCATGTTCTTGCAAGGAAAGATTTACCTGATTCAGTCTGCCAAAAATGTCACAAGGTAGGCCAGTGATACCACATGTTGTTGCAAATGTTTACCAGCTCTTCCTTGTATTGCTGTATAAAAAATCCCTCAGCTCGATTCGCAGCGAAAAGATCCGTTTAAGCAGGTTGCCCATTGACAGCCATCGCCCCTCGGTATGGTAGAGAAGATAATAGTGATCTCCATTCATCTGTCATAAAAACGTCGGAACAAGCGAGTGTTGAGTGCACTAGATTTTATTGCAAATATGAACTTTATTACCTGCCTTTACATCTTCATCAGCTCAGGTTCTAATGTATTATGTAATGTATGAACGTACAGTTTGGCGCTACGCTCTTAATATATGCATACGAGTAAACGCCTTAGCTATGGCCTAACATGGCCGAAGCAACACCTGTACAAAGTCACGCAGCGGTTCCCATTTGATATCATTTGTCTTGAAAAATAGTATCAATAGTCTGATAAATATCTTCTCCACATGTTCTGGACGGCAGATTTATAATACACAGAAACTCATTCTTGAACTCACCATTGTAAATGTAACACACGAATGCAGTAAGTTGTGCGAAGAACGAAACATCCGTTGACTCGTCCAGCTGCAGAGCAAACAAACCAGTTGACTTCACTTGATCGATGACTTGATTCTTGATGTGCACAGACATCAGTGAAATCCTACGTTGCACTGCGTTAAGCGTGAATGATGGTATATTCAATTAGCTTACTGCTTCCTTTCCACTTGATATGCAATTAATGTCATTTACGCATGGCAGTATCAACTTCTCAGCAATTGTGTGCAGGATCTCGGTATTAGCAATTCGCAATGATACATGAAAGAACGCTCTAACAAAAGCTCGAATTCGTTGCTGGCATACCCAGAGATGTTCATTTGTGATACTTGCCGTTTGCTCAGAAAATGACAAGTTTGTATTTACAGTCATTACGTTTCGATTATAATGCCGTTTGAATTAGGACTGTTTCATCGATTCAGTCAAAAGAACTTGCACGTATAGTAGGGGAAAGGCGGGTGAGTTGACACGGCAGGTGACTTGATACACCCCCTCCCCAGCTAATAGTAAAAATATTTAAAGTGAAATACTGCCATTTTTTGCGAGAAAACTTAAAAAATTGTACTGGAAAAGGCGCGAAGGTAGTGGACAAACTAGAAGAAGTTGAGCTAATTGAAAATGTTTTTAGTTGCTGTTTGAGTAAATTTAAACATATTTTAACATTTTGTTTTTGAGAAACCAGGTTGAGGTTTAAAAAGCTATGAAGTTAATCTGGCTGTAGTAAAAAGCATAGGCTGTTAAAAAAAAGGTACTTTTCTTATCAGTTATATTTACTGCTTTAACAAGGTAGCTATCTTTTTAAAAAGGGTAAAATGGGTCAGTTGATACAGCTGTGGTTAGGTGAGTTGATACACTGTATCAAATGACCTGCTCTAGCATAACGTAGTTTGTTTTCATTTGAATGGAGTTATAACAAACTTTATCGTTGCGTGCAGGCTGAGAAAAAACGATAGTGTGGTCAATAAACTACTAAACAGTATTAATTGGCTTCTACGAGTTATCTTCTTCCAAACCAATTAAGTGTATTGTAATGCCTCAAACGTATAAAAGAAAAACAAACAGAGCTTTTAGAACATCACTTGACGTATTGAGAAGAGCGGCTGAAGAAGTTGAAAATGGTTGCTCTCTTCGTAAAGCACCTGCGAACTCCAACATTGACAAAATGACACTCTCTCGCCATGTCAATAAATGCAAATCACAACCGCAGCCTGTAACTGGTTATGATGCAGTCTTATTCTCTAATTTTGTTATTCCTCCTGCGATGGAAAGTGATCTTGCTCAGCACATTAAAACATTAAGTGACATGTTTTATGGCCTTACAATAGAGAAATGTAACCAAGTTGCCTACGAATTTGCAACAAGAAACAAGTTAAAGGTGCCATCTTCATGGGATGAAAAGAAGAAAGCTAGAAAAGTTGGTGGCTAGGTTTCAAATCCCGACACAATTTATCCGTACGTTCTCCAGAACCAACCTCACTTGGACGTGCTTCTACGTTTAATAAATTTACTGTTAAAGAGTTCTTTGACAATTTGGCAAAAGTATTGAATGATTATAAGTTCACAGCTCAACAGATATTTAATGTTGATGAAACAGGCCTAACTACCGTACAAAATCCTGGTAAAATTGTCACAGCAAGAGGGGTAAGAAATGTTGGATCTGTAACGTCTGTTGAAAGAGGGGAACTAGTCACAGCTGTGTACACTATTTGTGCCTCAGGTAGTGTTTTGCCTCCCCTGCTTATTTTTTCCCGTGTACATTATCGGGATCATTTTGTCAGAGGTGGACCTCAAGATTGTATTGGACAATGCAGCAAATCTGGTTGGATAAATGAGGAGTTGTTCCTCGTTTTATTTAGAACATCTTATCAGTCGCACCAGATGTTCATTAGACCACAAGATTTTGCTTCTTCTTGATAATCACTAAAGCCATATATCGTTGAGAAGCATTGACAAGGTCAAATCGTCAGGCATTGTAATGCTTACTATTCCTCCAAAAACTTCACATCGATTACAACCTCTTGACGTATCAGTGCTTGGTCCATTTAAAAGAAGTTACAATAAAGCGATGGACAACAGGATGAGAACTTACCCTGGTAAAACTCTTACAATCTACGAAGTTCCTGCTTTGGTAAAAGAAGCCCAGCTTTGTGCATTGGTGCCAAGAAATATTTTATCTGGATTTAAAAATACTGGAACTTGGCCCTACAATCCAGACATTTTTGCTGAAGATGATTTTGCAGCTGTCATAACCACCGATCGTCCAGCTCCAGATATTCAGATCCCATTAATTAATAATTTACCAGTTGATTCTGCAAGGTCTTCAGCTTGCTCGTCGCAGTCTATGCTTATCGGTAATGGACCAATTACTCACACCATGCAAGCTGGCTCTTCGGTAGATGATGCAACTTTAACTAGAGCAGAAAAAACAACTTCACCAGAGCATTTTGCCGCTCCATCGTCAATTGTATATGTCTCCCCAAGTGATGTATATAGCATTCCAAAAGCACAACCTCGAAAATCCAAGAGTTCTGCAAGAAAAGGAAAGACACAAATTCTAACCTCCACTCCAGTAAGAGAAAAATATGCTTTGTTGAAAAAGCAAAAAGAAGTAAAAAATTTGGCCAAAGTAAAAAAGTCACCAAACCGCTTTTTTGTAAAAAGAAAAAGATCGAGGTATTATCAGAGAGCTCTTCTGAAGAAGAGAATATCCAAATTGAGTATGATGATAACACTACTTGTTCGATTGATGAAGAAATTGGTAAGGAGATTATGTTGTGGTGAATGTAACCGGAAAAGCAAGAGTAGTGCGATACATTGCTAGAATTGATGAAGTTAATGATGGCGAATATGAAGGCGTATTCCTCCATAAAGTTTCCAGCTGCTTAAAAGATGACTGCATTTCTTTCTTTGTTGACGAAAAAGATGACGCATCATTTTTTGCAAGTGATATCGTATTCAAGTTGCCACCTCCAGTCTTAGTTGGTGGTACCGCCAGACATGCCATAACTTTTAATCACGTAATGGTCAATTTCTATGATGAATTCAAACAAATTTGTCCCGGTGTACATTCCCCCATGTATTTACACAACGTGCCAAACCTTCCAGTCAACATTGCCTTATCTTGTAACCTGGCTACAAACATTTGAACCTGCAACCTGAACTAATTTAGCATCACTTTCTATTAGTTAACCATTATGGGAGTGAATCCCCCGTCGTAGAACGGTGTTGATAGCTGAAAAATCGTTCGTGAGGCGTTACATTAGTGGCTGTTCATAAAAGGGAGCAAATTGCATGTAAAACAATATCTAAAACTAATCCCCAATGGGAAATTGGAAGTTTTAACGTTTTCAAACACAATTTTAATGTCTTCCAAACAGTACCAAATCAGGTGAGTGTGGCGGATGTGGCAGCATCTCCCAGCCGTGTGTTTGAATAGCTTCTTTGGTCATGTGTGCAATACGAGGCTCACCTGATTTGGCATCAACAGATTTTCACCTTTTTCGATCACTTTCAAGTGCTATGCTTGGGGCTTCGTTTAACAGTGATGCAGAATTGAGAGCTAGGTTGGATGAATTTTTCAAGTCAAAATCAAATAATTTCTACCGAAAAAGTATTGAGAATCTTGTTTAAAGTTGGGAAAAAGTTGTAGACACGAATACTAAGTTTGTTTAATTAAACAAACTTAATTAAACAAACTTAAAATTACACATGGTCTATATCAAATAAAGAATCACTAACAACTATAATTATAACCAATAAGGTACGTTAACCAAAGAATCCAAACACAGCCCGCCCTGCAACAACTAGAACGCGAACAAACAAGGCACAGGCAATCAAAACGAAGAATGTCATAGAAAACAACGCGGCTACACCCTAAGGCATGCCAGGTCAAGTTGTACGTTGATTACTACTTCACAACCATTGTTGATGAAGGCAGCTCCACCAACCACTACACCACACCCTCACCAATCGAATAACAGTAGTCAACACACCTATGTTAATACACATCAATGGTGACAACAACCCTGTCCACAATGATCAAATGCTGTCCGCTTTTGCATTGTTTAGTTTTATGGTTTATTAAGATCAAATTATCCTATCCCAAACGATAACAGCTATTCCATATTTGAACTGTTCGATAAGAGCTTAAAGTATTTTATTTGTTTAAAAGCATAATTTGTATTTCATGTTGAATTTACTCTAAAATATCAGACGGTAAGTAAATTGTTATTCTATTGTTGATTAATGGAAACATTATGACATATTACTAGAAATGTTGATGTTTTAAATACATGTAGGCAGTGGCTATTTTGCCATCAACAGCCATTTGTCTCTGAAAAGTAGTTTGCTGTCATCTTTAAAGACGTATCAATCATGTAACTTTTAGTTGTTTTGTTGTTGTTGCTGTTACTCGACCCCTTCTAAGGGATTGGGACATTGTAGAAGACTATGTATTCCTAAAAGACGGACAACTCCCAGGACCTGGACCAGAGTTAGTAAAGAGACAGAGAGTCGCCAAAGAGTGAGCGGCGTCAAAGTCCGTAGCTGGGCAGTGCAGAATAAGATGAGAGGTGTCCTGGGACGGGTGTCCACAGATGCTGCATGAAGGATTCTCAATTCTGCCAATCCTAGTGAGATAAGAGCTTAACAGTAGGCTGGGTCTGTTGCAGCGAAGACGAGAGAGAGCACAGCGAGTGTTACGAGAAAGCACAAGTTCTTTAATGAAAATCGAGGAAACCTGTGTGTCAAAGAATTTAGATGAGGCAGTATGCTTCCAGTCCGAGAAAAGACAAGAGTGGATACGAGAGATAAAAGGAGGGAGACTACAAGGGATTTCAAAAGGCACAAGTAGCGCACAAGTAGCGCGCCAGCTCATCAGACGCGTTGTTCTCCTAGAGAAACGAGTGTCCGGGGACACATTCTAGCTGATAAAACAAAAGAAGACACAAGACAATTTCTGCCAAATCAGCCGGAGAGATTGAGTTAAATAGAAAAGTGGAGGTAAGGACAGGGTGGCAAGAACAGAGTGAGAGTCAGATACGAAAAGAAAAGATGAGACGTGGCAGAATTGTTGGTGTTGCCGAGACCAGCAAAAGGCTTGCAGAAAAGCGCATGCTTCAGCGGTAAAACTTGAACATATTGGGCCTGCTAAAAAAGAAAGAGTTGCCCCAGTGCCACAGAGAGAGCAGTTGGCAAGTACGTCAGAGCCGCCTTTGCCAAAAAAAAGAACAAAACCGTCTGTTCAAAGCAACATTGCGCATGAAAACAACAGTAGCGAACTTAATTCTTTTAAATAAAATTGTAAACTAAAATATTTTACTATTTAAATAGCAGTTTGGTTTTATTTTAACATAAAACTCATTTATGTATTCCAAGCCAGCTCTGCCGGCGTCATCTTGAGGTTGAGAATATTGGTTTAGCCGGTTGTGCTTGCTTCATCCAAATCATATTTGTGAGAACAGCAATAAACAGTAAATGATTATTTTGACAAAAACAATTTTCGTTGCAAAATCAATCGATGTGAAATAAACAATAAAGGGTGTTGCACAAAGCTGATAGACCTAAACTGCTGACCAATTCACACTCCAGAAGTGATTCTCAATAACTTCGTTTTCTTGCCATCTCGTTGTGAAGTTTTACCGTTTTCACTTTAAATTTTATGCAAACGATCACACGAGTTTAAAGCTACTAAATTGGTCACATTTAAACAAAGGCTTAGCTACTTAGTTAGAAAGTACATGTAGTATAATAATGCAATAAAGGGCCAATCAAATATCATATGACCTTATTTCAGTCACATCTGAATCCTCGATCCCTCGCTCGAATGACAATTTCGGTTTAGTCTCTCATACTTGTAGTCACGCGCTCCCCTAACTGAGCTATTTTACCATTTACTAGACTAGAACCTGGCTTTAAGCAAAGGGGAAAGGTTTAAGATAGCTAGGTCTTTCGTTTTTCTGACACTAATCTGTTAATTTGCCGCACCATTCCTGCACGCTGGACCAGCTCGTCACAACACGGCTACAAATGAACTTTCTTAAAATCAACCCATCTCTTTCATTTTTAATCGGATTTAATTCTTTCACTATTGCGATCATGATATGATGATTTTTGCGCTTACATCCGTTTTAGACTTCAAGGTTGACGCTAAATTCATCCGACGCATTGCCGACAAAAAAGGTTGAACTTCCCGCTGCAATAAGCAGCAAATATTGATTAATCGATTTCTATCATTTTCAGTTTGTGAGAAAGCGGAAAAACGCTCTACCACTTTTCAAAAGTTGGCCTTGTTGTAGTTCCTTCAACGGCATCGGGCTTGAGATTTGAGCCAGTCAAACAACAGATATAGATTGGTGGTAGTTGATTTTGCAATAAGAGCATATAGTTGAGTTTTCGATGCACCACGGTGTGTTACTGCATCAGTTTAAGAAACCTACCGGTTTAGATAACTTATCATACACTTTTCATCTAGATATTGATGATTGCCAATCGAACCCATGTTTGAATGGAGGAAGTTGCACGGATGGTATAAACAATTACACTTGCTCTTGTCTACCTGGATATACGGCGAGAAATTGCGGAATTGGTATTATTATATTATCGTCACTTAACAAGAATATTTCTGCGTTTACGTATGGAACATTTATGTTCAGACCCGTTTCGAAGTGGCAAGAACTACTAGTTCACCTCATTCCAATCAAAAGCAGTGCAACTAAGCAGAGAAAAGTGCCGTAAAGTTACTTTCTAAGTACACAACAACGCTAAGTCCTTGCCGGTATTCAACTCAAGAATACACAATTACGAGCCAGCGTTTAATGGCGCTAAAATACGCGGCTGATAATCATGCTTGAAGTTGTCTATCTGATAAAAAAACATCATTTCGAAACACGAAGTCGGTCGATTTGGCAGTAGAGAGCTCAACTACTACCTGATGAGCCGCCTTAGGACAAGCAGATTGTTGAGATGTTTTTAACTGGAATAAATTTCATTTCATTTCGAAACATGTAGATGTAACAAACAACATTGCACAATAAGGAAAAGTAGCGAACTTAAACTTTTAAATGAAATTGTAAACTAAAATATTTTACTATTTAAATAGCAGATTGGTTTTATCTTAACATAAAACTCATTTATGTTTTACTAGCCGCCTCTACCGGCGTCGCATTGAGGTTGAGAATATCGGTTTAGCCGGTTGTGCGTGTTTCACGCAAATCATACTTGCAAAAACAATAGTTTACAGTTAGTGATAATTTGACATGAACAATTTTCGTTGCAAAATGAATCGATGCAAAAATAAACAATAAAGAACGTTGCACATGGCTGATGGACCTACACTCCTCACCAAGGTTCTGGAGTCCATGGGTACGCCATGTTTGCCCTGTTTCCAGCAAAGGCATAGTTTGGAACTGGACTCGCTCACAATTGAAACAACCAACGATATCAATAACTTTTATACGTCCATCCTATGACGTTCATGGAAGCATACATTCAAAGTTGAGGGATAGGAGGGATGCCAAAGTGATTGATATGTATAGTAATGCAAGAGGCTAGCGATGCACATAACAAAACTGCAGACAGTGACACTGTTTCGACCTATCAGGTCTCTTCAGTGCAGTTGGTGACCGACAAGAAGCTAGAGGCTTTTAATGAAGCATAGCTTAGACCGCCACACTTGCGGGATCTATACTAGATCTATTAAAAGCCTCTAGCTTCTTGTCGGTCACCAACTGCACTGAAGAGACCTGATAGGTCGAAACAGTGTCACTGTCTGCAGTTTTGCTATGATTGATATGTATTTTCAGACATAATGCATTAAATATTAGGACCATTAGTTACGACTTTTTATAATTATATGTCTATGTTAACGACCTAAAACCGGTAGCTGCGCGCATCTTGTGTGGTCGTGGCATGAACGCAGTCAGACATAAAGCAAACTAACCCAAAATGAGGCACTTGATTGATATGTAGCTGGACATTAATATTTTGTGGTACAAGATAAAACAGAACCACCTTTCCCGTCTCGTTTTGTGGTGAGATCACCTAATGTTTCGCTTGGAGTGCGCTATGTTTTAAAATGTTTATAGACTTCATAATAGTTTTGAAAGTTTAGATAAATAATGCCAAAGACCCACGCTTTTAAGGAAGTATAGCCAAAACGTATCAAAGGACTTAGTTCATCTAGAATGGTGGTTTTCAACGTTTTTTTATACCGCAGCCCCATTAATCAGTTCAATGTAAACAAACGACCCTTTTCTAACAATTTTTATTCAGGTGTATGGAATAAATTTGTGTATGCGCAATAGCAACAAAACGATAATTAAAACTAACATATGATACCACTCTGTTGAGCAAAGACTCATTTATTGAATTCATGCACAAGGTAGCATCCGTGAGAATCTGGTGTTGCATCTTGGCAGCACGCTTGCCTATGCGTGGCCCTGTTGTCGACAGAGCACAACCTTGATCTGGCTCTACTATTAGTTTAGTTCTGGCCTTGTTCTTTATTCCAAGTAATGCTGTAAAGCCAACCTCGAATAGCCAGGCCAACGGAAAAGGCATCACCAGTCGATTTGCTGTGCTTATAACTCTGGGATATGCGGATACCATGGCTGACCAATGTGCCGACAAAGTCTTCTGATGAAGTTCAATCATTTTTTATGGCTATGAACTCATCTTGGTTGTTATCATCTCCGTTAAAAATGCTTGCGACCAGATACGAATTGCTAACGAATGACAAATCGTCACTTGATACGAGGAAATGCTTGGCCAACTCAAAGCGAAGAAATTGAAGTTCGTCGATAACCTTTGATTTGATGTTGTCATCATGCCGCGCATCCTCGGTGTCTTCAAGAAACTCATTTAGGGTATAAAACATTTCTGGTTTGCTCACTGTCATCTTTCTTTCGCAAGATTCAAGTTTCACTTGAAATGCTGACAGTGCGTTGATGAAATTGATGATTGTTTTATCATGTCCAGGCAAAAAAAATTAAAGTCATTCAGTCTGCCAAAAATGTCACGAGATAGGCCAGTGATGCCACATGTTGTTGCAAAAGTTTGTCAGCTCTTCCTTGTATTGCTGTAAAAAAATCCCTCCGCTCTATTTGCAGATTTGTTTAAAGTAAGTAAGTAAAAAAAATCCGTTTAAGCAGATTGCGCATTGACAGCCATCGCCCCTCGGTGTGGTAGAGAAGATTATAATGATCTGCATCCAACTGTTCATGGAATCGTCGGAACAAGCGAGTGTTGAGTGCACTAGATTTTACTGTGTTTATGAGCTTTATCACATGTCTTTTCATCTTCATCAACTCAGGTCCTAATGTATTTGAAGCCAACATCTCATGGTGTATCATGTAATGCATGAACGTACAGTCTGGCGCTACACTTTGAATATATGCATAAACACCTGAGATATGGCCTAACATGGCCGAAGCAACACCTGTACAAAGTCCACGCAGCGGTTCCCATTTGATATCATTTGTCTTGAAAAATAGTATCAATAGTCTGATAAATATCTTCTTCAGGTGTTTTGGACGGCAGATTTATAATGCACAGAAACTCATTCTTGAACTCACCATTGTAAATGTGACGCGCGAATGCAGTAAGTTGTGCGAAGGACGAAACATCCGTTGACTCGTCCAGCTGCAGAGCAAACAAACTAGTTGACTTCACTTGATCGATGACTTGATTCTTGATGTGCTCAGACATCAGTGAAATCCTATGTAAATAATATAAGATGGCTTATTTGGTGTCAATTGAGCGGGAATTGAAAGGGGAGCTTGTCTCTAACCCTAACTCTAACCCGTTCACTGCGTAAGACGTGTATATCCGTCAAAGCATGTCGCTCTCTCATTGCGTAAGACGTGTATATCCGTCCGAGTCGCCACCGCTTTTAACTACGCGTTTTTATTTCGCTTTCGCATGGCGTTTGTCGCGCGCCAGGGTGAGAAAATCCTGAATAAGCACTTTGCACTAATAGAAAAGTTTTATTGCGTAAAACACTTTTATGGCTAGATCTATTCATTGAGTTCAGACCAATTTATCAAATGCTCTAAAAGTACAATCCTGTAATAGCATTTAGACAACTTCTAACGTGATGATCACTGCGAGAGTCTTGTCGGATAAATATTTACGATATTTTATTTTATTTTTGATTTTAGTTTTCCGAATATATTTATAAGAGTATTTTAGCTGATACAAATGGCGACGCCAAGCAAAGTTTTTTAAGTCTCAGACGATGATCTTTTGTTGCATATACGTAATGCTAGTGATGATTTGTCTTCTCTAGACGACTCAGAAAGTAACAGTGCTGACATAGGGTATTTGCAAAATGCCGACGTACTTGATAGCGACACTGATCAAGCTAGCAGCAGTGTTCCTAACAACGACAATCTGCAGTGGACCGTTAACGGCCAAGTACGAAGCAGGTTTTCATTTCCCGGCAACCCAGGCATACCAGTAGCCTGAACGGTGTAACTGACCCACAGGAATTTTTTGAAATTTGTGACGACGAAATTGTAGACCTAATTGTTACAGACACCAATCGATACGCCAGGCAATTCTCGGAGGAACGCTTGGCCAACTTAATGGCGCGTTTACGTTCGGAAGGGTAGATTGACACCAACAGCAATGAAATAAGGGTTTTCTAGCATTGCTGCTTATCCAAGGTGTTAATCACCAGCCCGAAATGCAGCACTACTTTAGCAAAAAAGCATCATTATATAGCCCGTTTTTTGCTGAGGTCATGGATAAAAACCGCCTTTTTCTGTTTAGCAAATTTTTTCATTTCAACAATAATCAGCAGTTTGACCCAAACGTTTATATCCTTAAATTATTGTTCAAATCGTGGCTTATTCTGACACACATGAAAGCGAAATTTTCTAGCATTTACCAGCTGGAAAGAGACATGTAGTAGTAATATACCTTTCCTGCCGGTTATCAGTGATGCTTTCGAGCAGGATCGAACTTTATCTCAAAATAAGCGAGATTCAATGTCATGAGCCTTAATCTTAATCTTAACCATTCCAACACAGCGGGTACAGAAACTGCAACAATTATATACTTCGTCAAAGACTTCTACGCAAAATTTCGCTCTCGCGAATTGAAAGTTTGAAACTGCCCGTCAGGGACTTTCCCGCAAAACTTCGCTGTTGAGAAAATAATCGAGACAGAAAAAAAAGCGAAACGCGCGATTAAATACGCACTGTAACTCGAAAAGGGAAAAATTAATTCCGCACTTAACGGGCTAACCCCAACCCTAATGTCAGCATTAACCTTAACTATAGCCCTAATCCTAATTCTAATCTTAACCATTAGACGAATAATTTTGTTTTAGTTCTTAATTTGTGACATGTTGTTAACTGATGTTTCCTAGTAGATTGAGTAACGTTTTTGACTCTTAATCGATACATAGAGATGTAAGATCTGTAACATTGAATAAAAAGTCTGCGAATAGCAGACTTGATCGCACGAGCCCTTGCATAATAAGTTTATATAACAACATCACTGCTTACAAGAGTCTTTGAGTATTCATAAAAACGCTGTCATAAAGAATCGATACTGTTCAAGTAACGAATAAGACTTTTGTCTTCGAAGCAGCGGCCTCTTTTTGGTCTGAAATCGTGTTTAAAAGTATTGCATGGTGCAGATCAATTAGTTTTGTCTCATAATGAAACGATGTTTGGACGTGAATGAAGAAAAACGTTTGTTTTTTGTCATTCTTTTTAAAAATTACGTCTTTTACTGTTTTTTGCGGTTTGTTATTGCTAAAGTTTGATAGGCATGACATGATAGGCACGGCAGTTGATTTTTATGCCCTCATGGTCTTTTCACCGTCTCGTTGTCAGGTGACGAAATTACATTTTCCGCGTTTATACAAATTTTCAGTTTCGATTGATAAATAAACTTCCTGAATTGAAGAATAGTACAACATAGTCTGTCTGCCTGAAACGCTAGCATGGTAAATACGTAATACAGAAATCTCATGAATAGCTTTAAAACAGCTACGATAAATGTTTTGTTATAAAAGCCTGTGAACATTTTTTGAAAACAAATATCCAACAGACTTTGACCGATCTTAACCGTAAAAACAATTTTTAGTATTTGCCTTAAAGCAGTATGTTTTGAACAATTCTAGGAGCGATGTTGCATTTTGGTGATTTTTCCCACCACTCTGCTTCAACATCATTGCGTCACATTCCAGCAAACAATTGTATCGGAATTATGAAAACGTTGTGCAATGTTATATAACCTCATATGGGATAAATTTTATACTTGTTCTTTGATGCTTTTTGCTGAATTGCTTTGTTGGTTCCTTGATGCTTGTTGCAAGGTTCTTTGATGGGAAGTTGAATAATAATAATAATAATTGCCTTTTGACTACCTAGCGCTACTGTAAACGATTAACCTGCTCTTGTTCGAAACTGTACCTGTTAGCTACTGACAATTTGACAACCAGTCAGTAAGTTGAATAATAATAATTGCCTTTTGACTACTTACTGACTGGTTGTCAAATTGTCAGTAGCTAACAGGTACAGTTTCGGACAAGAACAGGTTAATCGTTTACAGTAGCGCTAGGTACAGGGTTTACAGTAACGCTAGGGACAGGGTTACAGAAAAAGTACAGGGTTTGCAGTTCATATGATTTAACTTGTCAATTGGTGTGACTTGTTCGGTTGTTCTTTGCTGAATTGCTTTGTTGGTTCCTTGGTACTTGTTGCAAGGTTCTTTGATGGGAAGTTGAATAATAATTGCCTTTTGACTACTTACTGACTGGTTGTCGAATTGTCAGTAGCTAACATGTACAGTTTGGAACAAGAGCAGGTTAATCGTTTACAGTAGCGCTAGGTCTAACGTTTGGCCTACGTGTTGAGCCTGGAGTCGGAATAGCGCGTAGACCTTACAGCTACAAAAGAACTTTTTTAATATTAATCTATCGTTTTCATTTTTAATAGACTTTTAATTGCCAACTCTTGTTTTTCAGCTGTAGCAATATGCTGCCTAGCATCTTCTTTTTTGCTTCAATTGCGTCATTTCTTGCAATTAAAAGAGCGAACTCCTAAATTTTTTTATTGTAAGCAAAAAGACTAGAACACAAAAATAAAAACAAAAAGATTAAGCATAAATGCAATGTCTAAATTAAATTAGACTATTTCTTGTAATGAAATTACAATTGTTATGTTTCGTAGCATTATAGTGTTCTGATTCTTTTTTATTGATTAAATTGCGCAAGAGTACTGGAACATATTCGGTGTTGTTTTTGAATATTACACCGGTAAATCAAGAATCTCGTCGGTAAGAGCATCAGGTTGACTAATTGATTATTGACATATTGTGCAGGAAACCCAAACATTTATGAAAGTTATTCAAAGGGATAATAATACGAAATCTTGCTAAATTTTAATCAAATGCCTCATTTTAGAAAGCGTCAACAATTTTGCAACCACAAAATAAATGTATCAAAGTTTCCGGTTCTTTACGACAAAACGTGCATAAATTATCAGGAGCAATATCAAGAACGTACAGTTGTACATTAGTAACAATCGATCTCAAGTTTAATATGATTTGAAATAATCGTAGTTTAGTTTCATTCGTGGCATAGTAATTATTTTCATAAATAGTTGACCAATCAATTGCATCGGATGGAAGTTGCAATATATCACACCATTTTAGTTGTTGTTTAACAGGTAGTACTTTAACTTTGTTTCTCAAAAATTCATATGCGGTCTTACTTGATCTACTCAGAGCAGCAATCTGTTGCTTTATCGTTTGCGTAAAGTCAGAAAAATCGTAAAAAGGTCCATGAGATTTACTATTTGTAGTTGTAATCCAGGTTGAAATGAGTTAAATGTATTTGATAAAGCTTGTGTTATTTGAGATCATGTGAAATGCTGATGTCATTTCATCGTATGAGAATAATTCATAGTCCGAGTTAAGCCGCTGAAAAAATCAAAAATCCGGGCTTTGCAACATTCTTCAACAAACGTTGGTTGATTTCGGTATTTAACCACTTTGTTAAACCATAAAACGAATCAAAAAATCATCCCTATCACGGTAGAATGCAATTTTAGTTCCCGAATCTAGTATACCATGTTCACCAAGACGAGATGCCAAAATCTCAGACGATTTCTTGGATAGACCGAGATCACAAACTAGGTCATTCAGTTGACCTTGACTAACGGGTTTTGGTTTTGCACTAAGCGAAGATGCTACAGCAGCTATACTGGAAAACTAACACTACTGTCCCTGCTATCAGTATCATTCATCGCTTCCAGTAGCATTTCATCTGCATTAAGGTCAGATGAGGAAGTGAAAACCGGAACTGGAACTTCAGCGGAATGTGGTATGGGTCGTCAAGCAGACTCAATATCAGGATAATACCAATCTTTCTTTTTTCGATGATTCTATCCAGATGTATCCACCATGCAAAATGACAATCATCATGGTGATTTTTTCGGCCGTCGCCATACCATAGAAATCCCAAACCACATTGAACTGACTTTGCTTTGAGTCCAAAAGCGCAGCGTTTCTGTGCAGACACAGCTTGTGGGTGCCCAAGATTTGTCTTGGTTCCCTAACTTCATGTTTAAGTAGGCTTTATAAGCTCTCTTGGTAAAATCTCTCACATTGAATCGGTACTTTGCCATCATATATTTACCACAAATGTAGCAAAATGCATCTGGATTGTTTCGGCATTGTCTTTGCTTAGTGCTCATCTCCACTACTTTCTCATATACAACTTTATTCAAGATAATGTAACTAAATTTTTCTGCAAATAAATATGTAGTTCCCATTAAAATATTCGCCAAATTCATCGTTTATTATGTCCTTAAATCCACAAAATCTAGCACTGAATGATGCATGCTTTCCACATTACGCTGCATTTAGGCCTTATCATGGTTGTTTTAACGCACAGGGGAGGACAAATAAACTAAAGCTGATAACTTTTCTCTAAGTAGAAATATAAGCGTAATAAAGAGAAAATTTTGATAGAAGTAAGTCGTAAATTTTATGGTTATTAGCTGATAGTAATCTTCTAAACCGCATCAAACTTCCATGAATCAGCAACATTATGACTTGTTTTTATACGAATCGATATACATATACGTTGTATGGAGTAAATGGACACTAAACTTTGAATGAGAAACCAGTAATATTACATTAAAAAAGCTTCGCATGCTTGAGAATGCACCATGCTAATGCAAAATTACAAAAAAAAAACGTAAAAATATTTCTCAAAACTAGAGGCAATTTGAGAAACTAAGTGTATTTTCAGACTCAGTACTCCCGATTTAACTCCAAAACGATTCAACATTCTTTGCCTTTGGACAAAAAATTTTTTTTTGGCCTGTGTTATCAAACAGTTAAAAAAAATTAAGTTAAAACTGAGAGAAAGTACAAAGAAATTGATGTCAATCATTTCATCACCTCCTTCTTTCACATCATAACATAGTTGGGAACAACTGATCTTTTCATGTTTGGAGCCTCAAATAAATAAAATTGTGCCTGTTATGGCGTTCGTTTGTCCACACCGCTGGTGGCAATTGTGTTGAGCTAATGATCGTCTGTATAGTCGCGCAATAAAGCATTTATATTTTATTGTAATGGTCTTAACCACACTTGAAACAGGAATAAATAAAAAAAGTATGATCTTTGCCAGGTGGTCCTATCATTCTGGCCGCGACTGAAATATAGATGTCTACATAATTGTGAGTAAATTTTAAGAAAATTAATAGAATATTATTTTGTTTAAATATTTTACCACTGATCTAGCGGCGGTTTTTCACCTGGATTTTTCTTTCAATTTTGTGAAGCCCAATCTACAATATTTTGAGTGCTTTTGACCAGTAGGCTTCTTTATAAACTTTTTAAAAACTTCATTTTTTGACGGATCTTTTTTGATGAATTAGATAGATAGTAGCAAAGAACCATGTTTTTGAGGAAAAATGGTCAAAATGTACCCAAGAACTAAGTTTTTTCTAAACATTGCAATTTCCTTAGACCTAGTAGGAAAATTTTTCAACTGAAAAAGGTAAATGACCTACAGCAACCATTCTCTAATGAGCCATTATAAACTAACTCCAAGTCCTATCTAATTAGTATCACATGTGGTAGGAAAGCAAATTTCCTAAGCATTCAAGCAACACTAATTGTTATCACGTTATCATAACCTTTATTTGTAAAACTTTCCTGTTTTTACTCCGCTTACCACTTTTTGGTGGGTGTAAAAACTTCAGGTACTGGTGTTAAAGTTCAATATTTTTTGTATTAAAACAAATACTAAAGATACAGTTTATATATCACTGAAATTGTCTCAAAGTTACCTTCAATTTGTTGAAAATCGGCTGAGAAATGAGGCCACAAATCAGATTTAAAATAAACTGATTTTGTAAATCTTTGCAATTGTTGAAAAAACTTATATTATGGTGATCTGTAGTGACAAAAAAGCTGACCGCACCCAACCACGTGATGAAATCATAGAGCGAATGTGAAACGTGCACGAAAAAAGCAAAGCAGCATGCCAAGAAGGCTTAAAGTGCTCAAATAAAGAATTTGTTGTTGCATTCTCATTTAGGTTTTAATTGTTGTAGAGTTGTTTTTATCAAACTCACCACGTCACTATCTCCCAAAAAAGCTTTCAATCGCGTTACTACGATTAGTAGCTATTGAGAAAATAAAAAACATATTTACAATTATTTGTTGATTATGACGTCATGCAAGACGCTAAGTCTGGTACTAGATTTTGTTTAAGCTGGGAACCGCGTTCCTCCATGAAAAAATTCGACATTTAAAAAGTTATCCATGATTATGACGCTATCATGACTTCACCATGCCTCTATAATACTCACCCCGGGGTGGTGATCAATCGTGCCTAATTTCATGCTTCCTCGTACGTCCAGTAGTTTAGAAGGAATGACAACGCAAAAACTTTTTTCGATACACGATTGAGTGTTGCTGCATCAGTTTAAGAAACCTACCGGTTTAGATAACTTATCATATACTTTTTGTTTAGATTTTCATGGTTGCCAATCGAACCCATGTTTGAATGGAGGAAGTTGCACGGATGGTATAAACAATTACACTTGCTCTTGTCTACCTGGATATACGGCGAGAAATTGCGGAATTGGTATTATTATATTATCGTCACTTAACAAGAATATTTCTGCGTTTACGTATGGAACATTTATGTTCAGACCCGTTTCGAAGTGGCAAGAACTACTAGTTCACCTCATTCCAAACAAAAGCAGTGCAACTAAGCAGAGAAAAGTGCCGTAAAGTTACTTTCTAAGTACACAACAACGCTAAGTCCTTGCCGGTATTCAACTCAAGAATACACAATTACGAGCCAGCGTTTAATGGCGCTAAGATACGCGGCCAACTATTAGGCTTAAAACTTTACTATTTGATAATGCAGCAACATCGCAAAGCAGATAGGTGCAACAAACAACATTGCGCATTAAAACAACAGTAGCGAACTTAATTCTTTTAAATGAAATTGTAAACTAAAATATTTTACTATTTAAATAGCAGATTGGTTTTATTTTAACATAAAACTCATTTATGTATTCCAAGCCAGCTCTGCCGACGTCATCTTGAGGTTGAGAATATCGGTTTAGCCGGTTGTGCTTGCTTCATCCAAATCATATTTGTGAGAACAGCAATAAACAGTTAGTGATAATTTGACATGAACAATTTTCGTTGCAAAATGAATCGATGCAAAAATAAACAATAAAGAACGTTGCACATGGCTGATGGACCTATACTCCTCACCAAGGTTCTGGAGTCCATGGGTACGCCATGTTTGCCCTGTTTCCAGCAAAGGCATAGTTTGGAACTGGACTCGCTCACAATTGAAACAACCAACGATATCAATAACTTTTATACGTCCATCCTATGACGTTCATGGAAGCATACATTCAAAGTTGAGGGATAGGAGGGATGCCAAAGTGATTGATATGTATTTTCAGACATAATGCATTAAATATTAGGACCATTAGTTACGACTTTTTATAATTATATGTCTATGTTAACGACCTAAAACCGGTAGCTGCGCGCATCTTGTGTGGTCGTGGCATGAACGCAGTCAGACATAAAGCAAACTAACCCAAAATGAGGCACTTGATTGATATGTAGCTGGACACTAATATTTTGTGGTACAAGATAAAACAGAACCACCTTTCCCGTCTCGTTTTGTGGTGAGATCACCTAATGTTTCGCTTGGAGTGCGCTATGTTTTAAAATGTTTATAGACTTCATAATAGTTTTGAAAGTTTAGATAAATAATGCCAAAGACCCACGCTTTTAAGGAAGTATAGCCAAAACGTATCAAAGGACTTAGTTCATCTAGAATGGTGGTTTTCAACGTTTTTTTATACCGCAGCCCCATTAATCAGTTCAATGTAAACAAACGACCCTTTTCTAACAATTTTTATTCAGGTGTATGGAATAAATTTGTGTATGCGCAATAGCAACAAAACGATAATTAAAACTAACATATGATACCACTCTGTTGAGCAAAGACTCATTTATTGAATTCACGCACAAGGTAGCATCCGTGAGAAGGCTGGTGTTGCATCTTGGCAGCACGCTTGCCTATGCGTGGCCCTGTTGTCGACAGAGCACAACCTTGATCTGGCTCTACTATTAGTTTAGTTCTGGCCTTGTTCTTTATTCCAAGTAATGCTGTAAAGCCAACCTCGAATAGCCAGGCCAACGGAAAAGGCATCACCAGTCGATTTGCTGTGCTTATAACTCTGGGATATGCGGATACCATGGCTGACCAATGTGCCGACAAAGTCTTCTGATGAAGTTCAATCATATTTTATGGCTATGAACTCATCTTGGTTGTTATCATCTCCGTTGAAAATGTTAATGAGGTCTGTGTGTGCGACCAAATAAGGATTTCTAACGAATGACAAATCGTTTATGGTATAAAACATTTCTGGTTTGCTCGTTGTCATCTTTCTTTCCCAAGATTCAAGTTTTACTTGAGATGCTGACCGTACGTTGATGAAATTGATGATTGTTTTATCATGTCCTGGAAAAAAAAGATTAACCTATTTTTGACCATTGTTTCTTTAGAGGAACAAATTATTTGAAAGCTTGAAAAACCAGTCGATTGTTTTGTATCGACATAATTTTTAGACAAAGATCTAGTTTAATAACCTGACAAACATTATTCAAAAAACGCTTTTCTTTAACTGGTTAAATTCCGTTGCAAACGCCCATCGGAATACAGCTATTTTCCTCAATTTGGAATTACCTTGATCTGCGTAAAAATACTGACCCTGTACAAAAGTGTGAAAAAATTTTACTTGCATTTTATGTAACTACAAAATCTTCAAAAGTGAGTGGTTTATCAGTTTTTGCTCGATTTTGTCTCTGAAGTGATCATTTTTACGTTTACTTTTTTTGTTCCTCTACAGGAACAGTGTTCTAAAACGCTATCACCAGCTCACATTGCGCAAAAAAATTTCGCCGCGCTGTCTTCTCTGTAAGCATTTTCTATTGCAAAAACACTCCAAATGACAGAAAACAATGACAAAAATACCGGAAGTAGACACAATTTTTTCACCTTTGGTGCTCCAAGAAACACATTGGATGCACGAACACCACATTTTTACGTTGTTTTTTTGCAGCGTTCTTGAGTTTCCGCGATGACAGGGTGGTGCAGACTAACACTGGTGTTTATTGTTCTTCTTTCATTAGGGCCCGAGGACACAGAACTAGTAGTTTTCAACCAGCCATCTACAACTGACTGGATAAATTCAAGAAAATCTAAACGCGGGGTAATTCCCCCGGTGACATTGAGCCTCCACGCAGCCACTATAAGCATCTCTATACAGTTAACAAACAGCGACCAAAGCCACTTCTTTGCTTGAAATGTTGGTCTGTATTGACTTATGAACCTATTAAGCAGATCGACGCCTCCCATGCCTTGATTGTATTGGTAGAACCAGAACGGTTGAACACAATTGATGTTTTTCTTTTCACGCTGGCTGTAGCGTTTTACCATTTTGGTTGGCTCTATGTTGCTGAAATTTGAACCAAGGCAAACGACCTTGTTGTCCTTTCATTGGACGATGGACACGTAATCGTCCAAGCGGTGGTCAAAGAAGCCACGCTCCTCTTTTTCAACACTTTTTGATGGTCGCAGTGGGCACTTTATTGTATGGCGTTCACGTATAGTCCCAAGGGCCCAGAAATTCTTTTAGTGCGAATCTCGCAGTTAATAATATGTACAAAATTGTCATAATAAACACAACCACAAGAAGGGTTTCCAACTATCGAAAGAAGAGCACAAGCACACACAACTTGTGGTGCAAGAAGCTTGCTGTTGTTCTTAGTATCACACGCTCCGGTATAAGTTTCAAATTTGTAAGGGTAGCCATCACTTGATGCTAAAACCCAGTTTTTGTTGCCAAATCTGATCGGCTTGACACAAATGAACATTTTTGCAGAGTGCCTACCAAAGTATAGTACCATTTGCTCATCAATGGTCAGATCTTTTGCAAACACTCCAAACTGCTGAAGTAAAGCATTGACTCTATCCTGTAGAGATCGAATTTTAACAAGCTTATCTCCAGCAGGAAGATTATTGTTATCAGCAAAATGGATAAACTTCTTTGTATCTTCAAACCATTTTCTTGACATTGACCGTGATATCACTGAACAGCTGATATCATCATCTTTGCTCCAATACAAGCGCTAACGCGGTCGGCTGTTGTATTCTGTCAACAGAAGAATTCCAACAAAAGCGATTTCCTGCGGTGCAAGATGAATGACCTCATTCCGATGGTACACATATCGCTCCGTTTCGCAAGCAATTAGACTACGGATTTCCTTCTTGGATAATAATCGAAAAAATAAAACTGGCTCAAGCAGGGCAAGATGAGGGTGGTTGTCAGCTAAGTACATAACATTTGCTTCAGGTATTTTCTTCAGGTTGCTTTTCTTCTTCCAGAGCACTGCTTGAGCATTCTTTCTTTTTTTCTGTGTAGGTGGTTTGTTTTCTGTACTTTGAACTGCTGATACGTCGAAAGCGACTTCGCATTCATTGTTGTTATTAACCTCTAAAGTTCCTCCAACATCGTTTGGAAGCAAATGATTTTTATGGCACTCATCTACATCATCTTCCTCTACATACGTAGCATAAGCATCACCTTGCACTGTGGCAAAATAACAACATCTTTCTCGTCACTTCCTGTTGACCCTAAAACGTCGTCAACTGCTTCCTGCAGAGTCTTCTGTGTAACTGGTTACTGGTCATCTATAACAGAGAAATAATTCGCTATTAATTCGAAGAAACTGTTCCAAAAAAGATAAATTTCGCGCAGGGTTTTCAGAGAAAAATAAACAGTGGTACTCAGTAACAAAATTTTTATATCAGATGTGTTCTGTAACTTTTCTTTAAAAAAAGTAATATTTGTTTTAACTTCTTAGGACTGTGTATTGCTGCACAAATGTCCTGCTAATGTTTTTCTACGGTAAACCAATAAAGGCAAGCCACCTTCAGCCTTACTAATATGCAACGGTTGCACTAAATCTGCAGAAGCTTTGCACCCGTATCAGACTATTGTCCCTCTAGAGGAACATTGCGTTGCTAGGCAACCAGAAGTGGGTGGCCAAATTTTTTTACATTTTTCTCCTAATTAGACCAACAGTAATCAAATACTAAAAACATACAAAAAAGTGACTTCTATTTCTTTTAGTAGTCATTAATGCGTTAAACTCAGTCAGTCTGCCAAAAATGTCACGAGATAGGCCAGTGATGCCACATGTTGTTGCAAAAATTTATCAGCTCTTCCTTGTATTGCTGTAAAAAAATCCCTCCGCTCCATCTGCAGATCCGTTTAAAGTAAATCAGTAAGTAAAAAAAATCCGTTTAAGCAGGTTGCCCATTGACAGCCATCGCCCCTCGGTGTGGTAGAGAAGATTATAATGGTCTGCATCCAACTGTTCATGGAATCGTCGGAACAAGCGAGTGTTGAGTGCACTAGATTTTACTGTGTTTATGAGCTTTATCACATGTCTTTTCATCTTCATCAACTCAGGTCCTAATGTATTTGAAGCCAACATCTCATGGTGTATCATGTAATGCATGAACGTACAGTCTGGCGCTACACTTTGAATATATGCATAAACACCTGAGATATGGCCTAACATGGCCGAAGCAACACCTGTACAAAGTCCACGCAGCGGTTCCCATTTGATATCATTTGTCTTGAAAAATAGTATCAATAGTCTGATAAATATCTTCTTCAGGTGTTTTGGACGGCAGATTTATAATGCACAGAAACTCATTCTTGAACTCACCATTGTAAATGTGACGCGCGAATGCAGTAAGTTGTGCGAAGGACGAAACATCCGTTGACTCGTCCAGCTGCAGAGCAAACAAACTAGTTGACTTCACTTGATCGATGACTTGATTCTTGATGTGCTCAGACATCAGTGAAATCCTAGGTTGCACTGAGTTTACCGACAATGATGGAATATTCAATTTGCTCTCTGCTTGCTTTCCACTTGATATACAATTTATGTCATTCATGCATGGCAGTATCAACTTCTTATCAATTGTGTGCAGCGTCTCGGCCTTAGCAATTCGCAATGATACATGAAACAACGCTCTAACAAAGGCTCGAATTCGTTGCTGAAATACTCCACTGGTGTCCATTCGTTATCGCTTCACACAATTTGCCTTTCGCTCAGAAAATGACAAGTCTGTCTTTACAGTCATTATGTTTCGATTATAATGCCTTTTGAATTAGGACTGTTTTATGGATTCAGTCAAAAGAACTTGCACGTACAGTACACACTGTGATTTTTCAGTGTACTCAGAGGCGATACGGACAAATCCACACTTCAGAAATGATTCTGAATAGCTTTGTTTGTTTGCCATCATGCTGTAAAGTTTTACCACTTTTACATTGAATTTTAAGCAAACGATCACACGAGTTTATAGCTGCTAAATTGGTTACGTTCAAACTAAGGCTTAGTTACTAAGCTAACAGGCACCTGCAGGTGTAATGATGCAATAGGGGCCAATCAAATATCATATGATCTTATTTCAGTCACATTTGAATCCTCGATCCCTCGCTCGAATGACAATTTTGGTTTAGTCTCCCACACATGTAGTCGTGCGCTCCCCTAACCGAGCTCGCCTTTTTACCATTTACTAGACTAGAATCTGGCTTTAAGCAAAAAGAAAGAATCTAAGATAGCTAGGTCTTTCATTTTTCTGACACTAATCGGTTTATCTGCCACACCACTCGGGCACACTTGATCAGCCCATCACAACACAGTTGCTGTGACATACAACAATAATCAATATTTTTGCATTTGCTAGATTACTTTAAATTTTATGCAAACGATCACACGAGTTTAAAGCTACTAAATTGGTCACATTTAAACAAAGGCTTAGCTACTTAGTTAGAAAGTACATGTAGTATAATAATGCAATAAAGGGCCAATCAAATATCATATGATCTTATTTCAGTCACATTTGAATCCTCGATCCCTCGCTCGAATGACAATTTCGGTTTAGTCTCTAATACTTGTAGTCACGCGCTCCCCTAACTGAGCTATTTTACCATTTACTAGACTAGAACCTGGCTTTAAGCAAAGGGGAAAGGTTTAAGATAGCTAGGTCTTTCGTTTTTCTGACACTAATCTGTTAATTTGCCGCACCATTCCTGCACGCTGGACCAGCTCGTCACAACACGGCTACAAATGAACTTTCTTAAAATCAACCCATCTCTTTCATTTTTAATCGGATTTAATTCTTTCACTACTGCGATCATGATATGATGATTTTTGCGCTTACATCCGTTTTAGACTTCAAGGTTGACGCTAAATTCATCCGACGCATTGCCGACAAAAAAGGTTGAACTTCCCGCTGCAATAAGCAGCAAATATTGATTAATCGATTTCTATCATTTTCAGTTTGTGAGAAAGCGGAAAAACGCTCTACCACTTTTCAAAAGTTGGCCTTGTTGTAGTTCCTTCAACGACATCGGGCTTGAGATTTGAGCCAGTCAAACAACAGATATAGATTGGTGGTAGTTGATTTTGCAATAAGAGCATATAGTTGAGTTTTCGATGCACCACGGTGTGTTACTGCATCAGTTTAAGAAACCTATCGGTTTAGATAACTTATCATACACTTTTCATCTAGATATTGATGATTGCCAATCGAACCCATGTTTGAATGGAGGAAGTTGCACGGATGGTATAAACAATTACACTTGCTCTTGTCTACCTGGATATACGGCGAGAAATTGCGGAATTGGTATTATTATATTATCGTCACTTAACAAGAATATTTCTGCGTTTACGTATGGAACATTTATGTTCAGACCCGTTTCGAAGTGGCAAGAACTACTAGTTCACCTCATTCCAATCAAAAGCAGTGCAACTAAGCAGAGAAAAGTGCCGTAAAGTTACTTTCTAAGTACACAACAACGCTAAGTCCTTGCCGGTATTCAACTCAAGAATACACAATTACGAGCCAGCGTTTAATGGCGCTAAAATACGCGGCTGATAATCATGCTTGAAGTTGTCTATCTGATAAAAAAACATCATTTCGAAACACGAAGTCGGTCGATTTGGCAGTAGAGAGCTCAACTACTACCTGATGAACCGCCTTAGGACAAGCAGATTGTTGAGATGTTTTTAACTGGAATAAATTTCATTTCATTTCGAAACATGTAGATGTAACAAACAACATTGCGCAATAAGGAAAAGTAGCGAACTTAAACTTTTGAATGAAATTGTAAACTAAAATATATTAATGTTTAAATAGCAGATTGGTTTTATCTTAACATAAAACTCATTTATGTTTTACTAGCCGCCTCTACCGGCGTCACATTGAGGTTGAGAATATCGGTTTAGCCGGTTGTGCTTGCTTCATCCAAATCATATTTGTGAGAACAGCAATAAACAGTTAGTGATAATTTGACATGAACAATTTTCGATGCAAAATGAATCGATGCAAAAATAAACAATAAAGAACGTTGCACATGGCTGATGGACCTACACTCCTCACCAAGGTTCTGGAGTCCATGGGTACGCCATGTTTGCCCTGTTTCCAGCAAAGGCATAGTTTGGAACTGGACTCGCTCACAATTGAAACAACCAACGATATCAATAACTTTTATACGTCCATCCTATGACGTTCATGGAAGCATACATTCAAAGTTGAGGGATAGGAGGGATGCCAAAGTGATTGATATGTATTTTCAGACATAATGCATTAAATATTAGGACCATTAGTTACGACTTTTTATAATTATATGTCTATGTTAACGACCTAAAACCGGTAGCTGCGCGCATCTTGTGTGGTCGTGGCATGAACGCAGTCAGACATAAAGCAAACTAACCCAAAATGAGGCACTTGATTGATATGTAGCTGGACACTAATATTTTGTGGTACAAGATAAAACAGAACCACCTTTCCCGTCTCGTTTTGTGGTGAGATCACCTAATGTTTCGCTTGGAGTGCGCTATGTTTTAAAATGTTTATAGACTTCATAATAGTTTTGAAAGTTTAGATAAATAATGCCAAAGACCCACGCTTTTAAGGAAGTATAGCCAAAACGTATCAAAGGACTTAGTTCATCTAGAATGGTGGTTTTCAACGTTTTTTTATACCGCAGCCCCATTAATCAGTTCAATGTAAACAAACGACCCTTTTCTAACAATTTTTATTCAGGTGTATGGAATAAATTTGTGTATGCGCAATAGCAACAAAACGATAATTAAAACTAACATATGATACCACTCTGTTGAGCAAAGACTCATTTATTGAATTCATGCACAAGGTAGCATCCGTGAGAATCTGGTGTTGCATCTTGGCAGCACGCTTGCCTATGCGTGGCCCTGTTGTCGACAGAGCACAACCTTGATCTGGCTCTACTATTAGTTTAGTTCTGGCCTTGTTCTTTATTCCAAGTAATGCTGTAAAGCCAACCTCGAATAGCCAGGCCAACGGAAAAGGCATCACCAGTCGATTTGCTGTGCTTATAACTCTGGGATATGCGGATACCATGGCTGACCAATGTGCCGACAAAGTCTTCTGATGAAGTTCAATCATATTTTATGGCTATGAACTCATCTTGGTTGTTATCATCTCCGTTGAAAATGTTAATGAGGTCTGTGCGTGCGACCAAATAAGGATTTCTAACGAATGACAAATCGTCTCTTGATATGTTGGGGAAATGCTTGGCCAACTCAAAGCGAAGAAATTGAAGTTCGTCGATAACCTTTGATTTGATGCTGTCATCATGCCGCACGTCCTCCGTGTCTTCAAGAAACTCATTTAGGGTATAAAACATTTCTGGTTTGCTCGTTGTCATCTTTCTTTCGCAAGATTCAAGTTTCACTTGAAATGCTGACAGTGTGTTGATGAAACTGATAAATGTTTTATCATGTCCAGGCAAAAAAAAAAATTAAAGTCATTCAGTCTGCCAAAAATGTCACGAGATAGGCCAGTGATGCCACATGTTGTTGCAAAAGTTTGTCAGCTCTTCCTTGTATTGCTGTAAAAAAATCCCTCCGCTCGATCAGCTGCGCAAAGGTCAGTTTAAGCAGGTTGCCCATTGACAGCCATTGCCCCTCGGTGTGGTAGAGAAGATTATAATGGTCTGCATCCAACTGTTCATGGAATCGTCGGAACAAGCGAGTGTTGAGTGCACTAGATTTTACTGTGTTTATGAGCTTTATCACATGTCTTTTCATCTTCATCAACTCAGGTCCTAATGTATTTGAAGCCAACATCTCATGGTGTATCATGTAATGCATGAACGTACAGTCTGGCGCTACACTTTGAATATATGCATAAACACCTGAGATATGGTCTAACATGGCCGAAGCAACACCTGTACAAAGTCCACGCAGCGGTTCCCATTTGATATCATTTGTCTTGAAAAATAGTGTCAATAGTCTGATAAATATCTTCTTCAGGTGTTTTGGACGGCAGATTTATAATGCACAGAAACTCATTCTTGAACTCACCATTGTAAATGTGACGCGCGAATGCAGTAAGTTGTGCGAAGGACGAAACATCCGTTGACTCGTCCAGCTGCAGAGCAAACAAACTAGTTGACTTCACTTGATCGATGACTTGATTCTTGATGTGCTCAGACATCAGTGAAATCCTAGGTTGCACTGAGTTTACCGACAATGATGGAATATTCAATTTGCTCTCTGCTTGCTTTCCACTTGATATACAATTTATGTCATTCATGCATGGCAGTATCAACTTCTTATCAATTGTGTGCAGCGTCTCGGCCTTAGCAATTCGCAATGATACATGAAACAACGCTCTAACAAAGGCTCGAATTCGTTGCTGGAATACTCCAATGGTGTTCATTCGTTATCGCTTCACACAATTTGCCTTTCGCTCAGAAAATGACAAGTCTGTCTTTACAGTCATTATGTTTCGATTATAATGCCTTTTGAATTAGGACTGTTTTATGGATTCAGTCAAAAGAACTTGCACGTACAGTACACACTGTGATTTTTCAGTGTACTCAGAGGCGATACGGACAAATCCACACTTCAGAAATGATTCTGAATAGCTTTGTTTGTTTGCCATCATGCTGTAAAGTTTTACCACTTTTACATTGAATTTTAAGCAAACGATCACACGAGTTTATAGCTGCTAAATTGGTTACGTTCAAACTAAGGCTTAGTTACTAAGCTAACAGGCACCTGCAGGTGTAATGATGCAATAGGGGCCAATCAAATATCATATGATCTTATTTCAGTCACATTTGAATCCTCGATCCCTCGCTCGAATGACAATTTTGGTTTAGTCTCTAATACTTGTAGTCACGCGCTCCCCTAACTGAGCTATTTTACCATTTACTAGACTAGAACCTGGTTTTAAGCAAAGGGGAAAGGTTTAAGATAGCTAGGTCTTTCGTTTTTCTGACACTAATCTGTTAATTTGCCGCACCATTCCTGCACGCTGGACCAGCTCGTCACAACACGACTACAAATGAACTTTCTTAAAATCAACCCATCTCTTTCATTTTTAATCGGATTTAATTCTTTCACTACTGCGATCATGATATGATGATTTTTGCGCTTACATCCGTTTTAGACTTCAAGGTTGACGCTAAATTCATCCGACGCATTGCCGACAAAAAAGGTTGAACTTCCCGCTGCAATAAGCAGCAAATATTGATTAATCGATTTCTATCATTTTCAGTTTGTGAGAAAGCGGAAAAACGCTCTACCACTTTTCAAAAGTTGGCCTTGTTGTAGTTCCTTCAACGACATCGGGCTTGAGATTTGAGCCAGTCAAACAACAGATATAGATTGGTGGTAGTTGATTTTGCAATAAGAGCATATAGTTGAGTTTTCGATGCACCACGGTGTGTTACTGCATCAGTTTAAGAAACCTATCGGTTTAGATAACTTATCATACACTTTTCATCTAGATATTGATGATTGCCAATCGAACCCATGTTTGAATGGAGGAAGTTGCACGGATGGTATAAACAATTACACTTGCTCTTGTCTACCTGGATATACGGCGAGAAATTGCGGAATTGGTATTATTATATTATCGTCACTTAACAAGAATATTTCTGCGTTTACGTATGGAACATTTATGTTCAGACCCGTTTCGAAGTGGCAAGAACTACTAGTTCACCTCATTCCAAACAAAAGCAGTGCAACTAAGCAGAGAAAAGTGCCGTAAAGTTACTTTCTAAGTACACAACAACGCTAAGTCCTTGCCGGTATTCAACTCAAGAATACACAATTACGAGCCAGCGTTTAATGGCGCTAAAATACGCGGCTGATAATCATGCTTGAAGTTGCCTATCTGATGAAAAAAACATCATTTCGAAACATGTAGTTTAACAAACAACATTGCGCAATAAGGAAAAGTAGCGAACTTAAACTTTTGAATGAAATTGTAAACTAAAATATATTAATATTTAAATAGCAGATTGGTTTTATCTTAACATAAAACTCATTTATGTTTTACTAGCCGCCTCTACCGGCGTCACATTGAGGTTGAGAATATCGGTTTAGCCGGTTGTGCTTGCTTCATCCAAATCATATTTGTGAGAACAGCAATAAACAGTTAGTGATAATTTGACATGAACAATTTTCGTTGCAAAATGAATCGATGCAAAAATAAACAATAAAGAACGTTGCACATGGCTGATGGACCTACACTCCTCACCAAGGTTCTGGAGTCCATGGGTACGCCATGTTTGCCCTGTTTCCAGCAAAGGCATAGTTTGGAACTGGACTCGCTCACAATTGAAACAACCAACGATATCAATAACTTTTATACGTCCATCCTATGACGTTCATGGAAGCATACATTCAAAGTTGAGGGATAGGAGGGATGCCAAAGTGATTGATATGTATTTTCAGACATAATGCATTAAATATTAGGACCATTAGTTACGACTTTTTATAATTATATGTCTATGTTAACGACCTAAAACCGGTAGCTGCGCGCATCTTGTGTGGTCGTGGCATGAACGCAGTCAGACATAAAGCAAACTAACCCAAAATGAGGCACTTGATTGATATGTAGCTGGACATTAATATTTTGTGGTACAAGATAAAACAGAACCACCTTTCCCGTCTCGTTTTGTGGTGAGATCACCTAATGTTTCGCTTGGAGTGCGCTATGTTTTAAAATGTTTATAGACTTCATAATAGTTTTGAAAGTTTAGATAAATAATGCCAAAGACCCACGCTTTTAAGGAAGTATAGCCAAAACGTATCAAAGGACTTAGTTCATCTAGAATGGTGGTTTTCAACGTTTTTTTATACCGCAACCCCATTAATCAGTTCAATGTAAACAAACGACCCTTTTCTAACAATTTTTATTCAGGTGTATGGAATAAATTTGTGTATGCGCAATAGCAACAAAACGATAATTAAAACTAACATATGATACCACTCTGTTGAGCAAAGACTCATTTATTGAATTCACGCACAAGGTAGCATCCGTGAGAAGGCTGGTGTTGCATCTTGGCAGCACGCTTGCCTATGCGTGGCCCTGTTGTCGACAGAGCACAACCTTGATCTGGCTCTACTATTAGTTTAGTTCTGGCCTTGTTCTTTATTCCAAGTAATGCTGTAAAGCCAACCTCGAATAGCCAGGCCAACGGAAAAGGCATCACCAGTCGATTTGCTGTGCTTATAACTCTGGGATATGCGGATACCATGGCTGACCAATGTGCCGACAAAGTCTTCTGATGAAGTTCAATCATATTTTATGGCTATGAACTCATCTTGGTTGTTATCATCTCCGTTGAAAATGTTAATGAGGTCTGTGTGTGCGACCAAATCAGTGATGTGGAAGCGGTTATTTTTCGACCGCTTCCGATTTTGCTTCCGTTTCCACACCTACCGCTTCCGCTTCCATCAACAAAAATTGAGAAAACGACCGTTGACAATTTTTTAAACTTTTGTCGGTCTGTAGTTTGCCTTTTTCTACACTTTATCATTTTGAGAGGAAAAACCTTCATTTATTGCAATTACTTTACCTTCTTCGCTTAAACTTATTGTTCCGAACTATTCTGTGTTTCTTTTATTTAGATATTAGAAGTCGTGTTGAATGTAGAGCAGTGCTTTCATTCGATCGAGTCACCTCCTCTGATCTCTTCTCTCTCTCAATGACTTTGACATACTTACTCTTCTTCATCGCTTCTCTGGCAGTCGCTCCTACCTTGACATCTTCTTTTCTTTCTCGCTCCTGGGTGGTGCTTCAGAACCTGTGTTCTAATTACCTACCAATTTTACTAACCGTCCCTCTTTCTCCGGTCTTTCGTCTCAACGAACGTCTCCCTTCTTTGAATTTTTGGAAAGCTCGTCAAGATGACTTTGCTTTTTACTTTGACTCCCACTGTCCTTCTGCAGAGGAATACTTGTCTCTTTTTTTTCCTTTACTACTGTTCTCTTTACTTCTCTGACACTGAATGCCCTCCTTACCATCTGGTGCTCTTGACAGACGGCTGTGTTCCTTTCTCTTTTGGCAAAGACGGGTCTGGCGTACTTGCCAACTGCTTTCTCTGTGGCATCGAGGCCACCCTTTTCTTTTCAGCAGGCCCAGTATACTCAAGTATTTCCGCTAAAGCTTGCGCCATTCTGCACGCTCTTTGCTGGTCTCGGCAGCACCAACAAGTCTGCTATTTCTCTTCTCCTACTATCTGATTCTCGCTCTGTCCTCGCCACCCTGTTCTCTCCTTCATCTTTCCTTTTACCTCAATCTCTGTCAGAAACTGTGTTCTATCTTCTCCAGTTCTATCAGGCTACAATGGGTCCCTGGACACTCGTTTCTTCCAGACGACGATGCGGCTGATGAGCTGGCCAGACGGGGAGGGCTACTTGTTCCCTCAGCAATCCCTTGTAGTCACTCTCCTCTTATCTCTGGTATCCACTCTTCTCTATTCTCGGACTGGAGGCATACTGCCTCATTTAAATTCTTTGACACACAGGTTTCCTCGATTTCCATCGAGTAACTTGTGCTTCTACGTCATGCTCGCTGTGTTCTCTGTAGCCTTCGCTGCAACGGACACAGCCTTCTGTTAAGCTCCTATCTCTCTAGGATTGGCAGAATTGAGAATCCTTCCTGCAGCGCTTGCGGACACCCGTCCCAGGACACCTCTCATCTTATTCTTCTCTGTCCATCTATGGACTCTTTGTGTCGTTCGCTCTTTGGCGATTTTCTGTCTCTCTACGACCTCGATCCAGGCCCTGGGAGTTTTCCGACTTCTGGGGCTCCATGGTCTTCCGCCATCAACCCATCCCTCGGAAGGGGTCGGGTAACAACAACAACAGGAAACTAAAATTGCTGACGCACTATTACGTTACAAAGGGAGTTAGCAAATTCAGACGTTCCAAAAGTTGTAAACAGAATTACGTCACAATCTGCAACTTGCTATCCTAAGATTTCAATACTATTTATATACACGGATCATCACTACATATAAGAAATCAATACCGGTATACTGAAATAAGAAATAAATACTAGTATAAAACGAAGAACCTTCGTGGTCCCCTCAAGGAACCCTTGAAACTCACGTAACACAATTGCATGTTTTGCAAAACCCCTGTTGAAGAGCACCGATGTGGAATGATCAAGTTGTTTACGTCGTGAAATATTTCTTTTTCAACGTTTTCAATCCCCCAACCGAGGTTAGTTAAGTTTAATCAAATCATCATTTTATTAGCTACGTTTCATTGTCCAAACTATCTTTTTCTTACCCATAATCGATATAAAATGTAATGCTAGTTATACTTTTTCTTGTTCTCTCGCGCTACTGATATCGCACGGTCGTTCAGACTTATTGTGCAACTTCACCGTTTAATCCACATTGGGAAATGGACAAAACCTTTTTGCCAAGTTACTCTTCAAGTTAAATAACCTATGTGAAAGCGAAAACGGTGGAATTTTCGCGCTTCTGCTTCCGCTTCCACATCCCTGGACCAGATAAGGATTTCTAACGAATGACAAATCGTCTCTTGATATGTTGGGGAAATGCTTGGCCAACTCAAAGCGAAGAAATTGAAGTTTGTCGATAACCTTTGATTTGATGCTGTCATCATGCCGCACGTCCTCCGTGTCTTCAAGAAACTCATTTAGGGTATAAAACATTTCTGGTTTGCTCACTGTCATCTTTCTTTCGCAAGATTCAAGTTTCACTTGAAATGCTGACAGTGCGTTGATGAAATTGACGATTGTTTTATCATGTCCAGGCAAAAAAAAAAATTAAAGTCATTCAGTCTGCCAAAAATGTCACGAGATAGGCCAGTGATGCCACATGTTGTTGCAAAAGTTTGTCAGCTCTTCCTTGTATTGCTGTAAAAAAATCCCTCCGCTCGATCAGCTGCGCAAAGGTCAGTTTAAGCAGGTTGCCCATTGACAGCCATCGCCCCTCGGTGTGGTAGAGAAGATTATAATGGTCTGCATCCAACTGTTCATGGAATCGTCGGAACAAGCGAGTGTTGAGTGCACTAGATTTTACTGTGTTTATGAGCTTTATCACATGTCTTTTCATCTTCATCAACTCAGGTCCTAATGTATTTGAAGCCAACATCTCATGGTGTATCATGTAATGCATGAACGTACAGTCTGGCGCTACACTTTGAATATATGCATAAACACCTGAGATATGGTCTAACATGGCCGAAGCAACACCTGTACAAAGTCCACGCAGCGGTTCCCATTTGATATCATTTGTCTTGAAAAATAGTATCAATAGTCTGATAAATATCTTCTTCAGGTGTTTTGGACGGCAGATTTATAATGCACAGAAACTCATTCTTGAACTCACCATTGTAAATGTGACGCGCGAATGCAGTAAGTTGTGCGAAGGACGAAACATCCGTTGACTCGTCCAGCTGCAGAGCAAACAAACTAGTTGACTTCACTTGATCGATGACTTGATTCTTGATGTGCTCAGACATCAGTGAAATCCTAGGTTGCACTGAGTTTACCGACAATGATGGAATATTCAATTTGCTCTCTGCTTGCTTTCCACTTGATATACAATTTATGTCATTCATGCATGGCAGTATCAACTTCTTATCAATTGTGTGCAGCGTCTCGGCCTTAGCAATTCGCAATGATACATGAAACAACGCTCTAACAAAGGCTCGAATTCGTTGCTGAAATACTCCACTGGTGTCCATTCGTTATCGCTTCACACAATTTGCCTTTCGCTCAGAAAATGACAAGTCTGTCTTTACAGTCATTATGTTTCGATTATAATGCCTTTTGAATTAGGACTGTTTTATGGATTCAGTCAAAAGAACTTGCACGTACAGTACACACTGTGATTTTTCAGTGTACTCAGAGGCGATATGGACAAATCCACACTTCAGAAATGATTCTGAATAGCTTTGTTTGTTTGCCATCATGCTGTAAAGTTTTACCACTTTTACATTGAATTTTAAGCAAACGATCACACGAGTTTATAGCTGCTAAATTGGTTACGTTCAAACTAAGGCTTAGTTACTAAGCTAACAGGCACCTGCAGGTGTAATGATGCAATAGGGGCCAATCAAATATCATATGATCTTATTTCAGTCACATTTGAATCCTCGATCCCTCGCTCGAATGACAATTTTGGTTTAGTCTCTCATACTTGTAGTCACGCGCTCCCCTAACTGAGCTATTTTACCATTTACTAGACTAGAACCTGGCTTTAAGCAAAGGGGAAAGGTTTAAGATAGCTAGGTCTTTCGTTTTTCTGACACTAATCGGTTAATCTGCCACACCACTCGGGCACACTTGATCAGCCCATCACAACACAGTTGCTGTGACATACAACAATAATCAATATTTTTGCATTTGCTAGATTACTTTAAATTTTATGCAAACGATCACACGAGTTTAAAGCTACTAAATTGGTCACATTTAAACAAAGGCTTAGTTACTTTGCTAACAAGTACATGTAGTATAATAATGCAATAAGGGGCCAATTAAATATCCTAACTTAAAAGTACCTTCGTTTTGAAATTTTTTAGTGGCGTTGTGTACAGCAATCTTGCTAATCTTCGCCTGCCTAAATATTTCCCGTTCTGAAAGATTCATTGTGGTAAGACTGACATCTTGAGCGCATTTTTCAGCGCTGATTGCTAGTTTTTTGCCCATTTTTCAAGTGTCAAAATTCTCAGTTTAATTGCTGTTAAACGTGTGTAATACTAATCAAGAAATAAATCTTAAATGTTGTTAGGTTGCAAAGTTTGTTTCCAAAACTTAAACATGCATCCTAACGCAGCAATACGTAGTATTACATCATCAAGAAGCCTTTTCAGTAAAATGTGCGTTTTTGGGGAAGGTGGTCTTAAACTTTTGTCACCGACTGTAATTGTGATGGTCATGACCACACTCGAAACAAGTATAAATAAAAAAGTATGATCTTTGTCAGGTATTGCTATCATTTTTTTCCAATATTATGAAGCCCAGTCTACAAATTTTGAGTGTTTTTCACTGGTAGGCTTCTTTTTAGGCTTTTTAAAAACTTCCTTTTTTGACGGATCTTTTTTGATAAATTAGACCAATAATGGCAAAAATGATCTGATTTTGCTATTGAAAAGTTATGTTTTGGAGGAAAATGGTCAAAATGTATTAAAGAGCTAAGTTTTTTCCAAGCATTGCTATTTTCATAGATATAGTAGGAAAATCTTTCAACTATAAAGGAAAAAAGACAAACAGCAACCATTCTCTAATGAGCCATTACAAACTAACTCCAAGTCCTATCTATTTAGTGTCACATATAGTAGGAAAGCAAATTTCCCAAGATTTCAAGCAACACTAGTTGTTATCACGGTATCACAACCTTTATTTATAAAACTTACCAGTTTTTACTCTGCTTGCCACTTTTTGGTGGGTGTAAAAACTTTTGATAGTGGTGTTAAAGTTGAATACTTTTTGTATAAAAACAAATACTAAAGATACAGTTTATATATTATTGGAATTGTCTCAAAGTTACCTTCAATTTGTTGAAAATCGGCTGAGAAATGAAGACACAAATCAGTGTTTAGGTAAACTGATTTTGTAGAACTTTTGCAATTTTTGAAAAAAATCATATTATGGTGATCTGTAGTGACAAAAAGACTGACAGTACCCAACAACATGATGACATCATAGAGCAAGTGTGAAGCATGTACGAAAAAACTAAAGAAGCATGCCTAGAAGGCCTAAAGTGCTCAAGTAAAGATTTATTTACTATCTCCCAAAAAAGCTTTCAATCGCGTTTCTACAATAAGTAGTTTTTGAAACATTGAAAAAACATATTTTACAAATAATTGTTCATTATGACGTCATGTGGAACGCTAAAGAGTTGAAATTTGCTGAAGTTGGTAAGTCAGGAGCTAGGTTTTTTAAGCCGGAAACCGCCTTCTTCCATGAAAAATTCGAGTTTTGAAAACTTATTCTTGATTATGGCATCATGATGACCTCACCATGCCTCCTTATGACACTCACTATCGGGGAAAACGCAAACCCACGCAGACAGAATCGCGTTTTCTAGTATATTTACTGTTCTACCAATGTAAATTTGCTACTTGCTAACCAGTAGCTAGCTCTAAACTAAGGCTAGGATCAAGTAATAGCAACGTTCATCCAGATATCCAGCTGGAATCAGAAAAGTATTGGTTCTGTCCACTCTTTCCCATAGCAATGCTAAGCTTTTCATTGTAACTCAGCATGCGAGGTTAAAATATATAACTTTGTTTATATTGAAATGCTTCATTTACACTGCAATAGTATCACATGTTATCAGTGTAAATATTGCAAGAGATACAGTGAATATGACATTTCCTCATTACTTTTTTCTAAACAGAGAAACAGTGATTGGCTCAGGTGCAAAACCACGGGTTGTTTTAAATTGTACAAGTGTTTAACTCCAGAGTAACTTTGATCGGTGCATTAACAAACTGACCAACAAAAAGCATCAGCATCCAGCCCGGGAAAGAAAATGTCTGAATGCATCATTATTGAATTGCATTTGGCATTGGAAGAGATTAAAACACTTTTTGATGCTCACTTTAAGATTGTGATCAATGGTAAACTTAAACAAAGGTTCAACTTTTGATTTCCTGTAACATCAAAAGCGAAAAAAGTTGAAACAGATAAGCAAAAGTCGGTTTTGTACGTATAGGTCTATGCCTAATAGTGCAGATGTACATTTGCATCAATTCGGTGGGTTTTGAGCAAGCTGCTTTCAATCCTGTTTTGAAACAAAGCACAGTAATAATCAAAAAAGATGAAGGGCAATTAACTAAGTCACGATACCTTGCTTCAAAAACGAGTAAAGACTTTTTTAAAAACACTCAACGCAGACGACACAAAAGCACCTTAAAAAATGCTAAATTTACACAAAAATGCGTCAAAAAACGCGAACAATTATTTTTTAAAACATAATTGTCTCGAATACCCCTGTTACAATAACTCCGGTTATATGTCTGTTGATGATAAATTTGCAGTGTTGTGTAGTATTGGTATATTTAATGTTTCGAAATGATATAATTTTTACATTTTTATGATTGCCACAAATTCACCAGAATAATTAGAAACACTATTGTTTTTCAGTATCTTGCCATTCATCTTCGATTAACGGGATATTGACCTTTCAAAGAGGCGAGGAAGTAGTTTGTGAAGATGGTTGGATTGTACGTAATTGCTTTTGTTTAATGAAACTTTACAGTAATTGATCTTCAGCCAGACTTTCCTAAACGATGCAGAACTATTGGTGCATCGATCAGAATATTGAGCCAAATGTGGTGCAAGAAGGCGGGAGGCCATTCAATTGCTGCTTTGGAATGGAAATCTCTAGCATCATTCTTTCTCGACATGCGCTCTCACAATACAGTAAATACACACACTTAGATAACTCACACTTAATAAAACATTTTTTTTGAAAAGCACCTGGCCAATTGCTAAAGAATACTGCTTTTTTGTGGAACACCTTAATTTTACCAGCAGTGTCCCACATTCATGCCATCAAAACCCTGTTTTGAATAAATCTCAAATGTAAACATAGAAACAGACATCAACGATCTTTACTTGGGGCCTGACAGGCCTGTAACCAACCGTTTTTATAAAGGCCTGACATTTCTAAAAATTACACTTAAAATTTATTTATGATTTACCAGTTGCAAATTATATTTTTTAATTGATGTCTTGTTACTTCTTATGACAAGGTCTTTCAAAGGCGCTTCAACCTGAATGTCAGTTTTAGTCAGAACTGGACTGAATACAAACAAGGCTTTGGAAATTTGAACGGAGATTTTTGGTTGGGTGAGTTAAAGCCATTGCTGTCAAATCTGCGGATGTTGAGTTTTTTCTCTACGAGGCAAAAAACTTAGACTCATACTTTTCAAGAATGAAAGTGATAATTGGGCAAGTTTTAAAATTTCAAATTTTTTCTCGCCTCAATTGCTTGACTGCTAAAGTGATACATTTAAAAAATCTGTTGCTATTAGATTGCGAAACTTATTTGTGCGACAGTTTTGTAAGCAAATCTTAAAGAGGCAGAAAACTTACTTGTTACTGTTGTGTTTTTCCTATTATGCCGAGGCATTAAGAAATAATTGAATCATTTTTTATTTTGATACAATAAGAATTTCCCATTATTTTCAAATGCTTGACTTTTAAAATCTGGCAGCAACAATTTGTTTGCAATGTTGAAGGTCTTGACATGATTCACAATCTTACAAAAGAACGTGGATGCAAACTACGAGTTGACATATGGAGGAGAAAAGGCCTTCATCAATACGCCGAATACAGGTAGCCCTCTAACGTCCACATTTATTTGTTAGTATGAAAAAATTTTCTGGTTGGATTTTTCTGTTTAGTGATGAATTAGTAGTGTAATGTATCAAACGTTTTGGAAAATGGTTATTCTACATCTTCTTTTTTCAAATGCTACAAATTTGTCGACTTGGTTCACTAAGCCACTAAATTAAAAGAAACTTTGCAGTCATAACCAAAGCATTTTGAAACGTTACAAATTTGTTGACTTGGTCAATAGAGGGGTAAAGTTATAACTGCTTCATAAGCGTTGCCAGCGAAAAATACATGCACAAGACTTATGGTTCATCAAATTTCTTTGATTCTTGTTTGAATAAAACATTGACAAATTTTGTACGAGTTCACTTTAACCCTTTCCGGTCCTATTTTTGGGAGCCTTAGGTTTTAGCCAGGTCCAACTTTTTTTTATCAAGAGATTCTGGGAAATCATGTAACCCATAACCACGGTATTATAATTACTAATACAGAGGTCTCTATGGTGTCGAACACCTTCTTTTTGGCGGATTAGTAAAGCTCATAACGCTTGAAAAGCAAACAGATGTCAGGAGTAGCTAAGAAGTTCAGAGATTTTTAAAATAAACCTTGTCGCCTGAGAGGCGACATAGGACCTATAGGGGAAAAAACCAATGTCGCCTCAGAGGCGACATAGGACCGGAAAGGGTTAAATACAGACTTTCAATACCATTTTTTACTTTTTCGGCGTAAACTTTATATTTTATCGATTCACCTTAATTTATTAGCAAAATCCAATCAAAAAAATTGAAGTCAAAAGCCATTTCGTGTATAGTAAAAATGCAAAAATTATTAGTTAAAAATGACAAACCTGATACTAAAATACTAAGTCTTTGGTCAAACTCTGTTTTCAAGATATCAAAAATATCCAGAAAAGTTCGCTCTATCACAAGCATTTTTTTCTGACAATGTAGGCTATTGTTTTGTTTTTTTTAATGATGATAAATGTGATTGGCAAAGATGGGCAACTGGTGGACTGCATTTGTCTCTTGCCTTTAGTTAATGCTGCCAGTCAGTTACTTTTCAATGTCCAGTAATTCTGTTTTCACAGGCTTTGTGTTTTAAAAATCGTTTTCAATTTGATGTTGGTCAAAATCACTAAGAAAACTGTGCAAATGCACAGTAAGTTCGAGCAAACGTATTGCTTTGAAAAAGTAATTTTCAACAATAAAGTCTTGAACTTCATAGTGAACTTAACGTCATTGGCACCTTTTATAGAACCACCATGCATTCTTTTTTTGTAGGTCATGTTCTCTATTCGCAAACACAAACAATTGTCTTCCGAGGACACCAAAAAATGTGCAAGTGTTTTCCGTTTTTTAATTAATCGTTTGTATCAAAATAAAAGTCAATAAGATCATTATAAAATCAAGATTGTTAAAAAAATGGGCTAAGAATCACTTTCAAAGTTGATCGCAAAAAATATGTCGTCAACTTGATACTCGAAGAAAAAGTTTGCGCATCAAAATTTAGCAAATCATCGCTTTGGAAATATCTCCATTTTTGAATGATTAATTTTTGATAAAAAATGACTTGTGGTTGGGAAACAAACGTGACAGCGTTCCGATTATCAACTCAAAATGTTGTCTTCCTTTTACAAGTTAAAAATATGGTTGCTCTAAGCTTTGTCCCTCTATATGCCAAGGTAAAATTTTGTTGCCCTCTCTATCTTAAACATTAAAGCTGCTTGTCTTTGATTTAGACTGCTGATACTTGAAGCAATGCTATTGGGTAATATTTTTTGACTTTTCACTAGACTAATTAGATTAAAACGACATGTTATCCATACATGTTAAAATAGATAAAATATCATAAACCAGGTGCTGCCAACTTATTACATTTATTGAGCACCTATAATGATTTTCATTTTTGTCTCCCCATGCATGAACCTGATAACCCACACAACAATCAACCTGAGAAAAATGCAGTTAACTTTAAAGGGCTGTAAAACACAAATGCAGCTGTAGAATGAGATTTAATTTTTTTTATTATGTCAAATATATTTACAAAATTATTTGTAAATTTTTTCAGCTGATAAACCTCAACACGAACAAAGTTATGAAGCAAATTAAAAAATCGATATGATTTTTTTTAATTTTCGTGCATAAATCCGATAACCCACATATCAGGTTTATGAATTGAAAAAATTATTAGGCAAATTGCAGTTTGCTAAGTGCATCGCTAGCCTCTTGCATTACTATTTTGGTTTTATTATTCAAGTCAAGTTTAATTTGTTACAAAGATTCAATTATCATTGGAAGAGACTTTAAGGCCACAATCCATATTAAAAAAATGAAAAAGAAAATAAAGCAAAGAATAAAAATAAAACGTATTAATTAAACATTGTGTACATTTAACCAGCTCAAACTACTATGATGAGTCGCAATATTATATAATACGACAGGTTATAGACGGGACTGCCAGTTATCTGATAGTCTGCTATCCTCAATGTGAATGCCATAGGTCCATTTCTAAATGAGTTTTCTCAAAGTTAAGGGCAACTTCATGTCATGATTTTGCTGTTTTATTTTATAATAGAAAATGGAATAACTCAGGTTAGAAAACGCATACATCTCGTCTTCATGAAAGAGTGGAAGATGATTAAAAATTGAATCATGCTCTTTTCATGCGCATAACTAATTTTTAGTCATTATTTGCAACCCACTTTTGCTATGATAAATTTTATGAGTTGAATCATTTTAAATAGCTTACTGAAATTCACTAGATCTATTCTTTTTATTGTCAATCGTTGCTCTTTTCAAGGTCTTTTTTCTTTACTTTTTAACAAATAGGGTGTATTTGCACACTGCTAAACTTACAGTAATGCAATAAAAAACAACATGTAGCAAGTTTTTACCAATATAACATGGTAAATTAATAAAAAGTACTTTCCAGGACATAACGGTCCATTAAGTCGTAACTGAAAAATCCTGTTTGCATTTGGAGCCCAAAGCCGACATGTCTGCTGCGCCTCTGGTATTTCGTTGAACAAAGTTTTGATAAAAGTATTTATGAGGCAGATCGAGCTTCAACAAAATGCCAAGAGCTAACCATAACTGTAGGTGTACATCCAATTGTATGTGAATGTGGCCGTTTGCACTCTACATAAAAAAGGTTTAGTGCCTAAATTTAGAGACTAGATGTTGAAGATGCAGTGACCTTGCAAATAAGTGTATCTGAATTCTGAACTCACAAACCTTGTGCAGCTGTATTGGGGACTGTGACCGCAACCGCTATCCACTAAACACTCTTAACTTTAACGCGATAAACGCTAACATTGGTCCTTTTCAAAAACCAGCGGCCCTTAATTGCTAATACGCAAAAAGCAGTGGTCCAAAATTTGAATCTCACTCAAAATGTCATATGTAAAAAGAAAACAGTAAAAAGAAATCAATAGCGGCGCTAAAGCAAAACGCTAACGAAACACTAGCGGTCTAGACTCTAGGCAGAGATATTTGTATAAGTATGAGGTATAACTTTCGTACATAAGTCAATACGAAGAAAGAGGAAATTATCAAAACTCTAAACAGTTACCTTAAAACGCTGTCGAATAAGCAAGCTGGTGCATAACTCCCCTGTTTAAACACCACATCAACATCATCTGATTTGTTATAATTAATGTGGCTAGATGATATTAACACAAACCCAAGGTAGGAATTAAATCAGTCTGACCAGCTTGTGAGTACTAATTAACTGAATTTTAATTGGAACATTAACGAGCTTGAAAGATAATGCTTTTAAATAAGTGAAAATGTGACTCAAAATATTCAAATAATCACAACCCATCATCAAGAATCTAAATTTAGATGTGTCGCCACTTCCCTTAAAATCACAAAACTAACTGAGATGAAACTATAATACTCTCAATCAATCTGACCAACAGAGCAGTCTATTAAAAAATGATACTCATTTCCTTCTTATCCTAAGTTACATTGAGTGCAAACTATCGGCTGGTATGTATAGTATCAGGACAGTTACTCCCCGATCTCTTGGGTTAGGGTTAGGGTTAAAGTTGAAGTTATGGTTAGGGTTAGAGTGCCCAACCTTAACCCTAACCGGATTTATGTGGCAGAGGGAAAGTGTACGCGGGGTGTAAGTGTCCTAGAACCGGTATGTATTGATACTTTCGTATGTCGATCTGCTTCTACAGCTAATTTGAGACCCCATTTTAAGTTTTGACAAAATACACCTTCGATTTATATCTTTACTTAGACTAAACCAAGGTTCGATTGCAAAAGCATCCTTAAATAGAGCATCCTTATTCAGAGGTAGATCTAGAATTCCAGACAATTCAGCACGGTCAGAGACAGAACCTCTTAGAACAGCAGTTTCCACAGCAAATACACCCAACATGCAAAACACTTTCAGCACATATCATGCTAAAAGGTATATTCATAAACTTACTTTTGTCAACTAGCTCTAGTACAGCATTTAGCGAAAATTTATGCTTTTTTTGGTCTTCCTGCAGCACTTTGCAAAAGAGCCGCCATCTTGATTTGTGGGTTATCAGGTTTTTGCACGGAAAATGTGAAATGGAATATCAGCAATATTTGGAAAAATTATCATAACATTTTACTCACTCAATTTCAATCGCTGAAAAAATTTGCGAATCAAATGTAAAGTAAAAGTAATGGTGTCAGGGTGCTAACTTTGAGTTGGACAAAATTGATACTTTAAAAAGCATACCTTGATATTTAATTGATGTTCCAGGCCTAATTTTGCGTGACTGGTTTTTGAGGTCGAACGATAGGACATCTATATTTTTCAGTGCTTGAAAAACTTTTATGATCTTTTTGCAACGTGGATCATATCATCGATCCTTTGCACCGCCTCATCCGTTCAAAAAAACGTAGGCGAGACTCAGGAGAGTTGAGCAGAGCAAGAAATAAATGATTATATTTTTTTTGCATAAAGATGCTCTCATTTCCAAAATTGCCTGGAATGCAGCAGAAACTTGCTTTTTATTCTGGCCACGTAAGTTTGCTTTCCACCGATGCATAAAAAGGTTAAAAGCCTTTTAGTAAAAAAATGAAAAGTATACCTACTCTTACTGATTATCTCAGCCATGAGTTTAGAAGAGGATGAGATGATTTGTAGGAGTCAATATAATGATTCAAAATTTTTGAGATGGAGTTTTAGTCGAGCCACCATCAGTAAGCTACAAACGTTCAGTAAAAATATTCTCCTATCATTCAAGTGCCGACAAACAATTGAAAGCAATGTAAAGATAACCATTTAGCATTCTACAAGTCAATTTTAAAAGTTTGATGTATAACCATTGGCCATTTATGTTAATCACCATACGTCAAAGTTTTAAAGACAAAGGTAAAATAATATTGTTTGTTTCTTTGGGCTGTCCCTCCAAGTGATAGCACACAGGAAAATGATAGTATTACACCATTATTGGGAAGAAATAACTCGTTTTTGTGTTGGTTGGCAAATACGCTGTGTATTTCTGTAAATTCTCTTTGCGCTTTCTTTTCATTAATGTGTCCTTAAAATCCGATTTACCCACAATATAACTTACTTCTAATTAATGTAGATTTTTTGAACTATCACTACTCTTGAACTTTACTAACACGAAGTCATTTGCCTCGCACGACTAAGTCTATCTGTGTCATGATGCTTTTGTTATCTGACCGTTTCTTAAGATAGGAGTATTTTGGAAGACCATGAAGCCACAAGAGCAGAGCAACTTCACATGGCCGAGACCAAAGATTGAATAAAGCAAATAAGTAGCCAATGTGAGTACGGCATAAAAAGTCCATATCAAGTGAGCAAAGCTGTAAATGAAAAGCGTTTATAGTCGACCGGAACTGACGTTTGCATTGAAGCTCACGAATTAAGGTAAAATTATGGTTGCGCCGGCAGATAGAAATATGGATGACTGTGCTGCTAACTCTAAAACGGTTAGGCGCTTTGCTCTCTCCCAAACTCTCTACCTTTCATTTGTTTAATGAGTTGAATAACTCTTTACCAGCATAATTATAAAATTCTTTTATTCTTGGTCATGTATGCTCAGGCGCTCCACAGAACATTCTTAATTCTAGGTAAATAAGCATTGATTTAAACTTGAAACTTTGAGGTAAAAAAGATAAAAGCAGACGCAGTGATTGTAATGAGGAAGTACAGTATTTGATGAAGTTGTTCATCAGACATTAAATAAAATTAAATCCTAAGTGCCAACCAGCCCGAAAGCCATAATGAGTGAATACTAAGATAGAGACTGCAAAAGTAAAAGGCTACGTAAGACCATGGAAGGCGAAAGGACACTTCACACTGAATCCGGTTACTTTATGGTTGAAGATTACAAAACAGTTACGTTTGTATTGTTGGATTTACACTGAGAACGAACAAAAACCGTTGTTGCAAAGAAAGCATACTTTCTCGCTTCTGAAGCGTGCGTCACACTGAATTCGGTTGCGGCTACAGCAACGTAATGGTTACGTTTACAGTTACGCGCCAATTTGTCATGAACTGATCTAATGTGAACAGACCACAGATTGCATGAAATGGATATTTCCTTTTTGGTTTAGGTTTGTCTAATGACAATAAACCTACTTTTAAAGTGATGTCAACAGATCTTCCGTTTAGTGTTCAGTAAAAGGTAGGAGTAACGTGAGGATGAAATGTGAAACTGAGTTTACTCACTTGTAATCAACAGAATGCAACGAAATTTTAGTTAGGGCATGAGCTTGTTGTCATTGTTGGCATTAAAACAAGCTCCCAAAAGCAGGATGGTCAAATTCCTGAAGCTACTAGGCTATGGCATATCGTTACCTGAAATAATGTGATCACCCATCTGATAATCATCAAAATCAAAGTATTGCTAGTGGTGTCAGAAGGGGGTGCCTCTGGAAACATTATGCAAATTCTTTTGTTTAGATAAAACTTTTAAGTGAAAAATGAATTTTGCAGCAAAAATCAAAGAATAGTCTCCTAAAGTTGAGCTTTTATGAGTAAAGATCTTGTCTTCGGTTTGTGTCAAAGATGCTTTTGAAAAGATTTATCTCCAAACAGAAAATATTCCAACAAATTTTATAATTTTGCCCTCTTTCCGAAAAAACTTTGCGTCAGACAAAATTACTGATATTAACTAAGCAAAAAATTGTCGTTTTCATTTTTGCTTTGCCAACGTGAGGGAGTCACACAGCAATCACGTAGTTATTTAAAGCTACTCTCGGTCAGATGAAAATCTGTAATTTTTGCCTCAAGCCTGTACCCAAGCAAAGATTATGTTGAATATTGTCTTTACCAAATGCATTACGCAATACATCATGCAGGCGTGCAGCCATGACCTTTCGATAACAAGCTAGCAGTCCATTTTACCGAACTATTCTGCAGTAACCAGGATCTCCCTTGATGTAGGCTAGTGGCACCTAGCATAGTCGTAGATTTCTGGGATGACGTGGGGGTCCATTCCCTTCCAATAAGTTTGCTTGGTTCTGCTTCATTGACAATTTCAGCGTGTTGGTTACAGTAAAAGTTGCGCCAAACTCGACATGAATTTTTCTTGAGCAAAATTTGAACCCTAAAGTTATATATATATATCGATGCGCCTAGAGCCAGGACGGTTTCGAAACGTCTGATACGCAAATCAAAATATCCATTTCAATTTTAGTAGTGCTGTCTAAAAGAGAGAATTTGCAACTGTAAACAGATGCTACAGTACAAGCCAGAAAGTGTGGCAGGAAAAATGAAGACCCAGCAAGGACAAAGCGAGAATCGGACAGAAGGTGAAAATCAGCAAATAAAATGCAGCAATCTAGGCCAGCAGTAAAGAATAGGTTGACTTCAGAGCCACAGTGAGAGCAATTGGCAAGGATGCCGGAGGCTTTATTGACAAAAGTAATAGGACAAACGACTAAGCCATCAGTCCAAATTATAAGATGGTGATTTAGTAAAGAGTCTATAAGTGACCAAGATTAAAGAACTTCATCTTGATTCTGGTTCCGAGCGAGCGCATGGAGTGAAAAAAGTAAGCTCTAACTAAAAGAAAAAAGTATTTTAAAGAGAAAAGTGGGCGTAATCTCCTACGAAGAAGAAGAAAGCATGATTGGGTTAGTGAACGCAGAGTTTCTCCAGAAGATCCTAGCAAGGAATAGTTTTATCTAATGTCTAGCCATCAGCCTGTTCTAAAAAATGGAAAGAGAAACATTCACGAAAAGGACAGGAATGACCTCACGATAGTTGCGGAAGTACTTCTATCACCTATGTTTTTTCTTACGCTTAGCTGCCCATTCTATTGCAATTGCCCTAAGAAGAAAAACATATGTTTTGTAATTTTGCCTGATTTTAAATTACTTAGTGATGTCAAACAAAAAAATTAAATAAGCATTTTTACAAAACATTTGGTGGGTAACGTCTTGATAAGTTGTATGACTGGAAAAGGGAAGACAGATAAATGATAAAATCAAGTTTACAATGTCTGCTGTAGGGCGATAAAATGGGGCAATTGCAAGTTTTTAGACCAGGTGGGCGCTGGAGGTTTGGTATTATCATTACCCGCTCAACAATCCCCTTTTGCTTCACTCTCTGGTATCTTTCTACCACTCTTTCAACTAATTTTCCGATTGTCTGTCAAACCGATCTCCTATAATGAGCTCATTTCTACGTCTTTCTGCAATATGCAAAAGCTGCCCGGACTAAGCTCCGGACCCGTCACTATCTGAGTTTCATCAAACCAAGCCCACTCTTTGAACATGATGTTTAGCTTCTCAGACCAATTTTCCGACTTCTCGATAACTTTCTTCCGTTCTCCGTTACAGCGATTCTTTTAATCAATCTTTTCGTTAGATTAAATGTGGACCCCGTCTGTCCGATAAGCACAACCCAACTTGCACGCCGTGTTTGTATAATGTTTAACTAGTGGGGGCACAAGAAAATCCTCTATTCAATTAGCCTGGCCTACTTGCAATCATACGGTATCCCTTGTTTCAATGTCACACTCCTCATAAATTGCGGCCCAAATATTAACAAAATTACGTTAAAAAGATGCCAACAATTTCTGACCATTGCAATATCAGTTAAAAAATCAAGATTTGTGCCTACGTTCGAATTACAGGTCGAAAGCAAGTTATAGTGAGCTTGAAGTCAAGTAGCCTTGTTGGCAACGAATAAAATAGCTGTCGTGCTTTCGTTTGGGGGTAAATTATTCCCGCATTTACCATAGGAGTAAATTAAATAAAGCAAAGCGAGACTTTCAACCGCAAAACTTGTCTTTATTAATTAAGATAGTATTTAGCCTTATATAAACCTATTGAAGAGTAAATGGCGCATCAATAGCGTTAAGGTATCATAAATGTTCATTGTTTAACGTTATGACAACTAGAGTTGCAACAAAGGAAAGCAGTTAGCAAATTTCGAGATGAGATTTTCTTTATATTATTTTTGTTCTCTAATTACGCGGAGATGTGTCAGCGTTTTAAGAATAGTCATTAATGTAAATGGATTAAATATGTTACTTTTGTTGATAAAGGAAAAGACTACGGGAACTTTTTAACATATCTTGCACAGCCAATTGTGAAAATCGCTGATTTAGTAGATTTGTTTGTAAAAATGCAATCATTGGATGAAAATATCCACTTATTTTGCAAAAAATTTTTTCTTAAAATGATGTGTAAGAGCAATTGTTTTTTGTTAACCAACATAGTTTATTGATGACAAAATAACTGGATTAAGCCAATAAACTGCGACTTCCAAAATGTAAACTGCAGATAATTGAATGTTAGTACTGAAATCAAGCCAACCATCCTGGGATATTAGTCAAAACAATTGTTGTAACTGCACCACACACACAAATTGAGAAACTTTAATGCAGCTTGACAACAAAAAACACTTTGTCCTGATTTTAGTAATTTTTACGTCGAAGATGAAAGCGACAACTACAGACTTGAAGTGAGCGGATATAATGGGACAGCTGGAGATAGGTTGAGCTATCACTATGGCGCGCAGTTTTCAACAAAAGATCGTGATAATGATGAGCACCGTTGGTAAGAAATGATGTTGAACTGTTGTCAAGTCTTTCGTTTAAACTCTTTTAATAATACTTTTAAAATTTAAATAATTTAAAGCTTATTTGGTGAACAGATCTGACGATATTTTGTCACTAATATTACTGTTGAATAAAAACCATATACAAGCAGCTCATATGACTGGAATGTAGTGTATTACTTGATATTTCTTCCAAGAAATTCACTACTTGTTAAAGTCCATCAATCGGAGAAATCAACAGAAACATGATGCTTTCTCTTTTATCATTTTATAGGAGCAACATTATTACAAAAACGCTTGATTGTTTGAGGGGGATCGCTATAAAACGATGTTCCCCCCACAAACCCACATAACTACACTACGTTGCAGAACAAAACATTTTGCTTAAAAAACTTTGTAGTTCACTGAAATGTAAATTCCGCTATTTTGCAGGACGAATTGTGCTGGTCTTTGGGGAGGAGGAGGATGGTGGTATAAGAGTTGTTACGCATCAGATTTAAACACACAACCACCGATGTATTGGGATCCATCAACGATCGTTGAAAAATCGATGATGAAAGTTCGTTGTGACTAGCTTGCATACTGTAGTGCTTGCTTGCATTGATCCATAGCATCATGTTGTGTAAATAAATTACGTAGCACAATCATATCTGTTGTTACTGTGAATGTTCCAGAACATTCCAATGCTGCTAAGAGAAAAGCAAAAAATTTGGGATATGTTGTTGATCAAACAGGATTTTTGAGATCACCGGTTTTTTCAACAAATTGTTGTGAGAAGAAAATTAGAATGGGCCTAAACTTTATTTTAAATATTTAATTAGTAGGTGGCGTCTTCATAAAGCTACTCTTTTAAAAAAATCTCGACCTGTGTCCGTTGATATTCCCCTATACTCCTTCACTTAAACTTTTTTCAGTTTTTCCAATTTTTTGCATATTTCCGACAAAGAAGAAAATTTATAAAATATGCCAGCTAAAATTAGTTTATTTAATTCTCGGTGATATGGAAGCAATAGGGCTAGTTTTGAATGCATGTTGTGCCAGACTTAGGAGGCTAGTATTCCAAAAAATTTAGTCTGCAAAGCAGTCCTTATATCAGCACATATATTCTCTGATGCATTGTCTTGAATATCTTCGTCATCATCAGAACTCATTTCGACTGAAGCCCAAACATCAATCAAAATATTGGATAAGCCCTCATTTACATTCATCTCCTTTCTCGTTTTGTCTCCCCTGAAGCTGCTCTTTTATTCAACAAGTCACTTCCAAGATCACAAATAACTTATACCATTCAAACAAGTTTCTGCATTGTACTGTCACATACCGTCCTTTGTCGCTCTCTAGCGGTAATGCGATTCTATCAACATACGTTTGAAATTTACCAAATTCTTTTTGAAAAAAAAATATCCATTTTTTGCGATACTGAAAGCAAGCTTACAAATTTGTATTGTTTAATTGTATAAAAGTCAAAGCGAATGCTTAAACGCGCGCACCTTCAGACAGAATCCTGCTTCGTAATATAAATGAACACATTTTAAATCTTTAAAATAAATATAGAAATCAGGACCACTACAACTAGCGATACTTTCTGTTTTATCTTCTTAAAAAAATTAGAAGTAGTAAAAATAAAACTATCCGTTCTGAAATGAATAGTTCGATACTAAAAAACCTAATTTATCAGTTAACTTGACTAGAACCACTTCTTTACTGATCACCTTTGCAAACAAAGAATGAATTAAAACACAATAATGAATAAAAATCAGGGAGTCTTAACCTTTTTCCCTTTGGGATTTAAAACCGAGGAATGAAGCCAGAAAAATGCGAAGCTTTGACCTGAACCTAAAAATGAAATGGAATAAAGTGCTTTGTCATTAAACAATGAAAAATAGATATTTGCGAAAAACAAGAAAGATCCAATGTTTTAAATCCAGTATTGTCTCCACTAACGGAGGTAGCCGGATTCACCTCATGCTCTCTGAAAATTTATCAACAACATGGCGCCACTTTGGTCATTATATGGCATATTTTATTTTTGTTCAATTTATTCAACCACCAGCCGTCTCCATGTCATTTTCTATTGCCCACAACCTTTTCTTTCAACCGCTTCACAATTTAATGCTCTCTTCAAAACGGCGTCATTATCACTCCTCAAAATTTATCTGTACGATCGTTCGCCATTTGCTTTGTCTAGTCTGCCCAAAGTTTTTTTCAAACCCAGCAAATGCATCAGTTCTTAACTAAATGCAAGTTTTAAAAGATCACTTTTTGTAATGACATCATTGTGATGTAATCGATTTCTTTGTGACACTTGACTGGGGCTGATATTTGCATAGAGATTTATTAGACTTCTGTTGCTGAACATCTGCGCCAAGCTTTGAAAAATTGGGGCTAGGGGTTCCAAGCTACGGGTGTGTATGCCCAGTCGTTTCTGAGGAATCAAAATCAACGCGCGTATGCTACCGAGGCATAGAAAGAATTCTGCTTTAAGGTATTGATTTTCCCAAAACACGCAGAGCCGTAGTATAGGAAGTAAATCGCATCAGGTTGTCTCTCCCTGCTCTAGCCTGACATGGCAACTTTTTCATACTAACGATCTTATCTTGAAAAACATGTCATATGATCCAACTACACATGCGTTGCGGAGCGCTAGCCAGCGGAAGAAAAATATTCCAATGTTTGTGTTACCGACCTTAAGATTAAAAACCCAAAAGCAGAGGTGAAACATATTCTGCTTAGCTCCTCTGTTGTTGTGCTGCAAGTCAGGTAGTTCAACTTTTAAAAACTTATCTGGTTATTTGGACTTAGTATCACATTTGCACAGCATCAATAAAAATGCATCTTAGACCATTGGTCCATGAACCCTGAGAGCATTTGAAAGTGTAGCTACAAAAAATGTTCTTTCATTGTTCTGACACAAAAATTAATTGATCGCATTTAAAAAGTTGATCAGCAAAGTCGTAAACTTGAGTTGGCGGTTCTCAGTAAATCTTACGACTCTGAACCTAATCTATCGTAAATTACAATTGGGGTGCTCTGTTAAATCAATGATTTTCCAGATTTAAAAATATTCCTCGTTTAATTAATTCTTTTGGCAGAAGCTGAAGCTTGTTCACACTACAGAAAACAGAGAAAATATCAACTGATTCAAAATTTCTAAAACCTACATTTCTTCTATTCAGAATAGTGTATCCCTACCTGGGATAAGTTGTCACACCGCTACCAGTTAGATTTAGTTCTTCTCTATTTTACAGAGATAAAACAGCATAATATCAAAACATCAAATACAACTTTATTAACATCAAACATCATAAACATCGTTTAAAAAACAAATTAATTTTCTGAAACATCGAATGAAATGTTTTTTTAGTTGATTAGGCCACACGAATTCTTTACCACAAGGTGAACATTTGTGAGGCTATTACCTTATATGACGTGCTATGGTGGGGCAACGTAAAGCAGACAAACGATTAAAAGCAGCAGAACATTCTCTGCATTTGTGAGGTTTTACATTAGTGCGAATTAGCATGTGTTTGTTATAAATAAAAGCCAGACCAAACAATGTTCCACAAACATGTGGTTGAGTTTGTCATGAACAGTGTGTTTGTGTTTCTTCAAGCTCGATGACTGATTAAACTTCTTACTACACTCAATGCATTCATATTGAGTTTCTTGGGTGTAGATTTAAATGGGCATTTTTAAATTAGTTTTTTGAGAAAACTTTTTACAACAAATTGAACATTCAAGTGGCTTTTCATTAGTGTGAGTGAGCAAATGATATTTAAAAATTACTCAAACAATCACTTGAATGTAAACAAAAATCATATTTATATTTCTGGTTCTGGATGTTTACTTTTCATATTTGCTTTCATAGTTTCTTCATCAGAAAACAATCGTTCACACTTTTCACATTTGTGATAATCAGCTGCAACCAAGTAATTCAAATTAACATTTATTCTAAATGATACAAAGCGAGAAAATGCTAAGCCTAGTAGGCCAACTTGTACCGGTAGCACGGTAAACGTTCTTAGTTACCTGGCCCGAGTGGTCCCTGATACACACGAAGTGTGAATATTAAACCAACCAAATGCGCTGATCTAACACACAAATAGGTTATATCTATGTCGGGAGGGGAATCCAGAACCTAAAGTGCTGCGTTGCTCCAACAAAAAATCTGGTTCGAAACCGAGTGTGTAGTGGTAGACATACACTGAATCAGCACGTCTGAGCCTGTGAATCACGGAAAAAAGACGTAAAATGAACTTTCTTGGTACACATTGCTTAGCTGCCAGTTGGAAGTCATAACAATTTCCCTGCAGGAATCATTTGTAAAACATTTCATGGAAATGGGATCTGCTCACAAAAACACTTCTACTGCGATTCAACAATTTTTGTATGTTCCTCAATAAAACTGGCAGGATTGAGCAGCAGATAAAATTGTTATAAATGGTGCTGTCAATAAAATTTAAAAGAAATCAGGTATGAAAATCTATTAAACAAAAAGATTTTTGCTGGTTTATGTTTGGTTAGCATTGCATTCCAAATGTCAACCAATGCGCTTGAAGCATATTTAAGAGCGATTTACAGTGATGATCAGAAACAGGCTGCCTAGCCCAAGCTAAACTTGGACAACTTAACGTACTTTACAAACGAGGTCTGAAGGTAAGAAAAACAAATTGAAAGCTGGAAATGACAATTTGAAACGTTTGCTAACAACGCATAGATGAATGAAACTAGTACTAGCTGTGCGAACAAACTGGCTGCTATTGCACTGCTCGATTTCAAAAACGTACAAAAAGTTAAGTCAATCAATAAACAATTTCCTTATTACAAAAGCATTACACAAAAGTTCATCGATAAGATTGAAGAGGACAATTTGTAGCGTGCATTTTGAAGATCAGCTATTTTCAAATTATTGGACAGCAGTTCTTACAGCTGCAAACTAAAATTTTGATGCTAATTTATGTGATAAAATCAAACCAAACTGTGCCTAATAAGAGGATTTGAGACATAAGGATTTGCGGCATTAATAAACGTCGCTAAGCAAAAGCTGTTTAAAGAAACGGATTTGCTACAAACTACCGATACAGCAATTGCAAAAATTGAAGCTTCCGAAGCAGCGCGTAACACTTAAATAGATTTTCTGAAACAAGTTGTGATGGCAAAGAAATGGTGAGTTAAACTTGATTTTAAACCAGCCGCGTCTTTAGAACTGCTGCTTTACTGCGGTCGTGCGTTAAGGTGAGCTGAAAAAAACTTGGTTGTAAAACTGGCCCACCTGAGAACCTGAAAATCTGACAAATCCAAAATCACTTTTTCAACAAATAAATAGACCAGCTGTAGTCTTAAATAGATCACTTCAACCCATGGTTTAGTGGAGAACCACTCTGAATTTAAAAATCAGTCTTAACTTCTGTGATACTTGAACTAGAAAGTTGGTTTTTGATTTTTAAGTTGCAGAATGGCTCCTTTTATCCCTTCTAAGAAATCAAATTTTGCTCTGGTTACCAGAAAAAAAGTTGTAGCCAAAAAACATTTTTATATCATTTTTTAACAATCCACGAAATATTAACTTTATGCAATTACGTGTTTAATTGTGTCTTACAGAGTTGTACCTTGTGAAAGACAGTATTGTTACGAGCCGGTAATTTTAAAATTGACGCACACAGAAAAGCGATGATGCTTACAAGTTATAATAGGAAAAGATTGCTCACAGTCACAAATGTATGATTAGTGCATTTGTATCATTGTTTGCAACTGAATGAAATTTTGAGTAACTGGTAACCACAATCCAGTGCTGACCACATGCTAAGTACAACTAGGCGTTGTGATAGAAAAAAATAAGGACCTTCATCAACGAATCACGGCAAGACAAGAGGATTAAAACGGATTTGAGCTTTGATCAGATACGTATTAGACAGTTCGAATTGCTAAAAAAGTACCATTCGAAGAACCGGATACAATTCGATAAAAAAACACGGTACGGTACAAGGTAAATGGTACAAATTTTAAAAAGTACCAACGCTAACGGTATAAAATAAATTGTACTCGGTACTGCTCACCTTTGCTTGTACAACACGTATTTGTATTGTTTTCGATTTTACTTGTACTGGTTGAAAAACATGATTTATATCAAAGCAATTGAAGAAACACCATTATTTGGTGATTGGAATCCTGGTACAGAAGTATATCCGGCTGGGATTGTTGTGTAAGTTATTTAAAGTTTTTCAAGAAAAACTGTACAAACTTGAAGGATTTATAGTAATGCAAGAGGCTAGCGATGCACTTAGCAAAATGCAGACAGTGACACTGTTTCGACCTATCAGGTCTCTTTAGTGCAGTTGGTGACCGACTTTTAATAAAGCGTAGCTTAGACTGCGACACTTGTGGGACCGATACTAGATCCACATGGTGGGAGGTCTGTCAGTACTCTGCGAAGCCGTATCACTAGTGAATGAGTGGCGGTTGTCGCAGGTGCACTAAGTCTAGCAGCTGCTAGAACAATCGTGCTGTCACAGTCTAGTGGTCACAAGCTCTTATAGCAATGTAATTACTACTATTATACTAATAGTAATTACCATAAAAGCTTGTGATCACTAGACTGTGACAACACGATTGTTCTAGCAGTTGCTAGACTTAGTGCACCTGCGACAACCGCCACTCATTCACGAGTGATACGGCTTCGCAGAGTATTGGCAGACCTCCCACCAAGTGAATCTAGTGTAGATCCCGCAAGTGTGGCGGTCTAAGCTACGCTTTATTAAAAGTCTTTAGCTTCTTGCCGGTCACCAACTGCACGGAAGAGACCTGATGGGTCAAAACAGTGTCACTGTCTGCAGTTTAAAAGATTTACTTAATAGGTTAATAAATGTATCGCCGCGTAACACCGCAAGCTGATTCTGAATTTTTAACAGATCAATAACTTTTCTATTCCACTCATTTTTTGAGTTAGCCAAGGTTTCATTTTCATTTATGAAGCTCATAAGCAAATGAAGCATTCACACAGCTTTGTACGATAATGGCAGATAAGAAACACTTGGCATTCAAAGAGCCTTTATATAAAACAGATCAAAGTAATAAAATTAAGATCATATTTTTATTACGTTAAAAGTGCTCGAAATCAACTCCATAAAAGGTATTATATCAAAATTAAAGATGTGAAAGTTGAAAATACCGTATTTTTGGCGATATCTTTTTTCCGGTAAACCGATCGATTTTTTTTTGAAAGAGCTGCAAACCTTGTCATTATGCAACTGTTAAGTCAAAACAATTGTTTAGTTGAAGTATCAAAAAATTACGACTACTTTTTAATTTGCTCAACTGGTTTCCTGTGCTGGCAGACAAAAAAGTTTGGGGACCACTGATAATCTTGCCTATTTAAATTTTTTTCAAAAGCCTAGCCCGTATAAAATCGAGGTATGTAAATGTGGCCCGCAGCACTGAATAAGCTTAACACCCCTGTATCACGGCAAAGATGATTTGCAAGAACAAAATATTATTTAGGCAAATCCAATAAAAATACATTTACTGCACTTAATATTTAGATGCTGCAATGCATTGTTCTGTCAGATACTATTTAGTACATGTAAACATGTATAGACATGTGTAGCTACTGTCAGAATTTTGTTCACATGTAATAGTTTTATAAGTATACAATGCTGTGGTTGACAGAGTAGTAGTGGAACTGTTAATGTGTAAATATACTTCATTAAAAAAAGTCTTTAAATGAACTGTTACCTCCTAGTTAGGATATGCAAAACACAAAAGTTGCTGATGACTGAAAAATGATCACACAGCGCCAGAACCAGGTAAAAATTGACGAAAGAAATCCAAGCGATCGTCTTTTCATTTTCTATTTTAAAAATTTTATAATACAATTTTGTCGGTGAGGATGATGCATGGGAACAATTAAGTTTTCTTAAAAGTGTCCAAACTATAAAAGCGTCCCTCAGCCTTCACCAAATACGTAGTCAGGTAATTAAGATAAAAAAGAAAACTGACTTTAATACTTAAAAATCTGGGCCAACTTTGCTTAGGTATTGAAGGTGGCTTCGTGTGTCACAATTAGGATTTCTCACCCAAAATTATCCATATCTATTACCCGGGTAATTTATTTGATTTCCAGTGCCCAATACCCCGAGTAATTTTGCCGTAGTTACTCGAACTTTTAAATTTTTTTGAAAATGTAAATTTTCTGGAAAACATAAGTTTTCTAAAAAACCTATATCTGGTACCACTTTAAGGCAGCTGTTGCGAAACAAAAGTAAAACAATCTGTTTTCTCTCTTGTTTGCTATGAAAAAAAATTCATGAAATCCTGTCTCCCTTGAAAATGGAAGTTACACTGCATGTTAGTTCTCAAAAAAAGCACTAGCATGGAAACATTTTCTTTACAACAAATCTGATGAAGAACCAAAATGCAAGAAACATTTAGCAATTGTAAAAAGATTAGGTACATCTTCACTCATTAAGCACCGAAAATTTAAGCATACAATACCGTGCGGTGTGAGCTGTGGCTGCGATTTAGCAAACCCTGTGCAATGTGGAACAAGCAAAATGTAAGTGCGCAGCGGATACTAAATTTTGTGTCCGTGACATCACTACTTAACGATGACTGAGCTAAGAATGTTATCAAATCTTGATAAACCTAGTTGTTACAAGACTTGTAATATTCCTTGCTATAAACTGCATTATGTTACAGAGCTACTTGTCTTTGAATAAACATCTAACTAGACATCAAAAATATATCTACAAAATGACAAAGATGCATAACCCTCGAAGAGAATATGGTAAATGTAGTGAGCATCATTAAGAAACTGCAAGTAGCAAAATAAAGGGGCTACTGCTGCACCCTCGTTACATAGTTACTGTCTGATGTCGCACAGTTAGCCTAAAACGAAGAAAATTATTTGATACATAGTATCACATACACACAGTTAAATAACTTTGATGCGAAAAATGGTGTCGTAAGTATATATCTAATATATAAAGCGCAATTCTGTCAGTGTATCAGTGTGTTTTAAATCCTCTGAAAGTGCCAGGCCTACAAAAATTAGACTTGGCACGTTTAAACACCTTCTCGGGGTGAGAATCATAAAAAGGTTGGTGACGTTATGATGACATAATTAACAAAAATAATTTTTCAAAAATCGCATTTGTAGACCGAGGAAAACGGTTTCTAGCTTAAACACAAGCAGGTATCCCACTTATCAATATGAAATGTTACTTCTTTACGATGTCACATGACATCACAATTATTAATTAATTCTAAAATTAAGTTTCTTAATTTACTTAAAAAATGCTCATTGTGGAAACGCGATTAACAGCCTTTTGAGGAGATCTCAGCCAGGTGCTTTCGATGAAATGAACTCTACTACAATTACAGCTCAATTGACGAAGCAACAACAAATTTTTTATTTAAGCATTTTAAGCTGTTTAAGCATGCTTCTCGCTTTTTTTTTTGGACGCTTGAATTTTGCTCTATGATGTCACAATGTTTTCTTGTACTATAAACACAGTCTTAAGCTACCAGAGATTTCATTTGATAATTTTTTTCAAAACTTGAAACATTTTTACAAAATCAGTTTACTTAAAAAGCAATTCGTGATCTCATCTCTCAAACGATTTCAAACTTTTTTGAACAATTAAAGGGTATTTCAATTACAATTCCGATAATACAAGACATGTACATTTTCTATTAGTTTTTATACTAAAAATACTAAACTTAAAGACCTGTAGTGTAACTTTTTATTTCCCTAAAACCTGGTACGCTTAGTAAAAATAAGCAGCCTAAGTTTAATATATAAATGTAATTAAATACCAATCAAGTAGAGTCGTTTGAAAGCTGTAGAATTTTGCTCTCAAGCAATCTATGACTCAAATTAGCTAGGATTAGTATCCAATGGCTGATCAACAATTACTTGTCATACATCATGTTACGCTAGTAGTTGAACAATATTCTAACTAGATCTCAGAAACTGTCATTTTTAAAACTTTGTTGATTGTTGATGGGGGCGCTTGTTATTGTAGTATCTTTATCGAGAGTGTTTGATTTCGGGTTAGTTTACTCTTTGCCTGGCTGCGTTTATGCCAGGACCAAGCAACATGCACTCAGCAAGAGGAGTTAGTTCACACAAATACCCCTACAGTTACGAAAAGGTTGTAAGAAATGGGCCTAATCTTTAATAACTTAATCCCGAAAATACACATCAATTACTTTGTAGCCCTCGCACAACTTTGATATCCTTTTAATTCAAGAACTTGCTCAATTCAATAAAAGTTCAATAAGATTAAGGACGCATATGGTGAAAAAAGGAAAAATAAGACGTTGACAGGGTCTTGGAAACATGTAGTGACTATGCATAACCTTACCCAAACCCCCTCTTCTGTAAGTGTTATTTAATCAATTGCGCTTCCAAAAACGAGTTTTGTTTTGGAACGAGATTTGGCTATGTGAAAAAGATAATTTTTTATTCTGTTTTCCCAACTATTCATTGGGTGAACTTGGCTTTGCAAGCTGAACCGATATCGTTAACCTCGACATTACCAATGAGGGCCCTGCCAAACGACGCCGGCTAGTTAAATCTGAAAGTGTTTTCAGTCGTGGTACGACATCACATCAAACACAAGACATTACACAATGTCTTATTTAAGATGTTCCCACTACGCATGATACTGACACATGTGTTAATATCTGGCAGTATGCAATGTCGTTTCGTCAAAATCAAAAAAAATTCTCTCACAAACTAGATCCAATTCGTAGGAAGTATAGTTACTTTCAGCCTCAGCCACCCATAATTACCTGAGCTCTCCCAAAAAACAGTTAAAACAGTTTTAGGATTCAAAAAAAATCGTCACTAGCCAGCGTTATTTAAATATGACATATTACCAGTACAATTGGATGTAGGTTTTTTTGTTTCTTTTGCCATTTTCCTGACAATTCCCAGCTGTTCAGCATGCTGCGCTCCATACCAAACCAATAACTTTCGTGCTTTCGTTATTTCTTTGTCCGAACGATAGTAAATTTTTCCTTTGTATTGATAAACAATTAAATTCTGTTCTCTTTCGTTTCTGCAAACATTTGAAGTATTGAGCTATTAAGGTGTTTAAAAACCGCATGGATATGCTCTGAAGGGAAGAGAGTATTTATCACTTTCGCTGCCAAACCACGTAAATTTATGGTTTAGCTTTACAACAGTTGAGTGCCGAGCCACGTAGATCTACGGTTTGTGGTTAATCACATTGATTGAGTGCCGAGCACCAACCTTTGCTACAGTAAAACCGTAGATCTACGTCGTGAAGTAAAGAGCGAACTGCATGCAATCTACACGTGTTCAGTGTATGGCTGTCACACATGATTGGTTACTAACAGCGACAGATCTAGGTCATGAAATAAAAAGTGAACTGTGTTTGCGTTGTAAGAATGATTTTCATGCATGTATAGTTGCTGTAATTTTATTGCTTTGTTCTACCGTATTATTTTGTTCGCTCGGCTGTTGATCGCAAAAGACCTTTTTTTTCTTCCCATTTAGATTTGCTACAGACACCCCTCTTCTTACATCACAATCTTTTGTGACATAATAAGTTCCAAAGTGATTTAGCGCAGTGGTTTCAACCGATGTTTCACGCAAGATCGTTAGCCGTTCCGCAAGAATTCATTTGTTTTGCACATATGACGTAAAGAGCATAATTATTTTTCATGTGAGTACTATTGCCTTTGTGGTGACGTTTTGTTGTAATACGGTAATTCAGTCAGCATGTTTGCTGTTTTAAATGCAATCACTGTTTGTTAGCCTTAGCAAGTAAGCTAGTAGTTGGTTTTGTAGCAATATCGATGTAGGTATATTTTACAACAAAATCTTTCAATTTTCAGCGTAGTATTAAAACAAAGTAAAAACATTGCGGAGTGCAGACGGATAAGTACTTAATTCCTCATCTTTAGTTGCCAAACATTTCTGAATAAGTACTGTAGATAAAAAAATGGAAATCGCAAATTGAGTTTCTTGGATTACATATTGATAAATTATTACATTTTTAGGCAAAATTGTTAGCAATTCATGAGATGGACAAACACAATCACAAACACATTATATTTGTAGCTGGGTCCTAGAATCTGGCTACAGACGAAAAAACAAAGTATGGATTCAAATGATCAATATGACAAGTCTAATGAAATTGTTGTACAAATGTTAGTGTTGCAAGTAAGATACAAACTATATTTGATCAATTGAAATTTATTTCAAAGATCATTGGCAACCTTTTCTGTTTTTCGTACTTCTTGCAACAGCCTTGAAGTAGCCTATTTCATTTGCATTATTACAAAAGTAGCTGCTTTATTCCTAATCCTCAAAAAACTCAATCCTCAAAAAGCAAAATACGAATATGACCTCATCATCTGCCTGGTGGTGCTTGTCACCCAATTTCTAGAGACTTGTCTTTTTGTGCCCGTTTGGATTTACATGATTTTAGGACCTACCACAGCAAACTACAACAAAATTAAAATTTAGTAAAGCCATGATGAAGTGTTGAATTTGGTACATCAAATTTCAATTTAACATTCTTTCTTGGTCAGCTATTAAACTTATCAGTCACCATCATATAGTCTATTATGCACTAACTTGGCATAAAACGTTTCAAACAATCATAAAATTTAATCCACTTACTGCAATAATAAATTTTTGACGTTTTGCGTATTCTGAAGCACCTGATTTAAATAAATCTGTTACTTTCTAATATCAACACTTTTAGTTTAATCTAAGTAAGTCAACTCGTAATGCAACATGCACTGTCTTCTATATCAACACAAGTTTAAAATTTCAGCATTCAATTGTCTGCAGCCATTTCGTTATGTCAGACAGTTTCCTTTTAATCATTAGAATACGTATTTTTCTCTCACCAACTTTCAATTCTTGTAACAAACTTAAAATTAAACTATGGAATCAATAATCTTCAATGATCTGCAATTGCAAACAAATGTGTTCTACTAATTATATAAACATTAGTTACTTAGCAATGCTGGTTTCTTAACTTTTGGTTTGTATGGTCCCTATGCTTCATCATCATCATTTTTACTTTCTTCTTTTCCCATAACAAATTTGTCATGAACAGGTAGCCCCACTTTGATTCAAAGGTCATTTTCAGATGGCAAAGGCATTCCTAAATTTATACAAAATAATATTACAAAAGGACACTAAAAGCTAACGTTTTAAAGATTTATTTTAACACATATAGACTTCATTGGCAATAACTCAATATGACGTTGGTATGGAACTGCGTTGTAAGCTCAGGTGTCGTGTGGATTTGCACTGCTATGACTTTGGGCAAATTCTTTGATTAATATATTATATAAGTGGCAGGCCCAGATGGCCTACTTGATTTGTGTAAGGCTAGTCTGGGATTGAGAATCACACAACTAGATACAGGCATGTGTTCAAAGTCATACTTTTATTCCAATAAGACTGTGTCACGATACCAATAACCAGCGTTTGCTGCAATAAAAAGAACTGAAATTAAGCAGAGAAACGATACGCCAACTAGCACAATTTAAATACACTGTACATGACCACCAAAATTTGCACTTGATTTGAGAGATATAGCCTTATAAGCCAGTGGCTACACCATAACGACAGTAACAATGTAAAAAATACTACATATTAGTCAGACACTTTAAGACAGGCAACTAACAAATTGGGCTATAATTTAGTTAACCTACTGGTACTTACAATTCTGTGCCAATCCAAACTACCAAACACTTGATGTAAAAAACAATTTTGCAGTATGTTTAGCTTACTTATTTAGCTGAAATACAACACAAAACTTTATAAAGGTCGACTTGATACCAAAACATTCGGCACTAACTAACTGAATTTGGCATAATGTATCTTAGCGATAAACAACGTGACAAATGTCTCGAAGCAGTCGCGGCAAATTATGAAATAAAAAGGGAAAACAGAGCTAAACTAAAATTTAGACTTATCGGCCTTTAGATATTAGGCCAAAGGTCTTACAAGATATTACATGTTTGTGATGTTCATAATGTCAACTAATCCTAACTTTGACCATAGCCCATACTCTAACCTTGCATAAAACAACAAAGCAGACACAGATTAATTGGAACCACGAGGCCAGTAGCTCCTAAATTGTGCTTTGCAATATCCTGTAGCATGACACAAAATTCAATTTTGTAACTTTTATCTTAAAAAGTCTGCAACTTTTATGAAAGTGCATAAAGATGAACTTCAAGTAATTACCAACAATTTTGTTTACAAATAAAACTTCCTGTAAAAATGGACATTATAATGGTTTAAAAAAGCAGCTAGTTTGTAGTTGACAGCATTTAACCCTTGAGTAGCATTTTGCGGTCACCTTTCATGCATGTTTAAATAACCATATTTGCAAAAATTCCCGCAGAAGCACTGCAGTTTGAGAATAGTATAGCTACCTTGAAATGCAATAGATTTGGGTTGGAATCTTCGATGACAGGGTACTTTGACAGAGGCAGTGTACACTGGAGGGGGGACCCGGTATGTGAATGTAGATGGTAGTTTACATTATGAGGAAGTGTACAGTGTGGGTGTAAACATGAAGTACAAATTTTTTAATTTATCATTAAAATTGACCCATCAAAATAGCCACATGTTAAATATGTCGTTTACAATTACTAATTGCAAATGTCTGACAGCGAAATTGTTTTCAAGAGTAAAATGCTGTCAACTACAAAATCTCCACTGCCTTAAAAACGTTTATCTTTAAAAAACGTTTCCAAATGTACAAATAAATAGGTCCTACTGAAAAGCACATGTCTGTAATACCCACTATGTCTTGTGTGTCAACTAATTCCTACTTTAACCCTACCCTAACTTTGTATAATACAGGCAATATAGACATGTATTAATTAGAACTACAAATAATTTGATACCTTGATTTTACAAAAGCTACCAAAATCCTTAAAGGGATGAGATAAAAGTTGGCTTAATGCAGCATTAAAAAAGTTTTGAGAATCACTGAGCTAGGCACATGGAACTTTAAATGATAACATTTGATATTTTCTGGAATTAGTTTTTTAGAATACAACTTAATGTAAGGGTTCCACTTAGGGATGGGCAATTCAGAATTCCGAATCCGAAGGATTCGAATCCCAAACTATCCGAATCCAATAATAGGATTCGGTTTATATCCTGCTTACAAGCTTTATCACGTTGCTTGGTCACAGATTTTTTTTTTGTAAAAGTATCAATTACATGCAGTGTTCCCTCAAAGATTTTAGTAAGTGTATAACCGTCGGCGCAAGTGCGAAATTGCTGGTAAATGTACAAAAACCACCGGACAAATTTTGGGGGACATTGCTGAACAAACCGCTACATCAGCCCAAGTAACGTATTTTAAAGTTGTAAAAAAACATGTCTGTGATTGTACAGTAGAATTAGTCTAATGGCTTTATTTATGACGTCAACCTGCTTTTAATAACGTAACGTTTCCCTCAGTCCCTGCAGAATTTCGGTATTTCGGATACTTAAAATTTACCTATAACGTTGATTTGCGTATAACCGCACCCTTTGTTTTTCCCTCAGTCGTATTTTTTTCAATTATGGCATGTTAAACTTAGTTCAGTGCTTTTTAATTGTTTTTTTCATGTGGCCCATTTTCGAAACTCAGAGACACGTGGCCCGATCATTAATTTTTCTTGATTTTATAGGCGACCTCAAAAAAGTTGTCAATGTAAATTTCAGGAATGCTGTCCAAATAAAATAAAAAAACAAATCATCAAGAAGATTTTCCAATTTCACTCAATGAGAAGGGTAAATAAAGTACTGGCCCCGTGAAGACCATGGTTCGCCGATTGAAAATCTCTAATTTAGGCCATCCTTATTTGTTACGAACAATCTTTTTTTTTAATTTGATTAAGACGCCAGCTTGCGAATTGTATCTTGTTTACTCTGTTACGTCTTTCGCAGCAAGAACTGGAGTTTACTGAGCGTTAAAGATTTTTAAAGATAAATCTAAAAGCAAGTCCAAACAACAACTCTATTGGTGTAAGCGCAGAGTTTTCAAAATTTCTGGGGGGAGAGAAGTATTTCAAATTACCTTTCAAGTAAATTACATAAAAAAGGCTACAATTTAATATATACGCTTTTAAAGGGATCAAAACTAGAATCCACATTTTTTTTGCTTCTCATTTTAGGGGTTGATCAGAACTTAGAAGTCGTATTATTTTTACTTTCGGTTTTCATAATTGGCAAGAGTGAAAAGGTTATTTATTAGTATTTAACAAAAACTGAATAATTCCTTTAATAAATGGTGTTTTTTGTGCTAAATTGAAACCGAGAGCTGTGCGCTTTCTTATCTTATCAAGCACTATTGAAATTGGCGTTGAAGCGTAAAGAAGAAAATACACATTTTAACCACTTCCAGCTTCAAACTTCCTTCAAAAAATGATGTTTTGTGTTAAACTGATGTTTGAGAGCTCTTTGGTATTATTGCTTTTTAGCTACGATTGAAATTGACCGGAAAAAGTAAAGAAAAAACTTTTTGCTTTACTTTGTGTTAATTACTTGAGAGATAATTTTTGATACAAAAGATTTTTGAGTCGTCCTCACTCGCTGTTGCGTCAGAATCACGCGTTGTTTACGCAAGACGTTACACTTCTCTAAAAAAGCGACGGTTCAACTTTCAATTCTTATTCATTGTCTCTCACGTGAAACAGTTGGTTCCAAAGATTTTAACAACTGCGAAAAAGTTAAATACCGCCGGACTTTTTTACGCATCTTGGAGTTATAACTGCGAATCCGCCGGGCATGTTTACGCAAATTCGCACTTAGAGAACACTCATTGCATGCAATGATCCAAAAACTAAATCGCACACACAGGCAAAGATGTAGAAAGCTTAAATGTATTGCACTGCAATAATCTCGTTGTCTGATTGTGCTTTTGTTCTTGTAAACTTGTAACAAATGCTTTCATGTTGATTGTGCTAATTGCAAAAAAAAAGATTCGGATTCGGATTCTGGATTCGGTTTAACTATTCTAGAATAGTAAATCATTCTGAATGGTCCATCCCTACTTCCACTAATATTTTTGGTGTACTTGCAATCAACAAAGTACTTAAATTCGTATTTGGCATGCTTAATAATTTTTTTAGAAAATGGGAACACCTCTAAGTCTTTAGTTCATACCGATATTTTGAGTGCACACTTTAAATATTTAACATCATGAAAACTTTGCTCTTATTTAACTAAAATATAAAAGTTTTTGGCATTGCATAACTCTTAACCATCGCAATTTTACATTTATTAATGTTATTTTTATCACTGAGCCCTTAGCCTCTTTGTTGCTGCACAGACATACAATGATAAGTTGATCAACTTGAGCTAACTTAAAACAAAAACAGAAAGCTTGGGAAACGGCAAATTAGCTTTATGGTTTCGGAACCAGCAGCATTGCTCTTTTGGCCAATTTTGTTAAACTTCTCCAACTTTACCTGAAGAAAAACTGATCCAAACATAAAAAATAATAACAGAATAAGAATAAACAATGCTGACGCTTATAACCTAGCCACTACCTTGCAGAAGTACAGGTAAGTACTCCGAATTAATGTAGTTTACTACGACTGCATAACAAGCGAGAGCTCTGAGGCGTGTTTTTTTCTTGTAGTTGCCAACAGTTTTGTTTGGAAATATTCAAAAATATTTTAAGAAAGTTGATTTTATTTTTCACTAAATAGAAACTACATTACTGAAGCATAACCTTCTTTGACATGCAACCATATTCATTTTCAAAAAGTAAACTGTAAGAGAATATTATATTATCTTTACCTGACTGCGATTTTTCTACAACTAACGATCAAAACTTTCTTATTACAGTATTTTACTATTTAATCCAAAAAGTTTGTGGCAATGATTTCATGCAGCGATATTTAAATCGATATAGCTTTTGTTTTGTAACGTTACTTTATGCCACAAAATAGTCTTCTGCTTGCTGAACAAATGTCATTATAAATTCCGTTAATCTTTAGATCATTTCTTTTTCAGCCTTTAGTAAGTCTAAATGTTAACTGATTAAAATTCGAATAACCTATGTAAACTTTACAGTATTTAAATTCTAAACCAGTACCAACGGTGAGATCATTGCATAATTTTAGCTCTCAAGTCTGGTGCATATAGAAGCATTTTTGTTTGAAGGGTAGGGGCAATAAATGATCTTAATTTTGGAATCAAATGAGGCATGTAAACGAATTTTGACCAAAACCGGAAAATTTTTCTGCAAGATGGTGGTAAAATTAATATTTTGGCTATTTTTTATTATCAACTTTTTCAAAGCAAAAATTTCGCCCATTTATTTTTGTATTTGAAAAGCATAAAGGCTTTTTTCATATCGTGTTTAAGGTCATCGCCCATGAAACCCCTGCCTCCACTAATTATGCTACCTGCCTAGATGCACAGACAAGCAATGCGTAAAAGTCACTTAAGTTTTGCAAGTTATGTGTTACAGACAGGGATGTGGAAGCGGTTATTTTTCAACAGCTTCCGCTTGTGCTTCCGCTTCCACAACTAGCGCTTCCGCTTCCGCTTCTACTAACAAAAAACAAGAAAACAATCGTTGACAATTTTTTTTAATTTTTGTGGGTCTGTAGCCCGCCTTCTCCTACACTTTATCATTTTGAAAAGACAAAAACCTTCATTTATTGCTATTACTTTACTTGCTTCGCTTAAGCTTATTGTTCCGAACTACTCTGTGTTTTTTTTTCATAGATATTAGAACTCGTGTTGAATGTAGAATAGTGCTTTTCAATCTTTTTGTCGTTCTGGAACCCTTGATGTGCTTTCGTGTTTGTCACGGAACCCCCAATAACAAAAATTTAGAAATCACAAATTATTTGCAAGAAAATCAAATATTTCGTTACTAATCCAAAAACTAATTAAACACTTCAACAAATAAACAGTTATTATAAGTTCCTTCACTACTTACAACCACTTTTACAACAGTTAACCTGATGCTTCTCAGATCTAAACCGTATGACCACATATAACAGCTCTCAACAATAACCTGTCGTCACAACAACAAATTACACCGTATAGCGCTGATTTTCCTTCTCTATCCTCAACTAACTCTGACTTTGAGTTAACTTTAACTCTAATCATCATTACCGACTTTCTGTCCGTCCCCAAAACACGTATTGACTCCGATCTTTTTGGATAGTGAAGTGCGAAATTTCTGTTGTAGATATAGTGTAAAGCGAGCAAAATTGAACTGCACCAATCAACAGCCGCCTCAACGTGGTAGTGCGGTCCCCAACCCCGTTTGGGTTGGGTTAAAATGGCTGTTGGCCTTCCCGAGGGTCGCAGTTACCCCAGGCACTCCCCTCACAAAAACCATTTTTTTGCTGTGCAGCCCCCTGAACGACCGCAGAAGGGTAGCATGCAGCCTCTATAAAATCGGCCTGTCTTCTCTCTTCTCCTGCCTTCCTCTTGCCCGTCTTCTCATTCTTCTGCTTGTCCTGATGAGCGACAACGTTCATCCAAACCCTTGTCCCGTCTTTCCCTGCTCAGTGTGCACTTGAAATGTGACCTGGCGGGGTAGGTCGGTGCAATGCTGCACATGCACTAATTGGGTTCATTTAAAGTGCTCACTACTCTCCTTTTCTAGAATAAGAACTCTTGGCAGCTCTCACTCCTGAAGCCACCCTCCCTGCTGCGACCTTGCTTTTTTTTGGAGATGCCACACCTACCAGCACTGTGACTTCCTCCTCGGACTTGTGCAACTTGTATACCTCCATTGCTCAATCTGGCCCCTTCTGCTAATGCAGCACTCGCACCCCACTCTCGCCTTCAAATTTTTTATCTTTTTTCCACCCAGTTTGTATCTTCTCTCTCTGCACCCTCACCACTGCCTTATGCTCCTGGCTGTTTCTCTTTACCTCCTGCTTTCTCTTCCCGTCCTTAACTCTCTCAGGGTTCTTCAACGGAATGCTGGGGGTCTTCGAGCCAAAAGCACTGAACTGCTACACTTTATTTCGTCTCATCCCGTTGATCTTATTTGCATCTAGAAATCTAACCTAAATTTATCTTCCTCTTTCCGGATTCCTGGATTCTCTGCTCTGCGATCCGATGACACCCACTCCCGATTCGGTATTTTTTCTACTGATGTCACAGACGCTAGCGGCGGCGTCATCCTTTTCTTTAGGCAGGGCTTATCCTTCTCTGAGCTTTCTACCTCCACTCTTTCTTCGCTTGACCCATACTATGATTATGTAGAGGTCAACATTTCTTTAAATGCATCCTTCTCGCTCTCGTTTCTTTATGTTTATGCTCCCTCTTTTTGCTCTTCTCCGAAGAATATCAGAACCAATTACTTTTCTCCCTCGATTCTTCCCTCCTATGTGGAAGCGGAAGCGGTGGAATTTTCGCACTTCCGCGTTCGCTTCCGCTTCCACAGAAAAAGGACCGCTTCCACTGCTTCCGCTTCTGCTTCCACATCCCTGGAAAAACTGTCTACTTGTTTAAGTGTTTAATTGGTTTTTGAAGTGTAGTAACGAAATATTTGATTTTCTTGCAAACAATTTGTGATTTCTAAATTTTTGTTAGTGGGGTTCCGTGACAAACGCTAAAGTACATTAAGGGTTACGCGACGACAAAAAGATTAAAAAGCACTGTTGTACAATCAACGCGAGCTCCAATATCTAAGAAAAAGAAACACAGAGTAGTTCAGAACAATAAACTTAAGCGAAGCAGGTAAAGTAATAGCAATAAATGAAGGTTTTTGTCTTTTCAAAATGATAAAGTGTGGGAGAAGGCAGGGTAGAGACCCACAAAAATTAAAAAAAGTGTCAACGATCGTTTTCTTGTTTTTTGTTAGTAGAAGCGGAAGCGCTAGTTTTTTTAAGCGGACGCGGCAGCGGAAGCTGTTGAAAAATAACCGCTTCCACATCCATGGTTGTAGGGAACAAGCCGGCAATTTTGCTTGTTGTGTTCTTGGACAAGGCACTTAACGGGACGCCCCACCTTTATGTGGAAGACAGGTGACCTGGACATGGCAACTCCCAAGCAAGTGCAGACTTACCGTCCAAAACACAGCGATACAATTCACTTTCTCGTAAATGGAGGATAAATATTGCAAATGATAAAAAAAAAGTTAAAGGAATTTCCTTTTTATAAATTCATCGTATCACATACATTAGGCTGGGCTGTGATTGATAAAAAAGCTATTCTTCATGATAAGCTATAACACATTTTCGATATTTGCCAAAGCCTCCCAAATTTGGTGCTAAGCCTCATATAATTCAAAATTGTAAAAAAAGTACACCTTTTAAAATCAAAAACATAAACAAAAATAAACACCCACATTTTAATTGTTACAAAAGCTAAAGTTTTCCTACTTTTTTGAATAAAAATTATCGTAAAAACAAAACTTATTTTTGAGATTTAATTGCGTGAAGATAATCTGTGACGCATTTTCTGATGCTAACCTCTTTTTGCGGTTTTTTCCTCATGAACTCCTAAAATTCAGTGACATCAGGGATAACTAATCACTATTTGAATAAGGTTATGTGTTGGTAAGGTGTTTTGTAGTGTTTGGTAAACGGTATAAATTATTATTGATATTTAACACTTTCAATTTCATTTCTACCTGCAAATTTGTTGGGAACTGCTACAATTTCATTTCTATCTGCAAATTTTTTGGGAACTGCTACTTGTAATACTGCATCTAAAATGACATCTCGGGAATTGGCTGTAGTTCTGGAAAAGCTGGCTAAAATTGAACACAAACAAGATGAGTATCAGTCAAATTTTTTCAATTCATCAAGTGTAAATGAGAACGCTGATGCTTCTGCCTTTGTTTCAGGTACCAGTGGTGACAAAGGTCAAAAAGAACTGCTGGAAGAACTGTCGCAATCAATAACTGCAATCAAAGCTACAATAAAGGATTTGGCAAAACAAATTGAAGAAAAAGAAAAAAGAATGGATGATCTTGAGCAGTATGGAAGGAGCAACTGCCTTATTCTACATGGATGTGTTGACCTTCCCAAAGAAAATGCAGGTTATGTAACTTTTGAAAATTTTGTGCTAGATACTCTGAATTCTAGACTAAAATTTGCCCATCCCATTCACAATAGCGACATTGATATTTGTCATGTATTGCTTTCTCGAAAAGGAAAAAATCCAATAATCATTAAATTTGTTTGAAGATCTGTCAGAAATCAAGTATTTAACAATAAATCATTATTGAAAGCAACTAAGGAATCAGATCCCAAACTTGCCATAACAGAATCTTTGACAAGGCACAGATCTAAGTTGCTGGAACAATCTAAAAAAGTTTTTGGGTTTCAAAACGTTTGGACACAGAAAGGTAATATATTTTGCAGTTTTGAAGGTAAACGACATAGAATCGATAATTTTGCTAACATTGCTAGAATTAGATTTCCTGAAAAATAGTCTCTTACTGCTTTTTTGATGTACTAACTGCTAATTATATGCCGCAAGCCATCACTATTTCTAGCAGCACAATAAACAACACAATGCAAAGGCTATTGTGCATTTTTTTCAACTCTGCCAGTAGTCTAGTTGTAAGCCAATTTTTGAGTCAAATTTGCATTTGCAACATTACCCTATTATGCCCCTAAATGAAAATAAATGCTATCCAAACCTATCATATGATCTAGATATCTCAGCTGATTACATGAATTCCTTATTTGATATTCCTCAAACTGGTAACAACAATGTAGATGACAGTTTATTTGATAGCTGTAGCCAGTACATTAATACTTCAAACATACATGACATTGCAATTAATCACAACTTCACCAACCAATTTCTTGGCATGAGTGTAAACATGAGATCACTTGTAAATACTGCAAACTTCACTAAACTTGAAGCATTAATTTTTTCCTTACCAAGAAAACCAGATATAATAGCCATTACTGAAACGTGGATTACACCACTTAATTCAGGCCCATACAATAATCTTGATAATTATATACTTGTACAAAATCCAAGAAAAAATTTGAAAGGTGGAGGTGTAGCTTTTTATATAAAAAATAATTTGCAATTTACAGTAATTGATGAACTCTCAATTATGAATGAAAAAGTTTTTGAGTCTATTTTTGTGAAAATTGAATTAAAACATGATACTATTACATGTGGGACCATATACAGATCACCAATGACAGACTCCACCTCCAACCAACAATTTAGTTCTAATTTAAGTAGTGTGTTAAGTCATCTCAAACCAAATACTAAATGCTTTATATATGGAGATTTTAATTATGACCTTTTACAAGCAGAAAACAAATACACTAGTAAATTTATTGATACAATGTTTGACCACTGTTTTTACTCAATGATAAATAAACCAACACGCATTACCAGTTCCAGTGCAACAGTTTTAGACCATGTCTGGACAAACATATATTCTTATGTCATAAAAGCAAAAATTCTTCTTCACCCCATCTCTGACCACCTGCCTCTGATCACATGTTTTGAAGCATACCAGCATAAAAATATTCACAATTCAAAGATCAGAATCTTCAACCCAGAAAATATTAACAACTTTTACAATACATTAGACTCTACTTTTGACATTGACGTAGTTTTAAGGGAATCAGACCCTATTTTAGCATATGAATTATTCATAAACCACTACTATAAAGTTTTAGATGCATGTTTCCCCCTAACCAATCCGAGGCCAAAAACACACTCTAATAACTGGATTGATAAAGATCTTCAAGTACTTATGTATGAAAAAGAAAAACTTTTTAAAAAGTATGTAAATAAGAAAACACTGACTGCAAAAGTGAATTATAACAAAGCTAGAAATCTTTACTATCATACAATTCAACAGAAAAAGAAATTGCATTATTCATCTCTTTTTGAAAACTAAAAAATAATTTGAAACAAACCTGGAAAACCCTAAATAAACTACTTGGAAGGAAAAAAAGTAAAATCACCCAATGCCCCTCTCTGATAATAGATGGTAAATTGATTACTGACTCGAATCTATTAGCTAACTATTTTAACGATTATTTTTCTAGTATTGGTGAAAAATTAGTAAACAAACTAGCAACCCCGCAAAAACAATTTAGTGAATTTTTGGGCTCTCCAATATGCAACTCAATGTTCTTGAACCCTACATCGGTAACTGAAATCAAAAAAATTATCTCCAAAATGCAACCCAAAAACAGCACTGGAATTGATGAAATTCCATAATCAGTTGTAAAATCAAGTTCTGATTACATTCTTTTTGGTTTGTGTCATATTTTTGACTTATCTTTATCTCAAGGTCAATATATCATAGACTTTAAAAAAGCTAAAGTGATTTCTGTACACAAAAAAGGGCAAAAAACAAATGTAAATAATTATCGGCCAATTAGTCTGCTCCCAGTACTGTCTAAGATATTAGAAAAGATTGTATATAATCGACTGTATTCATTTTTGTCACAATCAAACTTTTTCTATGATTTACAATTTGGATTTAGAAAAAATCACTCCACTAGTCATGCCGCTACTGTAATGGTTGAAAATATCACCAAATCTTTTGAAGATAAAAAATATACTTTTGGTGTATTTTTAGATCTCTCCAAAGCTTTTGACACCATTGATCACAGTATACTTTTGGTTACACTAAATCACTTTGGTGTTAGGGGGGTAGCAAATGAATGGTTCAGAAGCTATGTAAATGGTCGCTTGATGCAAATGGAAGTTAATGGAAAAATTTCAAATTCCAAGCCAATCGAGGTAGGGGTACCACAGGGATCAATTCTTGGCCCCCTTTTATTTTTAATTTACATAAATAATTTTCCTAAATGCTTAACATCAGGCAAAGCCATAATGTTTGCGGACGACACCAATTTATTTTTTAACAGCAGTTCTTAAAAAGCATTATATGAGGTTACAAATACTCAATTGAAACATGTCGAGGCCTGGCTTTCTGCAAATAAATTAACACTTAATACTGATAAAACCCTATATGTTGCGTTCAGAACTCCAAATAGTCATCCTCCACCTGCTGCGTTGTCATTTCAATTCAACAACAAACATTTAAAACGAGTAAACAGTTGCAAATTTTTGGGTTTAACCATCAATGAACATCTTTCATGGAAGCCCCATATGCAGTGGTTGCTGCAAAAACTCAGATGTAGCTACCATGTAATTAACAAAGTAAAAGAGTATTTTGATAAAAGTTCATTGCTAACTTTATATCACTCTCTTATTAATAGCTATGTGCAATATTGTGTAATATCCTGGTGCCATGGTAACGCATCTATGATTCAAAAGTTGCAAAAAGTTTCAACCAAAGCAATTAATTTGATTAATACTAAGCAAAAAAACGGTAACGTTTTTCAACAACACAATCTGCTAACAATACAACAGTCTAAACAACTTGAAATTGCTAAATTTATGCACAAATATTTTAATAAATCTCTTCCTCCTGCTTTTTCAAACATCTTTGATTCTAACTTTCTTAGCGAGAAAGCCACTCTTCGTACTCGATCCAAGTCCACATTGTGCCCTCAATATTGCAGAATAAAACTCACACAACAAACACAGAAATTCAGAGGCCCAATGTTATGGAATAAACTACCTGTAGCACTCAAAGATATTAAATCACTTCCCAGGTTCATCAAATGCTTTAAAGAATATATTATAAATCAGTAGATTAATATTTATTATGCTTTAAGACTGGAAACCTACTTCTTTTGATTGCTTAAAGATATACCTAATTGTAAAACGAGCTTGCAAAGTAGAATAAAAAGTAAAAGAATAGGTATTTGCTGTTTTTCTTTCTTTTTCAGAATCTGCCAATCACTTTCGAACTACCAATTAAAAAGAGCTAATGATTATCTTATACTCCAACTTCAGGCGACAACTGCTCCTCGAAATAATTTCGGATGAAGAAGAAGGATAAGGAAAATTCACCTGCGATATAGGTCCATAAAACTTCAATCTGTTCATTAGAATAAATGATTAATTTTTATTTGAATAAAAAAGACAGTGACACTTCCAATGGTTTACTTAAATTATCCAATCACGTGATTAAAATCAGATCATAAAAATTCAAACGCAATGTTATAGTGCTACTACTTATCTGCAAATTGCATGGTCCTGGGCAGTAAGACTATAGCTGCATCCGGCGACAGGGTCCTGCCTGGAGTGTAATGGAGCTAACTCTTTAACTGTCGTTGCTCCCAGGTCACCCTTGGGCAAGGTGTAGTACCTGCTAGCCCCCTTGTTAGGGTAACAACAGTTTGGCACTGAGAGGAATGTATTTCTTTTAGCTATTGGGTTTTTTACATAGGGTAGAATTTTGTTTATTTGGCTGACTGCTTTTTTAGTTTTTTTTGTTGTGGTTTTTTTTTATATTTCAATTTTTTTGCTTGATGTTTTTGTCAGGTGCGGTGACCATGCCCCTCTCTACAATCTTTTTAATATAATCTTAAAAAATTTGGGTATGTTAAACGTCAATTCGTTTTGTCACCTGCATTCCTTTTTCGCTAGTTGTTTTTATCCTATCGTTGAGTTTTTTTTGTGTTGAGAAAACAGAAGCGAAATAAATTGCCAACTTTCACTTAAATTTTTTCAAATTTTTTGAGTGGCAGCACCGCACTATACTGCCTTGGAAGAAGTTTTAAAACCTATCTGAGCTGCGTTTGGGTATTCTTAATTGGAGATTTTATGGAAAAAATGGAGGCGATATATGTTATAGATGTTGAGTATAAATACGCCAAGTATTTTCTTGGAGTAGACCAAATTTTAGTTTCGGTGCTGGCCTGGTATTTTGTAGAATATTAACGTTGTTAATTGATGCCAATTGTGGTACGGTAGCCAGTTTTCCTGTTTTCTTCTAACCATAACAGATCGTTTTGTGGGCTCATATTATCTCAGTTTTTCTTCTATTAAATGAAACTTCATAACGCTGTTGTGGCATATGGCAAAGAAAACAGAATTTAGATTAGTCAATGAAAAATATTGAACTAGTGCTGGTACAGATGCAAAAGGTGTCTCAGACAGTCAGGTACATGAGATACCGGTAGATGCTGGTACGGTGCCATATTAGAATAGTACCAAAAATCAGAAATTTTGCCAACCCTGAGCTAACCATGGCCAGTCATATTTTTATCACTTTCCCCAACCCTAACCTGTTAACACTGATGTGAAATTCCATTGAATGTTGAGATTTAGTGATATCTAATTCTCTGGAACCGTGTACCACTATGCTGTCTTCTGCAGTTTAGTTTTTTTGCATCAAACTGTGCTATTGGTTCAGAGTTTGTTAATTTGGTTTAACCAACTGATTGAGTTTGTTAAGCTAGATCAACAAAATGATAGAAAAATGTGAAGTTTATTTTGGAGGTGTCTGTCTTGACATTGACAGCATTTTTCTTTGGAGACTACTTTGCCATAGTCATTAATTTGTGTTTATATGGTCATAATTGCTGTAATTCTGCAAGTGACGCTGTGGCCTGTGGATAGTGCACCTGCCTTGAAATGGTATGGTTGTGAATTGGAATCTTAGCAGCAGAGCACTTTGAGAAAAGCAGCGTACACTGGAGTGGGAGGCCCAATAGGTGAATGCACGAGATAGTGTACAGTGTGGGGGAGTGCGCACTTGGGGTGCAAATTTTTTTAAATTGATTATTAATCAAGTAGGGACCACTGTTTTAATTGGGAAATCGTTTCCAGATCAGGAAATCGTTGCCTGATCGGGAAATCTTTATCACGTGATGTAAGTTGATGTCAGATTTGATTGCTCGATCAGGCAATATTAGTTTGTAACAAATCTAGTCGCTAAGTTGCTGATAAGCTTGTTGTTTCAATTGAGCTAGCTAAATTTCAGACTTTGTTTTTTACCACTGTCATTCTGCTGGAAAAAAAAGATTCGCTTTTACTCTCAGGAAAATTTGCGATAAAAATTGAGGGACAACAAAGAGAAGAAAAGGCCTCCATCGTTTGCACACACCTAACTCATTATTGAGGCTTTGCAAAAGTAGTTTTCGGAACATTGCAAATGAAAAATTGCTAACGTATTACAAGTTTCATGGTGGTACTGACATGAACCGCTCATCAGAATAACTACAAACTCGCGTGATACTGTCTGGGGGGGGGGGGAGGGGGGTATTGCTTCCTTAACAGAATGGCGGTCAACCATGAAGAACTTGTGGTCAGTCTAAAGCCAAATTAAACATCTTTTTCATTACCAGATTTCAATATAATTTTGACATTTTACAATATGAGTTTGCTACTATATTGCAAAGTTTTATGGTGGGACTGCTATAAAGTGCTCATTAGAATAACTACGGTATATAAACTTGCTTGGCTATTCATTATCTCACGAGTTTGCAGTTATTCTGATGAGCGGTTCAAGGCAGTCCCACCTTGAAAATTTGCAATACATTAGCAATTTTTTATTTGCGGTGTTTCAAAAACTATTTTTGCAAAGTCTCAGTAATAGGTTAGATGCATGTAACAATGGAGCCCTTTTCTTTTGTTTGTTGTCGCTCAAATTTTTTCAGGAATTTGCCTGAGAGTAAAAATGGATCTTGTTTTTTTTGCAGAGTGATAGTGGTTCACTTTTTAATTGTATAAATTTAGAATTACAATGAATTTGTTTGATTGATTGCATGCAAAAAAGGACTACAAAAATATTAAGTTTTTTCGTAGAGATAGGATGGAAGACCATGAACGCATACGCCTCGCCAACTATATCCTTGGAATGTGAAATGTAGAAGTCTAGTATGGAGTTGATCAAACTTTTTAGGCTAGTTTCACATACCGCAAAGCTGCATCTAGGATTTTTGCTTAGGGGGAGCAAGATTTTGCATTCATATGGTATCTCAAAAATTCATATTTTCTTCCCAAACATATCTTCATCTTTAATCTTTCCAAAATTCCCCACTCTTCCAAAATAGGTAATCATCTATTACTTGGCGAAACCTTCCCAAATTTTACATGGTTTTCAAAAATAGTCACCCTACTACAGCTTGATCTAGTTTGGAAGTCGCTAAAGGGCCAACAAAAATAAGCTGACTTGCATTTTTCAATTTTTTTCTTTTGATGCAGCAGTTGCATCTTTTGCAGTGTAAGTTCATTTGTAAGTAGTTGAGTACCGGCATTTTTAATCTATATGCCACTATACAACAAATTTTTAGCAGAAATTCCTTTTTTTGATTGATGAAAAAATGCAGTTTGGATTTTAGTCTCAAATAGCCTTATGCTAGGAAATATCCGCCGAGTTGTCACTTTAAAAATCGTTGACAAGGATGAAATTTAATAAAAAAATTGCTTTTGTATGAAACCATTCCACAATAAGTACTGGGCAAAAAATTACGAACAAAATACCGGTACTTTTCTGTTTTGGAGTATGGAGCCCTGAACTCAAGATTTTACATTTATAAGCTCTTAATTTTCCGATAAAAATTTCTTTGTCTTTCAGCATATTTCCAATTAGGGTTCGCCACAGCAGATATCTGCATTTTTATAACATGGCATTTGTTTTATGGTCGGATGCCCTTCCTGCCACCAACCCTCTATTCGAAGGAAAAACTGGGCCACCTGTCTTCCACGTAAAGGTAAGGGCGTCCTGTTAAGTGCCTTGCTCAAGGACACAAAAAGCAAACCTGCTGGCTTTTTCTCCACAACCTCCCATAAATGCCGAGCGCCAAGCAGGGAAGCTGTGAATACCATTTATTAAAGTCTTTTGGTATGACTCGACAAGGGGAATAAACCCCAGGTCTACCGACAGCGAAGTGGATGCTCTAACCACTGCACCATCGCATCTGTCGGTAATTTACCAATAAAAACAAGTAGAAAAAAAAGCGTATGAGTTAAGTAGTCTACAACTCAGAAACTTTTCGAGAAATAAAAAAATATAAACTTATTGTTATATGGAATGATTTGCATTTATATCTGCTCATCAGAAATTTTCGGTATCCAAGACTTCTTGACTCTACTGGTATTTCGTAAATGATACAAGCGAATATTTTGAGACAATTTTTATATTTTAGGTTTGATCCATAAATGCTGTAATAGTTACTGAATTATAGTTGCAATTGTATTTTGTTAAAAGTATTGATTACAAGGGCACAATTTAGCCTAGTTTAATATTTAAGATTGCACAATAAAAGCAAGACTAAAGGAAGCTAATTCAGAACAAAAAAAGGCCAGCACAAAAAAGTGTCAGTCTATTCTGCACACATCTAACGACAGCCGTTTAGTCAATTTAAAGTCTAGAAAATATGTAAAAAGGAACTTGGTTTTATAATGTGTAAAATCTATGTGTAAAAATAAACTTGTAGCTAACCGTCGTCAAAATATTTGCTTGGAGTATGTTAGAGTTGTTCGAACCCAAATGAGCAAAGCAATACAGTTGATGCCACTTTGGATGGTTCTGACACCGAGAGCGATCTCTCTATGACTTTTTCATCAAACAAAAAGTCAATATGCGAAGAATATCCTTTGGCAAGTGTCAAGTGATATAGAACAAGGGTGTTGCCAGTCATTTCTTAGAATCGTTAGCTCCTCTCAACACCAAATTAATGATTGATACAATTTTGAACTGCTAAAGTATAGATACATCGAAGGTTTTACCATCAACGATTAAAGTGAAAAAGGGGTTCTCTGAAATCACTGAGATGTTTAAGTCGTTAAGTATGTTGACAACATAAAAAAGTTTGGTAACGTCGTCTAGTTGGTTAAAGCAATGTTTAATGTTTATGGTGACGAGATTATGAGTTTGAACCCCAAAAAAGCTCTGTTGTGATACACTTGAAAAAGGCACTATTTGGACATTGTCCTGCTTGGCTGCACTACTTTGCAAAAAACCGGTAAAGGTTTAAACCAGGGATGCAAAAATGTTTTTGGAATTTAGTTGCGCGGAGAAATTGTTGGTCGCTCACACATGCATAAACCAGTGTTGCCAGATGATTGCTGATGCTTTCCCCAACAAAGCCTAAAAATTTCCCTCCGGCAAAAATTTCATTGACGAAGCGATCAACAAGAGATGACTTCTTTTTTAGATCAGCATCAAGGACATGCCCAAATTTATCTAAACCAAGAGGCAGGATGAGCATAGCAACAACGATTAACCTGCCACAGCATTTTTTTTGGCAATCAACCTGAAGCACTTGCTGACTTTGGTCTTCATATTGTTGCAAAATTTCCTCATCAGGTGCACCTAAACTTTTCTGGTCGCGCATGTAAACCTTGTGGTCGGGTGTGTAAACTGCAAACTTTGTGGTCGTGCTGCCCGACCGTGTTTTTGCACCACTGGTTTAAACAAAAGTTGTTTTTGCATAATCGACAAAGACTTTACCAAGATTAGACAATGAAAACATGAAAAAAACTATGTAGAGCCAAGATCAGCCTTTTACAAGCATAAATGATTCTCATTGCCAGATATACCTAAAATATAAAACAAACCGCATAAAAATGATTTTAGGATAGATTAAGAACTAATATTCTGAACCAGCTATATCCTGGGGTTTGAACCCAGGCTATAGGTAACACCGCTAATCAAATATTGTTATGTAAGATTCAGCACATATTTAACTGTCTCTTATTAATTTTTCTATTGATATATGTCTATCACACTCTGCCTGCAGGCAGCCAGGTGTGTATTAGATCCATTAAAACAAAGCTTGAATCTTACAGATCCTATCCTTATTAATCGCATTAATACATAAACCTAACTTATTCATCTTACAAACTTCACAATTCTAATTCTTGTCTGGAGTATTCGTCATCGTATTGATGGATGAGATCCGATTTACTTACCTGGTTTTACCAAGACATTACCCAGCCATTACCATTACCATTAACCCAGCAGAATACTATTTAGAGCTTATTTGTGCCCCTTTTTCTTTCTTTGTAATCAAATTTCACCTAGTGGACAAAGGTGAATTTTTTTTTGCCTTGGTCACTTTTATTGTTTTTTGATGAGGATTACGATAGTAACAATTAAAAGAGCCGGTTTTGCTGCATTTAAGGCAAAAATCAATTTTATTGTTTTTGATGGTTCTAGATAGGCAACGATTGTCCAATCGGGAAACGACCTGTTTCCCAATCAGGCAACGGTTTCCCAATCGGGCAATGATTTCCCAATCAAAACAGTGGTTCCTACTGAGTCTGCATGGTAATTTTTGTGCCCTTGGATTAGGCAACTTTCTTCAATCATTTAAACCTCATAGATGAGCCATACACATCTACCTACTGACCAAAGTTATCTTGACATTAGGGCAGCTTTGTTTAAAATTTATTATTTAAAATATTTCAAAAATTTGTAAAAGCTAGTATTTTGATCAAAAATTGTCACAGGTAGTTTAAAAACTGATTTTTTCTAACTTTTTTTCGTTGATGGAAATCACAAGAATGAAAGTATAGTGGGCTAGGGCACCATCTTGCTGAAACATTATTTCTTGGTGTTGTACACAAGGCCAAAACAATGTACCAATACAATTAATTGCTACCCAATAACACTAGACTAAAAGTCACTAACTGATCAGGTGTTACTTTCCAATCATCCTTTACATTAAATTTACCTGTTTTTACTCAGGTTACCACTTTTTGGGAGTGGGTGAAAAGTTAGACTACAGATATGTTAAAATTCCATTTTTGTAGTAAAAAAAATTGCAAAGGTGCCTGTCAGATATTATTTGTATTGCCTTGAGATAATCTGTAATTTTTTAGAAACTGTTGAAAATGGGTTGAGAAATAAGATCACAAATGAGTTTTAAGTAAACTAATTATGGAAAAAATTATGCTTTTTTTGAAAAAATTATCATATGATGATTGGTTATTGTAAAAGATTGTGTTGATTGTACTAAACAACATCATTGCATCATTGAGCAAGCTGAATTGTGCAGAAAAAAAGCATGAAACACGCTTTGAAAGCTTAAAGTGCTTCAATAAAGAATCTGTTTTTGCATCATCAATTGAGCTTTAATTGTTGTATATGAATTATAGGAGCTGATGTTAGCCTGTTAAGATATTAATTAAATTAATTGATGTCAAGGCATATAGGCTAACTGCAATCAGTTGAATAAAATATCACTTCCACGACTGGTTTTGTTCCTATTAAAACTCTTCAGGTGGACTCAGATATTGAACTAATGAACACATGAATTGCTTCATGCGGTTTATTTCACTAGCTTATATGCCTTAACATCAATTAATTTAATTAATATTTTAACTGCTAACACCAGCTCCTATAATTTGTAATATAACGTAATAAAGGCACTGGCTTGGCTGGGAATTTAAGCATACATTGCATCAAGCTCACTTTAGTGAGCGTGCACAATATATAAGCATAAAATTAACAGCATCAGTTGACAGGACCGATGGCAGTATGGTATAAACCGCATGAAGCAATTCGTGTGTTTATCAGTTCAATACCTGAGTCCACCTGAAGAGTTCTAATAGGAACAAAACCGGTTGTGGAAGTGGTATTTTATTCAACTGATTGCAGTTAGCCTATATGCCTTAGCATCAATTATTTTAATTGTTGCCTAGTTTTCTTTTATCAAAGGCGCCTTGTTGATATCTCCCAACAAAGCTGTTAATTGCATTTCTATGATCAATATTTTTTGAGAAAATAAAGAAAGCACCTATTATGATCAGCCATTGATTATGTTGTCATGTGAGATTCAAAAAAAGTCAAATTGGTTGAAGTTGGTAACTTGGATATTGGCATGTTTAAGCGAAAAATCACCTTCCTCCATCAAAAAATTAGTTTTTGTACAATTATTTTTGATAATGACATCACAAACCCTCTTATGGCACTCACCCCCAGAGTGGTTATTAATCATACTAAGTTTCATGCTCATGCATTTTGCAGTTTTGAGGAAATGCGAACACACAGAGACTGAATAGTGCTTTATGGTATAGATTTCAGAAATTACTGAGCAATCACTTTGTCCCCCCCTTACCCCACAACTTTACATTGTTTCTTCCATACAAGTGGTGAAACAAATGGATAAACGTTTTTGAAATTATTAAATGTTTCAGCTGTCTGTTAACACGTCCACTTTCTGAGTACATACTAAAAACAGGGCAAATAAGATGTTTTCTGGGACTTAAAAAAGTTTGGGAAATATATACCAATTATTTGTTGCCACCTTTGATGTTATTCTACTTGTTAAAATTTCCATTTGAACCACAATACAGTACTTCTGATTTTGAAACAACAATTGTCCATGTCAAAAAACATTAAATTTTCATGTCTGTTTTCACAACTACCCATCAATTTAATTTCGACTGTGCTGATTGGATTACTGCTATTGCTTTAACTTAACTGTAATTGCATCACTTAAGGTTAATTTGATCTTTCCTTAGCTGCATTTATGCCACTTCTTACATGCATGCAGCCAGAGGCTTTAGGTCATACAAATAAGCTTACAACTTTGTGTGCCGAGTTTGAAAATGACGTTATTTTTTGCAGATTTGCTCTAGTTTTTGAGATATTTTGAATTATTTATTTCTTTTTTACTGTAATTAGGGCTACTTTTAAATGGACGTTTATATAGGGCTGGTCAATAAATGAAATGTGTTTTCAGTGTAACTGATCCATATTGTTCTGACATGAATGATTACTGAACCAAAACAGGCAAAACTCTTAATTCATGGAGTGAATAAAGCATGTTATATAGTAAACACGCAATGTTCAACATTATAAAAAACTACAAAGAATTGTATCGGTTCATCATTTGCAAAACAAAGCCTCTGTGACAAACAGTTATGTGGGGATGTTTATAGACTTAAAGAAACATTAACTAGCATGTCACATTAGACTTTAACTGTTCATTTGAAGAAAAGTTTGCTTATATGATTTCTGGCTATGGCATGGTTCAGTGCAATCATGGATCAATGTCCAACAATAATCTGCCATCATGTGAGAGTCCTAATGACCATTGCATGTTTCTTTCATCATCCTAATGTCATGATAAAATCTCTCCCCTTAGTTCTCACTAACATCACCAAGATTCTCTGGGAAATAGTCATGATGGCCAAATGGATTGTGAAGTTTGAAGCTCATCCTTCCACCAAGAGCTTGAAAGTTTTAAAGTGTCACATCCACAAGGTTTTGGTAGTTGCTAGCTTTTGTGTTACCTAAAAACTCTTGTATCATTGAGACATATAAGCTCGAGGCAGCCCTCTCAGTCACTGTCATATAAGCAGTGAAGATTTGATTTTTCATCAGTTTGAAAATTTGGGGTCCATCAAAAATATCTGCTTTAAATTTTTTCATGCTGAGACCTGGAAAGGTTTTGGCAATACAATTGAAACAATCACTATCTTTATCAAGAGTCTTTCTTCACAAATTGTTTCATCAGACCCAACTTTATGTGAAGTGAAGGCAGGATAATGTGACCCCGATTAACCAGTGGTTCATTTATGATATTTTTATCGCCTACTGCAAGATCTTTTTGTGCTGGCCAGCCCTTCTTTATTCAGTGCAACTGTCTTAGTAACAGAGAAAACGAGGATGTTTGGTGTATCCCCCTTGCTGTCCTAACAAAAAATTGACCATTTTAAAATCTACGCACATGGCCCAGTTGTGCTCACTGTAGCACAGTTTCTGCAAAGCCATCTTCACATTCAGATAGTGTTTAGCAATTGCAAAATGTCCCATTGGAACATGTGCAAATTTGTTGCCATTATGAAAGAACACACGTTTCAAACTTCATTTGGAGCTGTCTATAAATGATCTCCATTCATCTGGGCTGTACTCTGGAATACCCATTTCCAATAGGAGGTCTTGGGTGTTGTTGCAATAAACAAAGTCATCTTTCATAGTGAAAAAATGAATCAACAAATCATCCCTATCAAGGTAGAATGTAATTTTAGTTCCCGAATCCAGCATACCATGTTCACCAAGACGAGATGCCAAAATCTCAGTCGATTCATTGAATAGGCCAAGATCACTAACAATCATGAAAAATTAGTTGGCCTTGATTAAAGGGCTTTGTTTTTGCACTGAGCAAAGATGCTGCAGCAGCCATGCTGGAAGAGCTACTAACACTACTGTCACTGCTATCAGTATCATCCATCACTTCCAATGGCATTTCATCTGCAGTAAGATCAGGTAAGGGAGTGAAAACTGGAACTGAAACTTCAGCACAATGGGGTATGGGTCGTTGAGCAGATTCAATATCACAATAATACTTCTTTTGCTGATTCCATTCAGACATATCCACCATGCAAAAATAGCAATCATCATGGTGATTTTTGGGCTCACGTTATACCAAATAACCCCAAGCTGCATCAAACTGATTTTGTCTTGGGTCCAAAAGCGCAGCGTTTCTGTACAATGTTTGCAAACCTTGTGGGGTGCCCAAGACTTGTCTTGGTTCCCTAACTTCATGCCAAAGTAGGCTTCATAAGCTTTCTTGGTAAAATTTCTCACATTGAATTGGCACTTTGCCATCATATATTCACCACAAATGTAGCAAAATACATCTGAATTGTTTCAGCATTGCCTTTGTTTAGTGCTCATCTCTACTACTTTCTCATATACAGCTTTATTCAAGACAATGTAACTCAATTTTCCTGCAAATAAATATATAATATCCATTAAAATATTTGCCAAAAAGCAGCAATTTATCATGTATTATCTTCTTAAATCCACAAAATCTAGCACTTTAGTTAGCTGAATGATACATGCTTCTCACATTACTCCCTTTAGGCCTTATCATGGTTGTTTTAACAAACAGGGGAGGACAAAAAAACTAAAACTAGTAACTCATCTTTAAGAAGGAATAAAAACGTAATAAAGAGAAACTTATGATAGAAGTACTGTAAGTTGTAAATTTTATGGTTACCAGCTGGTAGCAATGCTTAAAACTGCCCCAAACTTTCATGAATCATCAACATTATGACTTGCTTTTATATGAATCAAATACATATAGGTTGTATGGAGTAAATGGACACTAAACTTTGAATGGAAAACCAATAATATTACATTAAAGAAGCTTTGCACGCTTGAAAATGTACCATGCTCAAGCAAAATTATAAAAAAATAAAAGTAAAAATATCTCCAAAAGTAGAGGCAATTCGGCAAAACTAAGTGCATTTTCAGACTCAGCACCCCCAATTTAACTCCAAAACGATTCAACATCCTTTACCTTTTGACAAAAAATTTTTTTGGGTGGCCAGTGTTTTTATTCCTTTTCTCACAAATATTAACAGGGTAAAGCCAGCGCAGCCTTCTGATCCACTATTTATAACCTTGAAATTAATGATGGGAGCCCTATAATTGCAACAACTTAATCCTTTTGTAACAGAAAACGTACATTTATGTCAAGTTTTGTTTTGCATTCAAGGACGGGTGACATGCAGGTATGTCCATGTGTCTTGCAAAAAAGAAAGTCACCGTAACTGCTGGTTTGAACTGCTATAGTGGGTGGTAGTTTTCTAGCCACTATGTTGGGAAATCCTCTGCAACTTTAGTGCATACATGCGCAGCTATTGCGTTGACGTGATCTAGCTACTAAGTGTCGTGTGAACATAAAGATACTACAAACCACAAATCGAAAGTCACCAACAGCATTTGCCAACTTATATACGGAACCCAAACTACATTTGTAGTTGTCATGAAAGAAGTGACTAGTTGCCATACGGAGTGTACTCTTTTGACACCGGACCACAGCCAAATGCCTGCCGTTGCTCTTCAGTACAATTTCAAAGATATTCCATCTTGAAGTGGTTAACTGTGAGTACTTCACTTTGATTTAACATTCTCTTCTCTCTCTATGTTTGTGCCAAAATGAAGCTATACCCATAGCCAGAGGCTTCTGCTCATTCAAATTTGGCTATAGTTACAAAAAATCTTAAGTAATGGACCTCGAATTTAATAGGTAAATTTTGAAAATACATATCAATCACCTTGGAACCTTTCCACAACTTTTATGTACTTTAAGGCACTTTAACTGAATTTAGTGGAAAAGAGTTAGTTAAGGTTCACTTCATTTCCTTTTATTAACTTTACTCATGGTTTCAGAACAAGAACTGAATATGTCAAAAAGACATTCACTTTTTGTTGCTATACTCTAAAGCACCCATTGGGAAAAGCTATTTGAATTTATCTTGTTACTTCTGGCATTACTAGTGGGAGCCCTGTGAGCAATACCAGCAGAGCTGGCTGATTAAAATATTCATGTGCATTCAAATCCATAAAGAATATTTCAATAACATTTGGTTGAAGAAACAATATTGCTCGAATGCTATGCATCTCAGCAATTCAACAAAAAAGTCTCAAAAAACGAGTTGTTATGCCTTTGGTAAGTCACTCGATATTGGATTTATGTGCTTGGTGAATTGTAGTGAGTAGTAAATAAGCATTGAAACATAGAAACTCTGGAGCTGGAACTGTATAAAAAACTCTGGCGCCAGCTTCTTCAAAAATTTAAAAAAAGCTTACAGTAACAATGCACTTAGCAAACTGCAGACAGTGACACTGTTTTGACCTATTATGTTTGACCTGATAGCTTCTTATACAAAAATACCTTGCTTCAAAGTCCATATTTTTTGTACAATAGATCAATTTTATTACATGTGCATTCATATTTTTACAGATTAAATAGTTGGATTATGTTTGCTAAAAGTTTATAGGACGTAATAAATTGCTTGAAAAGTATGAACGAAATGGCTATTCCAAGTCGTTCTCGAGTTTACCATGATGTAAACACTCACAGACCTTGAAAATACTGGAATTATGAGTCATGTGCTGTTGATTGGGGGTGAGTATACTATATTTTGAACTTACTCATATCATTGTATGCATGACAAATGGTATAAAGAGTTAGGAATGCTCCAATAATCATGATTTTCAATTCAGTAGTTATTCATCAATGATATTGCAGCAGTGTAAGCCATAAGTTGAAGCTCAAGTTCGAAAGCAGGGTAATACGTTTCACTTGGCCATGGTTAGAGATGTTTATGATTATATTTGTAATTGATTGTGCCATTGTTGTGTAATTGTAATGGCAATCAAATTCGATTACAGGATAATCAACTTTTGATTACAGTGTAGTAATCAACTTTTCGATTACAGTAGTCAATCAAATTCGATTACAGTGTAGTCATAATCAACCTGAAGAATAAGAATTTATAGGGTTTTTCAAAAAAATTACCCATTTGAAAAACACTTGTTTTTGATGAAAGCATGTCTGAACTTGAGAAAATAAAATATCTTATTTATTTGAGTATAAGTTGCATGCATGTATAAGTCGCACCCCTATATTTAACATGAAAAACGGTACAAATTTTTTTTGACATGATTTATTGCAATCACCTAACAAAACATTATAAACCATCAAAGTTATCACTGCTGTCACTGTCCTTAAATAGTCTGATGCAGTCTTCTTCTGGAAACATCCTCATCAGCATTCCATTGGGGTGGTAAGATCTCCTCAACTTCGTCACTTTCCTCATCTGAGCTGTCATCTCATACTTTATCATTCCCACTTCCATCCAGAGGATTGGCAATTACAGTTTTTAAAAAACTTTTTGATTGTGAAAAAGGCAATAGGGTAGAAAGTGCAACATGACTCGCATGGAAGGCAATAACTAACGCAATTGTGTGAAAGGCGATAGCGAAGAAATACCTTGGAAAAATTTTGGATCGCATATGATGCACTTCATGTATTCGTGTATAAGTCGTACCTGACTTTTTGGGCAATATTTTGTAACAAAAAAATGCGACTTATACTCGAATAAATACGGTATTTGTATTAAGCAAGATTCAAAGTTTTTATGTAAAAGAATCATCGCAAACATATTTTAAGAAAACACTGAAGTAACCAATGAATATTTGAACATGAATTCACATCACGTGTTTAGTATAAGCACCTCAAAGCTTAATGACCTTCTGCATGCGAACTGCAATGTTATGCACCACTTTAGGGAATAGCCCATTGTCAATGTTTCTTATCTTATAACGGCTGTTATCTTTTGCTTGGCCATGGCTTTGAGGTTTTGTATTTACATAAATTCTGTCTTTGAGGCATCATCGTAAAGGGAAATCTATTGCTGAGGAAAAACACGGCAAAGAAGTCTTCTTATTTCATTAGCTGTAAAAGGGTAGCCCAATTTCAATCATTCCTCGATAGTTGATCTAATTGATTGCAACAATGTCAGCATTTGCATCTTCAAAGAAGTATGGCTTAATGGTTGCACACCATCCAATTGCTACACATACTGTGACTCTGAGCACAGTTCTTTTTGTTTTTCAATAAAGTCATTAGAATTAACAATAACAAAAGTTTTGTTTATTCACTTTTCCCCCAAATGGGCATGACATTCATTTGTTATGTAAATTATTTGAAGAAATTGATAGTTGGTTTCCGTTTTTTCCAAAAACTATTTGGCAAATTTCTGTCTCTTTGTTTGCTGTTGTTGAATAAGTTTGACTTTGATGCTGAATTTTCTATGAAAATGCATGCAGGTCGTTTTTTAATATTCTAAATACAGATGCAGCTGCAGTGCCTGTTTCTGCAGACAATCGGAAGATTAATTTTCTTGAACTTCTCCCAATTGATTCTCGAACGCTTTCAATTTTATCTTCAGTCCATCCTAATTTTGGTCTTCTACTATTTCCTTAGTGCAAAACATCAATAGATTTATCATTTTTAAATTTGCAAACTATTCTCGCAATGGTTTTTATTTTTGTTGGTTTCGATTCTTGAAAGTGTACTTGAGACTTATGTTGGACTTGAACAACGCTTTTTTTTGATGCCAAAATTCAATTACTTTTATGCACAATTCATTTGTTGATCTCACCATTTTTTATTACATCGATAAAAATGTAGGTTATCAAAAACAAAAATATGATTATTGCATCACTTACTTTGCACAGCTCGCACCACACCTATTTCAAAATGGATACATTTTTTTGAAACACCCTGTATACTTTGCAGTGCTTATTGAAAGATCTGAATCAGACTTAAAACTTATTTTTACTTCACTGAGCAGATTGTGTGTGATAGCCAAATTGCTTTGCTCTTCACGTAAAGGGGTAACTGATATGTGACATCACAACTGCCATAAAAAGCGGTGGTGATTATGGTACATCTGGCACCACTTTTGTTGTTCTTTAATCACGCACATATGTGGGTAAGCTGAGTTTGCCGTTGATTCATAATCAAGTCGGACCAAGGGCAACTGCTACTAGTAGTGCTGATGTAGTCTTTGACCAGTGCTCAGCATCTTTAGGTTGAACTCAACAGTATTAAATCACAGTCAATCGCCAAAAATATATTTTTTGGACATTCCAGCAGTAAGGGGAGTGTGCTATAAAAACTGCAAATCTACCGCTTTTAGTTTTTCGTTTAATATGTATATCAACAAAGAATGACTTATTTACGAAAACTACAATTAATAAGCAGTTTATTTATCTTAAATCACAAATCAGTCAGCATTTTAAAAGACTGCAGCAGAATCAGAGCACTGGCTTATAGTTACATGCTTAACTATTTCAGGTTTTCAACATTTTTGCAAAACAATGTACCGGTAATTATAATCACAATTAAGACGAAAAGTAGCAGACCTTTATTGGAAGTGAGGTAATGTACAAGAAACAAGGATTGTTAGGAGAGTGGATCCTGCAAGATAGGATGCGTTTGAAAGATGGGTTTGGAGGATGATTGAAAGATAGGTTGGCAAAAACACAACTCCTGAATCTTGAAGGAAACATTAAAACTACATATCAAAAAAAATGGTTTTGACATACATGAATTTTAAGATATGAATGTTTGATGAGAATAAGATAAAGTCGTCCAAGAGGAACAAAGAGAATTATCAGAAAAGTGGTAAAATGATATTACGAGAGTCCTGTCTTGAACAAGGGGATCGATTACTTTTGATAATGTTGATGCTTTTGTTGAAGGTTGCTCTTTCTTAATTCGTTGTTGTCAAGCTGTGGGCAATGTGCTTTAATTCTAGTGTTCCCAGTCGTTATTGAAGGTTTCCAAGGTGTGAACAGTATAAACATGAATAATCTCAATGGCACCACTAGAGTTAGTGGGGCCTGCTAAAATTTGCACCAATAAATCAAAAGTGTTGTCTAAAGAATGGTAAAGAGTGTTATTTCCAAAATTTGTGTCACCCCATGGAATGGCTTTGCCATCGAAAATAGTGGTAACCCCAAAACTATTGTCACTGCCAGAATAGTATAATCACCTAAAATGATGTTGCCCCTAAAATGGTTTTCCTTTTATATCGTTACCCCTGAAATAGTGTTCCCCTAAATAGTAATGACCCCTGATATCTGGGGAAACCCTCCCTCATAGTGAAAATATTTAGTTATTTCAAAACATTTAAATAGTATTTGTTATGTAGCAACCAAGAAGATTATCAATTAGAGTGAAAGCTTGGACGTGGGAAGTACAGTGAAGTATTTGAAGCTTTTAATGTGACAAAAAACAAAAAAGTTGAAATAAAAATTTTGAAGGTGAGGTAATCATAAGCAAAAGACAAAATCAATGTTCTAAAATAATGGACGTTTCTTCTGGTGTGAATTACAAATTTATTACGATATCAATACTTACCTCAGAGCTACATGTATGCTGTGTTACCTTGTAGCTACATGTTTTCAATCGAGAATGTGGGTGTTTTAATTTTTTAGTTTTTGCATTTAATGACACTATCCTTTTTTGTTTTGCACCGCCTGTAAAGACAAATAAAATAAAAAAAGAAATAAAGATTTTACAAAACCTGAGAGGAGGAGGCCCAAACATTATAACCCTTCTTGATATCGTGAAAGATCCAATTGTAAGTAACTAATGGAGCTTTATTTTACTTGATATTTAGAGTTACATTATTTAAGCAAGGTATTTTTTTATAATATGGTTTTGTCTTTGGTGTTGATGATGGCGGGATTCATCTCATGCTAAACTATTAATTTGGATATATGGTAATTATATATGGCATGTTACTCTTGTCGGCGGCCACCTATATTTCACTATGATTCAGTGCAATCTTGTTTACTTTGCTAGTTTTTCAATTAAACAAGTTGCATTTTGTTTCGATACAAAAACTAACCTTCTTATCACACCGTCTTTTTACTAGTGAAAAACAGCATTTGAAATCTTTGTAGAATTTGAATTTACAGTTTTACTGCAAGCAACTTGTCTAGACATTCACGCAAGCATTTTGGTTCTCAACTGGTGTCACATTAGGTGCTAAATTAACACCAAAGATGTTGACTGTACCACGTTGACAAAAAGGATGCTGTTTTGTTTAGACTGTTGAAAGTAATGTTTTGCTTCTCTTAGGTCTTTGAAGATGTCTCATTTGTCGACACCTTTCATTATGAGCAGCTGTATTTTGGTAACTTTATTATCAGCTTTTGCCTTGTTTATAACTTGAGCAGTTGAGCATTGAGCTGTTTATGCATTTCATGTAACATCTTGTGTGTGAAAGAAAGCAGAAATTAATACCACGAGCCAGCGATTTTTTTGGTTTGACGCTTCTGTATCTGAGTTTGATTGAAATGCCTTGTGTGAGGTGCTTGACGAAGTCCTCGAAATTACAAAACTTTTTGAAGAATAACTCACGGTTTTAGCGTATTTGTCTAAATTAAGAGCCATTGCTTTATTTGGTGACCGTAAACAGTGCTCACTGGTTCGACTAAACCGTTCTCGGTGCAGATGATGGTTCTACTTCGTTGTTGGTAGACCTAGATTCAATTTCTTCGTCCAGTCGAACCAAAAACTTTAAAAATGATTTTTCCCGACTTTCTGTTTGGCGCTCAGCTTCGCGCCGGTTAAATTGTGCGAATCGTGTCTGGTAGAGGCGCTCAGCAATAAGTGGAGATTGAAATGCGAAACTGAGTGAAACTCAGCCATGATTAGAAAAGTGCTTTGGACCTCAATCAATGACCTGCGCACATATCCACTGTTTGTTCCCGAACAACAAAGCAAGAGCTATGCCAGCCCTGTGGTTGCACTCTAATAGATATACAAATAAAGCCAGCAATTTACTTCATTGCCATTTGCCAACTGCAAACTTGTGTGCACAGTTTCAGTCAATCAACTTTCCTTGTTTGTTTGTTTGTGGTTACCCCTCCTCTTCTTTGGGATGGAGGTACAGCATGCCGTCAACCTAATTGAAATTAGGCTAGGGGAAAGATGGAAGCCCATTTCGAACCAGTCATGAGTGACTGGTAGCCCCACCACCAACAAGGCGGACTGCCACTGGTGGGTACCCACGAGTCGTCTTTTACGACATGCTGGGCTAGCAACTTCACAATTGCAATCCGGTGAAGTGCAGGAGGGCCACTTGTCTGCCACATAAAGGTGGAGGCATTCCGTTAAGTGCCTTGCCCAAGGACACAAGCAAGCTTGCCGACTTGTTCTCCACACTATCCCTTTTTTATGCTAAGCGCCAAGCAGGGAAGCTGTGAGCCTGTGAATACCAGTTTTTAAAGTCTTTTGGTATGACTCGACTTAGGGAATGAAGCCCAGGTCTACCAACTGCGATCCAGACGCTCTCACCACTACACCACTGCGCCGGTATCAAGTTTCATCGTTGAAGTTGATGGCTGACAATTGGTTTATAGCTTGCTGGTAATATGTGATGAATCAAAATAGTTTACATTGTCTGCAGTTGCGTTTTAAAGAAATCCAGAAGTATTTTAATTGAATTAAGTTCCATCTCTGTTACCTATTGTCTCCAAATGCATAACTTTATGTAATACTCAAATGCGACAGATTTGGACCTTGGTACTCATATATTTTATAGTATTATCGAGATAAACTTTGTTTACCAGTGCAGTTTGGTAGCAAAAGATTTTTTTGTTTAGTGCAACGCGATCGTAACTTTTCAACCTTAAATTGCTTTCAAAGATTTTGAAAAAGTAGTTTGAACCTGAACTTACCGCGCCTTGATCCCGGAAGCTCGCCAGAGCTGCAGCACTCACTTTCGAAGTAGCCGTGTTGCTCAGTGTAGTGCAGTCATGTGCTTGCCATCCTTGCAATAATGACCAATATATCAGTAGCCGTGTAGCTTAGTCTTTGTAGTTGTGAAAGTAACCATCATATAATGGTACGTCAAGCTTCGTATTGTTGTGTTCCAGTACTACGATTATTCTGTGGACATGTGGAGTCTGGGATGTATGCTCGCGTCGTTGACATTTCGAAAAGAACCGTTATTTCACGGCCACGACAACTACGACCTGGTGTGACGTCGTCGTGTGGTATTTTAACTGTTACTGCCGCTTTTTCCTATCCTCATGTTGCTTGAGTTTGCGGTATGAATCTAAATCACTGCTTCATGCCGTTCCTTCGTCCCAAGGAACAGGAGGAGCAAGCGCCACAACAATAAGTAGCCTTCTGTGCAGTTTTATAGTTTTTTATGTTCAGAAAATATAAGTGGGGGTCTTTATCACGGAACAATGCAAAAGATTTCAAACGATTCTGGTGGGATTGTAACCGCTAGCTTCCTAATTAATAGGTTTCAACCTTTCAAACTAAGGATAAATGACCCTGGTTTACCAGCTGAGCTCGCAACACAAGTATAACCATTTTGTAGATGCTTACAAGCGATGTGTTTGCTGTATAGTTATGAGAATTTACGTTACGACCTATTGCATCATTGCTAATTAAGACATTTGTTTACCATAGCACAATAGATTATCTGTTTCATAAGCTAGGCTAAGCTATAACGTAATGCAATTAGTTTGGTTGCAATTACTCAGCAGTTCAAAAACATAATAATGAAACAATTTGTTTTTGTGAACTCATTAATACTTGGTGTTGTAATTAAAACATTTGTTTCAACTTGCACTCGCCGCTAGAGCACAGGCGTATTCTGCTAGCGCGGTGATTCTCAAGCTTTTCGTAATCACCAACTCCTTTAAAGAAGTCGTCAGTCCTGCGAACTCCTGTCTTAGTTTTGTTTAAAAGTTGCCATTTTTTAGTGCAAATATAGAAAAACACTGCTAATTTCTTAAAAATGTCGAGTGTTAAATTTTCTTATGCAGTGGGATGCGTACACTTTTTGGCGGTCCATATTTTTAAAGTTCGTAGTGACCAATTTGAGGGATAGCTATAAAAAAAACGCAGATGACCCATGTTCATAGTTAATGATGACAACCATCAAAGTATTTGATCAAATATTTTACCAGCAATTAACAAAATCAAGCATCATATCAAAAGTCACCAAAGCATTTACAGACCCAAAAAACCTACTCTCACAGACCCCAGTTTGAGAAACATCGTTTCCGAGTTCCCGTCTACTTTTACCGCTTTTGCTGCTACAGCTCGGCGTACACGTAGACCATGCGTGGCTTACATCTTTATTTTATTTTGACTCAGCCGCAAGTGGCTCGTGTGCTGCTAGTTCAGTGCGTCTCTACACTACGCACTGGATTTGGAGCAGCAAAGACTTTGCTGGAGCAGCATAGCATTTCAAACTTGACGAATGTTTGATGCAGGTTCAAGCTTTGGGCGTTTTGTTTCGAAATTAGGAATAAGCGAAAATGGTGGAGTGAAATTGGTCCACCTGCAAAATAATTTACACTCCCCTGGTCACGCGCATGCTGGGAGAGCGTGCAAATGAGCTTCGATGTTGAATACATTGTAGAAAAGTTGAAATTACCTGTTCCTACGGCAGAGCAGCAGAATTAAATCTAGTTGGAAGCCGCAGCTTAAACTTGAACTTCAGCAATAGCTATGAAACAGCGTTGACAGTTATTACCTACCCGCTACTCGTGTACTGTATCTGCGGCGTACATTTGACTGCTTAATTTAGCGGAAGGTTTTAAACTTGTTACAATTTTTTCAGCTTGTCCGCATTGCCGAAGTAGTTGGCCGTGAAGACGTTTACGAATATCTTGAGAAATATAATATCGAGTTGGATTCAAGATTCAACGATATATTGGGAAGGTATAGTCTTTTGATTATGCTTAGTAATTTAGTTGAAATATAAATGATATGACTATGCACTGACATGAACAAGCTGGTTTTAACGCAAGTTGGTCTAGAAGTGTAAGAGTTTGTTGTTGCAATATTGTTAAGGTAGCCATGACCCTAAGACTCAGCAAAATTTTACTTGACCAGGTACTTTACAATTGGCAGCCCATAGTTCTCTGCACATGCGCAGCAAAGATTAATTAGTCATCAAGTTAGAAATGTCGGGATAAACTGTAAGATGAGGTGGTTTTTTGTGTTAAATAGAGCAAACAATTCATTGAGCTCGTTTGTCGTTAACGTTTCGCTTGGCAGATGCGCTGAACTTTATCAAAAAAATAAAATTCAGATGAAATTTCAAACTTAACGCGCCCGCAGCAAAATCAAGCAGGTATATTAAATTTTTGAACTCGAATCCGTATGTTCAAAAATATGATTTGTGCTGCTCGCGAAAGATGTTAAGAACATAAAATGCGTTACTTTTATTTTAGCTTTTTCTCCCAACAGCTGTTTCTTGATTCATCACTCATCAGTTCCTGATGAACTCGTATATGAAGTAAAATCTCATCTCGTGAACCAAGCTACCGTGATAGTTCGTGATTGCACGACGAAAGTTTTTCGTCTCAAATTTCCACTCACTGTGAAAATTAAAACTCTGCCATCGTGGAAAAATCTTAATAGTTACCTCACGTAAACGTATTGATGATGTAATTTTGCACAATTTTATTTTTTTATGCAATTGTTACAAAAGTGTTCTTTGATTCAAAGCTTGTCTTGGTTGAATTCTTCACGTGGTTGGCTTATTAAAATTATTTTACAGGATAACATTAAGAACTTTACGTATAGTTTGATTCGACTTGGATTAAATCAAACTCGATATGAAGTTTTTTTAAACTTGTTTAAAATTAGAATTACTTCCAGAAGTTCAAAATTTATTCAGATTATAATAATAAGTTTAAGTAACGAGTATTAAAATGGAGTTGTGAGTTCATTTTGCACCGAGATAACATAAAATGTTGGTTTGTCAAACGCATTTTGTTTTTATGGAAGTTTTTGATGTCCGCTTTACATCTCACGTCGAACAGTATTTCAACTGTGTGGGTATTAAATGCAAAGTTAAGAGCATGGTTAGATGTTTCGTGAGATTATCCAATTTCATTCTAGGAAAGGCAGCAGATGAAGGAAATTTTTTGCATTTGGCGCGAGGAGTGGGAGCAAATCTCATTAAAAGCAATTTGCTGAGAGATTTTGTTTTGCGGCTTTGAAGACCGGCTTTAGTTCTAACATTTTGTGCAAGCATAAATTAATGTACAAGTAGCGAGGTGCTACGTTGAAATGTTTAAAGTGCTTTTTTGTTCAAAATGATCTAGTGTTCTGTTTGCTGATCTTTAGTTTGACTGCCACCACGCCAGGTAGACTGATTGCCACAAACAACTTTTCCAAAGAAACAACCACCCAACTAGCCTGTTTTTTCTCTACACTTTCCCTTTTGTCCTAAACGCCAAGCATGAAAGCTACGAATAACATTTTGAAGTCTTGGGCAAGAACTCAACCCAAGATCCACTCACTGCGAAGCGGACGCTCCGACCACTATACTACCCCCTAAAGTATTTGCTGTATGCTTGAATACGCACTCCATGTACTGTTGAGCTCGTACGCTTTTGTCGCAATTGAGCAGGGAAATATTGTTTTTCTCAAGCGAAGAACGTTGCTGGAGTTAACCCAGTTACCTCTCAATTTTTGACAGAGTGTGATGAAAGTTTCCAGAGAAACGGAATGAGTCACTGCTAAGGTAACCGACACGAAATTAAGTCATTTTACAAGCCTAGAATGCATCAGAACAGTTGGCACGCATTTTGATCAAAACTCTGTGTAGAGCAAGTGACTGTCGACCAGTGGCGCGTCTAAATTATGATTGTAAAAGTATTGATCAATCTGCATGTAAAACCAGTTAAAAATTTGATTATATTGACATTAGCAATACACTTTGTTCTATTGTAACTAGACGAATTGCTTAAAAAATTTGAAACGCTGTAACATCAAAATTACCTAAAAATACTTTAACTCTTTTGCTCCCGCGTGGAAAGCGAAAAAAAATGTCCGTAAGGTGGCAGCGCGAAAAACTGTCATAATCAATCATAATTATGTACCTCATGTTTGTTTGTAAATCATTACTCAGCTGTCTACTTCTACATTGAGTGTGATATATCGTTGAAATCTACATTTCTTGAGGATTTCAAATAGAAAATAAAATTTATTTTGAATATGCAAATTAGCCCCCCCAACTGGGGGGTAGTTGTCTTCAAACATAAAGTAGTACCCTCACCTCAAAGATCACTACAGATTTTATTTTCAAACAATTTTTTAAAAAATGGTTGCAAAATGATGCTAAGGAAATTAGCTTGCAAGGTACATCAATCAAAACTAACCTAAAAGCCTAGGTTTTCTACAATTTGCAGTTTTCTGATGCACATGACCTTTTTTTTGACCGGTACCAAATTTTGGTAGTTAAATTCAGTACCTAAAATATGATCAGTTATTATCCGCTAGAGGTTAGCCTAAACCATGTAACATTATGTACTTTTGAACAGGGAATTTCTTCAAGATTGAGAAAATATCAAGTTTGAATAGAGTATGCTGTCACTGATAATGAAACAGCTGCTTGTTTACACCCTTCCTATTTCTTGAGAAACAAGGGGATACAGCAAACTTTGATTTAGAAAAGCCAAACTTCTGCTAGCTTTTAAACTTGTATTTCAGTCTTTGTCTCCTTGGAAATTTGATACAAAATGACGACTTTATTGGTGAAATATTTGCAATTTATTTTATGTTTTTATAGGATGTAGTTTTTGTAAAAAGTATAATTTAGTGAAGGTAAGTCAAAAAATTCTTGGGGGTTTTGAACTGACATGATGTACAGTACTCATTTTTGATCAGTAAATATCATGTACCACTTAGTCTAAACTATTTAAAGTTATATATTGCTGGAAAGCAAATTTCCTATGCTTTCAAATGAGACCGGTATTTAGCAACATATGATATTTTTTACGCACTAAATTTACTTTTATCTACTTACCATTCAAATTTGTTTGAGAGGGTTTTGAGACCCCTAAAAATTTTGGAAATTTAAAAAAGTAAAATTTATTATTATCCCTTAAAATTTTGTCAAATGATGCCCCAAAAGAGTAGTTTTCAGACTGTGTTAATGATGAAGGGTTTGGTATTGTGGTAAAGATGTAATCTCAATTTGATTTTAGTGTAGTTGGCACGTGCTGAGAATTTGGCCGATTTTGTCGTCTGCAACTAGATTCTTGGTTTTTTTAACGCTTTTTGGGTATCTGTAGCAATGATAATAATCTTTCAGTAAAATTAAAAAATAACAGTTCTACTCGCACGCTGCTGCCCAGAAAACCACACTACTAATAATAATGCAACTTCGCATCACCAAGCACGAAAAACAACACATTCCAATGCTTGCTTCTTCACTATCCCAGTAGCGACGAGCACGTTGGCGCGCACACACACACACACAATGAACCATGCTCACACGCATTTAAAGCACAGCATTTCAATTCGCCATTACAGTATCAAAATCCAAGAATTAGGGCACAAATTATACATTTTCCGGTGCGTGAAGAAATAAGCGTGATCTTTTGAAAAGTTTATGAAAATCGGATGAAAAGTAAAGTCACAAATCGATTTTTTATTAAACTAATTTTGTAACTCAATTTAACAAAATTTGAGGGAAACACTGAAAACACGAGATCATCAATCGATGATCGCGGGAGCGAAAGAGTTAAAGAGAAATAAATTTGGTTTAAAAGAAGCTGAGAAATAATATTGGTTTAAAAAAACAGCAGAAAGTAGTTTGATGAAATATAACTAACAAACCATCTTTTGTGTGCAATTTGCTCAAGGCCTAAACCAAAAAATGCGTTATTCGGGAGAATAATGCTCGACCACATAGTGCAAGAATCACATGCAAATAGATTTAAAGAGTTTTGTTGGGAAAACTTCCGTATTCTCCCGATATTGCTCCTTCAGATTATCATCTACTCCGAAGTCTGCAACATTTCACTGATGGAAAAGAATATCCTTCACGTGAGGTACTCGAAACGGACCTGCATCATTTTTTCTCTAGTAAGCATGCTGACTTTTCATAAGAGTAGCATCAATAAACCTGTAGAGCATTAGGAGAAAGTCATTAATTCAGATGGACACTACATTATTGATTAAATCAATACTTTATTTGTGTTTTTTATTTCTTCAAAGTCTTCTAAAAAAACAACATTACTTATAGAATGACCTAATACACAATCCATCTTATGTTAGTTTTGCAACTTAGCTTACTGCAAAAATAAGCATACAAAAAAATAAAATTGACTTTTAAAACTTTTGTTCTTTCAACCAAGTTGTTGCTTAAAGTACCCCAATGTTCTCCAAGGTACAATTCTAACAGTTAAAAACACTCAGCAGCATGAAGTATTGACTACAGAGATGTTAATTATGATCCATAGCCTGCTTTTATCGACCTTCGTAATATTCCGTATTTCTGAAAATAAATAATTTTTTTGTAGAATGACTTCCCGTTATTTCATATTAAAACTTGTGTTTCCGTAATTCAATATTTCTATAATTCAATATGAATTTCAGTTTTTTCCGTAATATGTGTTTTAATGATATAAATAAAAGGTGTTTCCCAGTTGTTAAGTTTCCTTAGATTTCGCGTCTGCTAATGCAAGTCAAATATTTTTTAACTATAAAACGTTTGTAAAACATTCTAGTTCTAAGCCATAAACTTCCTAATCACTATTATAGAAGGTTACGCTTATTTACTGAACAAAACCCCAAAGACAGGACAACACAGCGTAAAAATATACTCCTGGCAAAACACAATTTTTACATGTATATGCACGAATATCGCAATGCGCAATCGTTTGCATCATAATGATACAACGTAGTATTACTGTAGTTTACTAACTAAGTCATGTAAAACAAAGCAAGGCAACTAATTTCGACTAAGCTATGGTTTATAATACAGAGAAAATTTGTCACTGATTATAAAACTCTGACTGCGAGTACAGAAGAACTTGAAATTGAGCTTGCCGTGCCTATTTCATCCATTTGTCCTGGTCCAAAATCTGAGTTAGTTTTTGAACATTCGTGTTTTTCGTGCCAGTTGGTGTAAAATTATAGGAATAGATTAATTGTCTAACAATTATGTGTTTATGCATCAACAATGACGATTTCATGCATAATAAGTGCTATTTCTTTCTCAATTACTGCACGCATTTTTACCATTGTACAGTAGAAAAATTTGTTCAAAAATGATCACCAGCATCATACGGTACCATACAGCAATCTATTACATCATGTCAATAACCCGCGACTGGTTTCGACCTTATTGGGTCTCATCAGGGGGGGTTAAAAAACACTCAATAATAAACATGGTAAAAAAACAAATTTGCCATTGGGTGCAAAAAAATGCAATACAAAACAGTATGATACAGCAATACCTATATCATGGGGGTCACATTCAAGGACACACACATGACATGGACAACAAATCACACCTTGGCGAGAAAGAGGGGGATCAGAGCGAGAGCATGGAGTGGGAATGGTGGATTCCACCGTGAAAGAAGGAAGATTCCAAGGAGGAATGGGAGGGCAAGCAAGAAGAGCCTCCCTAGAACAAGTAGAAGGAAGCATGAGCGGGTGAGTGGACGCAAGAGCTCTCCAGGACAATCTGCAAAGTCTTGGTTTCACTCCTAGTCTGGCAAATCCTAAAATAGGAAAGGAGGTTGGGAGACGAAGAGCCCGCTCATACGAAAAAAGGATGAAATGAGTCAGGGTGACTCGTAGGGGAGGTAGAGAAGCTCAGAGAGAAGAAGTGGGATAGGGGACGACGAGAGGCAGCCGGTGATGGCGCGACTAGCCGCTCGGTGGAGGCGTTCCAATTCGGTAAGATTGGTAGCGCTTAGGAATGGAAACCATCTGGGTGAAGCATAAGTGAGAAGGGATCGAAGAAAAGATTTATACAGAAGAGAGAGGGACTCCTTAGAGGGGCCCCATGAGGAAGCAGAGATACAGCGTAAGGCCTTGGGTCGTGGAAAGAACTTGGCCTTCAGCGAAGATACATGCTTAGAAAAGGAAAGAGTGCGGTCGACAGTAACCCCAAGAAAAGTTGGAGTGGGATTGAAACGGAGGCAGGAACCAAGTAAGAGGAGGTTGGGCTGGAGATAGCTTGGTGGGGATCCACTGAGAAGAAGGAGGCCTTACATTTGCTCGGATTGAGAGGGGGACACCAGCGCTCCAATCAAAACAGAGCTCCTTGTGTGGCCTCCACCGCAGTGGGGACCGAGGGGGGGAGGACCAAATGGCCAGATCGTCAGCGTAAAGAGAGCAGCTGACGGAAGAAGGCAGAGAATCCGGAAGATCAATAATGAAGAGAGAAAAGTACAGGGCCGAGAACGGATCCTTGCGGAACAACTCGACGGACTCGAAAGGAACGACTTTTGTGATTTTGAAAGACCACAGAAGTGCGCCTATCAGAAAGGAAAGATTGAGTCCAACGAGCAAAGCAAGGAGGGAGGCCAGCCGAAATCAGTTTGTGGAAAAGGGCGGGATGCCAGACAGACTCAATAGCTTTGGAGAAATCGATAGTAGACAGGATCGTCCGAGAGGTCGGCCTGGGTTTGTTAAACCCATCCGAAATGGACTGAGAAAGGTACAGAATCTGATCAAGTGTAAACCGTCCAGAACGGAAATCTGCTTGGCGGGGAGAAAGAATGGAATTAGACTCCAGAAAGAAGAGTAGACGGGATAGAATGATGCGTTCAAACAGCTTTGATACGCAGAAGGTGAGAGAGATAGGACGGAAGGAAGCAGAAGCGGTTAGTGAAAGACGTAAGGCTTTCGCTCTGAGCGGCAGCGAAAGCCTTACGTCTTTCACTAGCCGCTTCCTCCACCTCAGCAGACCACCAGGCTTTAGGAGGGCGTTTGATGCGTCCGAAAGGAATGGAAGACTTGGCCGCATTCAAAGTCAAAGAGGTAAAGAGAGCAGCAGCAGAGGACAGAGAAAGAGACGAGTATTCCTCTGCTGAAGGACAGTGAGAGTCAAAGTAAGAGGCAAAGCCATCCCAGCGAGCTTTCTGAAAATTGAAGGAAGGGGGACGCTCGTTGGGGCGAAAGACCGGAGAGAGAGAGACAGATAGAAGAATTGGTAGGTGGTCAGAACCCAGGTTCTGTAGCACCTCCCAGGAGCAGGAAAGGGCAAGAGAGGAGGTAGCAAAGGAGATGTCAGGAGAAGAGCAACTGCCAGAGGAGCAATGGAGAAGGGTGGGTGTGTCAGGATCATTGAGGGGGAGGAGGTCAGAAGAAATGACCCAGTCGAATACTTCTTCCTCGCAGAGGTCGGAAGTACCTCTTGAGTCCCAAAGCGGGTGATGGCAATTGAAGTCCCCCAGAATGAAGAGATTTCTGGAGGAGGAAAGAATGGAGGGAGAAAAGGAGTCGGTTGTGCCATCTGTTGGGGAGGAGCGATTAGGGGGGCATACACATTGAGAAAAGAGAGCGAGGAGGAGTTGTTTGGAGAGATGTTGATCCCTACATAATCAGAGTAAGGATCAAGTGAAGAAAGAGGAGGTAGAAAGTTCAGAAAAAGATAGGCCCTGCCTGACGAAAATGACAACGCCGCCGCTAGCGTGCGTGGTATCGGAGGAGAGAATGCCAGACCGGGAGTGGGTGCGATCAGAACGCAGAGCAGAGAACCTAGGAATCCGGAAAGAGGAAGAGGAGTTAAGATTGGATTCCTGAATGCAGATGAGGTCGACAGGATGGGATGAAAGAAAGTGAAGTAGTTCAGTGCTCCTGGCTCGAAGACCTCCAGCATTCCATTGAAGAACCCTGAGAGAGTCAGAGGGGGAGAGAAGGCAGGAGGTGCAGAAGGATAGCCAGGAGCAAGGGACAGTGGTGGGGGGCAGAGGGAGGAGATGTATAATGGGAACATGGGGGATAAGAGGTTTGGAGACGAGTGTGGGGCGAGAGTGCAGCATTAGCAGATGGGGGCCAGATTCCACAGTGGAGGTATACATGTCGGAGGAGCCCGAGGAGGGGGGAGTCACAGTGTTACGGCAGGGGGGCAGCTCCAAGAGTGAGAGCTGCCAAGAGCTCTGAAGTTAGATAAAGAAAGTTGTGAGCACCTTAGATGGATCCATTTGGAGCAAGCGCAGCATTGCACTGACTTGCCCTGCCAGGTCACATTTGCAGCGCACACAGAGCAAGGAAAGATGGGGCCAGGGTTGGGATGAACGTTACCGCTCATCAAGAGAAGGAGGAGACGAAGAAGGTCAAGAGAGGGGCAGGAGAAAAGAAAAAGAGAAAACAGGCGACCGATTTTAAAAAAGCTGTGTGCTGCCCTTCTGCGGTCGTTCAGGGGGCAGCATAGCAAAAAAATGAAGGGGAGTGCCCGGGGTAACTGGGACCCTCGGGAAGGCCAACAGCCATTTCGACCCAACCCAAACGGGGTCGGGGACCGCACCACCACGTTGAGGCGGTTGTTGATTGGGGCAGATTGTATTATTTTGTAGAGTTATTATTTGTATTATCAGATTGTATTATTTTTAGTACATTGTAGGGTTATCGTGGACAAAGCTGTACTTAAGAGGAAATTGCTCGGGCAATTATTTCCCCGCTTGGGCCGAATAGGGTTAAAGCGTGCACTCCTGCGCTGGTAAATACACCAGCAAAAAAATTTGTTTACACGCGCATCATTGTTCGTATACGTCTCGGGCGAGAGAAAATGCTTTATACATAAACCAAAGTGTTCTTTGTAACTTTCTGCTTGTGGTTTGTAATAGAATTTCTTTGCATGCTTCGCTCCCTCGTGAAACAATGTCAAGAAATAAGTTTCAATCTATTCTTAGATATATTCGATTTGACGATAAAAATTCCAGACCGATTTGCCGAACTACAGACAAATTTGCTGCAATTCAAGAATTATGGAACTCAGTAATGGATAATTGTCAGAAGTCGTATTTTCCTCATGCTGGTGTAACAGTACATAAGCAACTTTTTCCATATCGATGGAGGTTAGTATTTATTTACGATAAACGATTTTCTTTACATTGCCACCAGAAAGCATCATAATGGTCAGCTACAAAGCAAAGAAAAACAAAGTAGTATTCTTGCTTTTCTCTGAACATAAAACAGCGGAAGTTCATGAGGGGGAGAAGAGAAAGCCAAAGCAATTTTGGATTACAACAACAACAAAGGCGGAGTTGACACTGCAGGTAAAGTGCTTCGGTACTATTCTACTAAAGCTTCATCTAGAATATGATCTTTGTCAGCATTTTTCAATCTGCTGGATATTATGTCGCTAAATACGTACATCATATAACTTATAAGAATATTTCCTGATCTGGCCATTACCGACGTCGATTTTGAAACAAGCTGGGAGAAGAGCTCAGTGCATCAGAACGCAGTCGCCGGCATGAAATGCCCCCATTTGCTTCGATTGAAACGAGTTCACGGTAGAGGTAATGGAGATTTACCACCAAATAAAAGAAGCAAGCGCAGAATTTGTAATTTTAATAAAACTCGTATGAATAAAATTCCATTGTCCGTTCGTATGAATCTTGTTCGAAACCCGGTAGAGCATAGGAATCTTCTAAATGCATTAATAAAGGAAGACGTGCTCAAGTCAGCAGCTACTTCAATGCGCACGGCTGTAGTTACCATGCACCCGAATACACAAAGCCAGCGCTTCACAGTGCTCCTGCCTACCACCACGCTGAAGGGACCAGCCAAGTCGGAAGCAGCATACGTAAACACGTGCGTTCTAGGCTTCAGCTGAGAAGAAGGAAGCGGAGCCATAAGCTGTTTTCCCCTAACTTGTAATCTCAGTTTACACCCCAAACATTCTTTTAAATAGTTTAGTGTCATTCGTGTTTGTTCTATTATATTAACTTGGTTCTTACCAGATGCGATTTCAGATGGGATTTTGGGGTTTTCGCGCAATGCATTAAAGCATTCATGTAGTTTAATCAACCTATTTTCAGGTTTAGTGCTTGTGCTTGAATCAGATATATTTTTCAGTGTGTGATGTTTCTCCTTTGCTTGTATGTGATTGAGTCTCGCGACAGATCTTTTTATCTCTTTTAGAGCGTTGACATTGTCACTTGCTTTTATATTATTGGGTCTCATTTCCCAAGACTCAGTTGGTTTTAATAGGAATGGCGGGCCTTTTGTCCCTACTAGGTACTTTTTGTCACGTTCTAAAGTTATTTTTCTTGAGGCCTTATCTTTCTGGTAGTTGCTGGCCTCCACTCCCCAAAATATAGGTCCTAAGGAGTGTTCTCCAATGAGAGGATGGCATCTAGGTTCTTTTTTTCCACGTGCACTCCTCAAAGATTTTAAATTTTCTAATTTCCTGGGCTCCAAGAATCATATCCACTCTTGGTTCACCATTTAAGATGGGAAAGTCGTGTTTCCACAGGTCATATTGTGCAATTATTTCCTGATTAGGAATGCCCTCTTTATAGGGAAGAGTTGTTTCAATAAAGGAAATGTTCGGTATATCAACAATTTTGCCATCTCCCTGTCTAACCGGCAAAGTTTCACGCATGCAATTGTACTCGTCTGGCTGTTTTTCCAAGAACTGAATGGTAATCTTGTGTTCAGGATTCCACTCAAACAAAGATTCTGCTAACTTTCGAGTGCAAATGCTTGTATCTGCTCCTGTGTCAACCAACGCATAAAACTTAACGTCATCCTCAACCTCCTCACTTTCGGGATTTCTTTTTACGGCTGTAAGGGCCATTAGAGGAACCAAAGAAGAACAATCGGGTTCGTCAGTGTATTCCTTTTCTTTCTCTTTTGCGGCATTTATTTTACCGTTTGGTTGTGAATTAATTGTAGAGGACTCGTCCCTTTCTTGTTTGCTCAGATTATTAGAGCGGGGCGGTGGTCTTTTAGGAGATTCTACAGGTAGGTGCAGTAGTTTGGAGTGCGCTCCTTGGCATACCACGCATCTGCTTTTAGTTAAGCAGTCTGCGGAATAGTGCTTACAAAGGCAGTAAAAACATAAGCCGTGTTCCCTGGCAAAGGATCTTCGCTGTTGAACGTCTTTCTCTAAAAACTGCCAACAGTCTGTCGTTTGGTGATTACTTGTTGGGTGTATGTAACACTTAGGTTCTTTAGGGACTCCTTCAGAGCGATAAGAAGGAGTTTTGCAGGGTCTTGGATTCTCATATATTGCGTTGGCATTTAGATTGTTTGCCCTTGCGCTAGTTGTGTTTCTCTCAGGGTAGTGCACTTTGTATCTACCCTTCTCCTCTTCGTCAATCATGGCTGAGATGTCGTAAGAATGACTTTCTCTGTATTGAAGGTTGGATATCTGTGTATTGATAAATTGTAGTAGGCCTATAGTGTGGAATCTCCACTCATGGTAGTACCTGAATTCTTGGACAAATAGTGCATGCAGAGCTGGGTTAAAGCAATCTACTATCCTGAATAAGAGTTTTGGATTAGATAGCTCTGCCTCCATGTTGATAGATTCCGCTATGCTTTTCAGATTTCGAAGCTTTGTTCGATAGGTCTGAAGAGATGAGACCTTGTTTGTTAGAGAGCCTTTTTCCCACTGAATCTCACGTATGGCGTTTTTGAACATGCCCAGTGGGTCGCCATATAAGTCTTCTAAAATCTCCCATATATGGCTCAATGCTTCATGTGGGTCTCTCATGACCCAAGCGCTTCTGATATGTTCGTAGACTGAATCTGTTACTGAATTCGCAATTGTTTGCAGCAGTGTATAAGGATCAATATCCCACAACATTCTATAATCTCTCAAAAGTTGTTGCCTAAACACTTGATAGTCTGCTTTCCTTCCGGAAAACTTTCTGCTTGTTTCTTTACTTCCCATTTCAAATAGCATAGAATATTTGGCTCGCAGCTTCCATCAAGCTGACCTTGCTCGTAGTCGTATCTCCCTGGCTGGATTTCTCTTGGTCCCCCCGAAACGTTCCACGGGTAATTGATACAATAGTTAGAGTCTTGGCTCTGTCGAGTATTTACGTTTCCTTGACGCGTATAATCACTTTCCCAGTTAGGATGCTTGTAGAAACCCTTGTTTCCAGCAGTGCGCCATGGTACGAACTCAGGTGCGTCATGCTGCAATTCTTGTACTTGGGGTGGCGGCTTATACCTAACCTGCTGACCCTCATGTTCGCTCCTGCTGCATACATCCCTTCCTATCAGTGTGCGTCTGGAAAAAAGAAAGCCGGCTTCGAATTCATGATCCGCTTTCAACCGGTTGATTAGGAATTCATTCGATGGGTATCCTTGATTACCAGAATCCCTAATAGCTTCCTTAGTGGAGCTCATTAGATAAATTTTACTTTCAGCCAGGGGATCATTATCTATGTCGTCGTTGGACGAGAGCGAGTCTATTTGTGGGAACGCCTTTCTCGACCCCACATCTCTGCTAGTCCTTGCAGTTTCCGCAAGGCTAGTCTGTCCTTTGAATTTTTTAGTCATTCTCTCTTGTTCGCAGTATAGTGCTGCATTTCTTGGCGATTCTCTTTGTCTATCTTCTATTTCTACTCTAGTTTTCGCCTTCATTATTATATTGCTTGGGCGAATTACGTCATCGTCTGATTCTTGTGCACTTTGCGTGACCTGTGCTGACTCAGCAAATAAATTCGTGAATGCAGTAAGCGCAGGACTCATGACTGCCGCTTCGCTTCTGTCGTCAGGATTCATTTTCGCCTTGTTGTAATAGCGTCGTAGTTTATCTTCTATAGAGGGATTATACTGCGCTAAAAGTTTTTGTACACTTGGGAGAGCTGGCACAGAAATATTTTGTTTGGCTTTGGCTTTGGCTTTAGCAGCATTTATCCAGCCGTGAATTAATTTTAAATAGGTTTTGTGGGCCTTGACTATGTAATTATATACGGCCGTAAGGACATTTTCATCATTTTTGTTCTCGCTATTTGCGTATTCACGTAATACCAAGTTCATGACATTTAGTTCTGCGTAAAAGCGCGAAAAACTGCGATGATTATTGACGGGCGCGGGACTATCTACCCATAATTTTCTGAGTTCTTGTAGAGCGTTTTCAATTTTACTGTGAGACATAAAACTTTGATTTTCAAAGTTACTTTCAACCGTGCTATCCTGTTTAGGGTTTTCAAGGCTAGCGGACGATGATTCCATAATTTATTTTTATTTAGCAAAATCTGTATTAAGCCTTTAAAATTTTAGGGGCTTACTAATGTCAAGGCGTAAGACACTAATCAAATTACAGTTCTGGGTGTTCAACTAAAATTTTTCCCCCAAATATACAGCAATGGTCTCGCTAACTGCTTGCAGTTTCACAAATACTACCACCGGACAAGCAGACACCAACAAACTAGGTGGCAACAAGAACACCAAAGGCACTGACCTGAGGCTCCGAAGTGCAGATTCCGTAGCCGTGACGACGATGTGGTTGTCGCTTTCCACAAACACAGATTTGCTTCAAGATAATCGATGGAATATTCAGACGACGAATTCGATTCCGAATTTAATGTTAGAGACCGAATTTAATGTAATTTCCCGAATTTAATGTAATCTTCGATCCTTCCAGCGCCTTAATGAACCGAAGTGATGCTATCTGAATAAGTCCGGATACGAATTTCAACTTCACTTTCTTGTCTCCCGGTGATCGATGGCCCAACAATGATCAAGCAATTCTTTATTTCTCGAAGATTTAAAATATAACACACGTTTTATGGGCCATAAGAACAATTAGAGGGAAGCGTTAAACGCGAGATAGTGATTATGATGTTAAATTCGGGATATCTTACTTCTACAAATACAAAGAATCATATTACTATTTCTATATCTACTAATTTGTACAGACCAGCATTCAGTACTTAATGCTTTATTAAAGCTGATGGATACCGCAGCATGGCTTTGTAACCAATGCTTTCTTTAATCTGCCACAGTAGAACTTGGGGCTGTTATTTATAACGATCTTGGGGTAATTTCTTCGAATTGGAGAAAGTGGTATGAATAATTTGTTTTCTGAGTACGAACCGGTAGTAGTCATAGGAGAAAGCAGTATCCATAACATGTTTTTCAGGCACAATTTGATCTTGGTCATAATAAATAAACTAAACGTGATATCAACCCCCTTCCGTAGTGTAAAGTTGTTTTTCATTAGAACTGCGAACTCACCAAAATGACTCATAACAATACGGCCACATAAACACACGAATGTCAATTAGGCGTTCAGTTTTATGTCAGATATAAATGAATTGTACACTGGCCTTATTCGCTTGCTCATAATTTAGGATTTTCTCCTTTCTATGATGTTGTTTGTCAGTTCACGTAACACATGTAAAAAACTAGATTTATTTATTTATATATTTATTTATTTTTGTTTATTCAAGTAAATCACCTGACGAAGGATACGTTGGGCTAGCTTAGCCTAGTAAATAAACCTGTGCCGATATCGACTGTTATTATCGACTATTTACAAGGTTATTTTCTTTTACCTTACCTTCATAACATCTAAATAATTACTGTCAAGTTTTGACTTTTTCTCCCTGGCTTTGAATGAGAGTTGTGATGTTAGCGACGCGGTACAGTTACTCGTGTTTCTCCGAGGGATAACGCAGCAGTTCAAGATTACGGAGGAGCTGGCAGCAATAAGATTAATGAAAAGAACAACCGCCGGAAGTGAATTGTTCAACGAGGTAAACGCATGCATGGACAAGCTTGAACTGAAATGGGAGAGACTGGTAGTAGTCACTACTGATGGCTGTCCGAATCTGACAGGGAAAAATGTGGGACTTTTGAAACGGATGCAAGCATGTCGTATTATGACGTCAATGCCAATTTGATGTCGTTTTTTTATTTCGTTTGATGCCAATTTGATGTCCCAATTTGATGTCCAATTCGATGACGGTTTCCTTGTCGATTGAACGTCATAAAACAACCAACAGCGACGTCAGCTCGACCACAAAACGACTTCATATGTGCGACGTAGACTTATCGTCGACACGACCACGAAATAGCCCTACATGCGCGATGTTAGCCTAAGGTCGGCTCTACCACGAGATAAATCTATGCGCGCCCTATTGTACAGTAGTCAAGCAAATTACACTAAGGTAAATACACAACAAAATGTGCCCTTAAGTCTGAAACCGAGACCGCAGAAGGAAATTTTACTGTTTTTTATTAGGACTGTTTTCAAGTTATTTTGTGTTTTTTGTTTTTTCGTTCAACAAAAGTTTTAGAATTTGCTAAACATATCGTATTATTATGTTGATCGATGTATTGCTAGAAGTAATAATAACTTGGATACTAAAAGCCATTTTTCTACCGAAATTGTAATATATCAAGTTTCCAACGCGATAGCTGTAAACTACACATTTTTGAATGTTTTAAAAAGCATGGTAATAATTTGGTATTTCAACAAAAACAGAGGGGTTTAAGATGTTCTGATTTCATCTCAAGAACTAAAATATTGCTTTCAAGTTTTGGAAGAAATGTTATTTTCTAATATTGAAGAAATATCCTATCCAAAATTATAATTTTGAGGAGGGTCAAGTAAGTTGGACTTTGTAGTAAGAGGGTCACTTTACTATAATGGTTTAAAACAGGGCTTCTTAAACAATGGGTCGCGACCCCAAGTGGGGTCGCTAGGCGAAATCTTGGGGTCTCGAGATTTTATTGGCTTAATGGACGGAGTTGCTGTCTTGCAGGACTTTTATCAAAAAATCAAAAAATTAATAAAAATTTATTAAATTATTATAATGGTTTAAATGATATCGCTGGCATTAAAAATGCGACATCAAATGTTACATAACAATGCCTTCCTGTCGAGCACAAAACGTGAGTTTCTTTCCAGACAGCAATGAAGCGTCGAAAAAACGTTGCAACGTCGTTTTAAATTAATTACGCCAACGTCCCAATTTGATGTCGCTCTAACGACAGTTTGCTCGTCGATTTAACGTCGGGAATACGTCATAAAACAACCAACAGTGACGTCGGCTCGACCACAAAACGACTTCATATGTGCGACGTAGACTTATCGTCGGCCCGACTACGAAATAGCCCTACATGCGCGATGTTAGCCTAAGGTCGGCTCTACCACGAGATAAACCTATGCGCGCCCTATTGTACAGTAATCAAGCAAATTACACTAAGGAAAATGCACAACGAAATGCGCCTTTAAGTCTATTAGAAACTATGATTTAAACTTCATCGTTCCAGGAAAAGCAATGTGCAATAGTTTACTTAGAGTTCTAGATCTTTTGAATTCGTATCACGGCCGTTGCCTGGACAACCAACTTTTAAATAATTTACAAAAACACATTTAAAACCACTTAACAATAGCTACCCTTAAAAGTCGTGAAAACAAGAGTATCAAGTTAGTAATATGCCAATTAATTGTTTTCCATATGCATTGAATTATTTGATAACAAATATATAAACGTTCTTTTACCTCTGATAACTCTACGGTTATCGTAAATAATGATTACACTATTACTCGTTCAAGCTTGTAGCCCAAAAAACAGCAGATTTTGGGCTAATTTTAGAAATAATTTGGACTCGGCCGAAGAAATTAGTTCATCCGATGCGAAACCCGTGCGCAGACCGTGCTCTTGTAAATACTTTCATATCAAATTAATTAAATTTTTATCTTCATTATGCCAAGGAAGTAATCCAAATTTGACAAAGTCGTTTTTCTCAAAAACAAGAACTGATTTTTACATGTAAGGCTTGTTTTTGGAATATATTTAAATGATTTTGGAGTGTAATTATTATTTCCAAAATTGGCCATAAAGTTTCTCAAGTTATCAGAAATCAAAAAGTACATGAATTGCCTTGCCCTCAAGCGGAAAACACCCTTGCTGTGCAACTGGCAATATTAAACGAGTTTTATTTCATATATTTGATCTATTCGTGATACACCTTAAATTCCCAAAAATACCATTTCTGCAGCTGGGGCACGAGATCGTACACTGGCAGTCATTACCCGTGATTTATGACCGCAAAAACCAATAAAAACAGAAATCGATTTAAAGATCGAAAACTCAGCAAGCTGAAAGAGCTCTTATTTCATGACAACATTACATGAAGTTCACGTATTGCTAACTTTGCTTTACCCATTTGTATATCGAGTTCTTTTATCTACTAACTATTGTTCGCAAATTTGACCTTTAAGAAAACTAAATGTCTCCGACTGCTAGGTTTTAGCTATGGCTTTGGTTTGTCAGAAACACGCTTTATTCGTCAATTTTTAATCAATTCAATGTTAACATTACTTGCGTGCAACGAGTTTTTTCCAACTTTGTTGTTTCGCATCTTAGACAACCTTGAATGCAGTTTACCGTGCCTTTGAAGGTATTTAGAGCAGTCAAGAATAATATGAAGATTTATCTGGCCGATAGGGTTTGAAAATGAATTTCTTTGCTCAAAAAGATTCGTGAACTTTATCTTGACAAACGGCATGGCTACTGATATGATTCATTTACAATGGCTAATGAAACTTGGTACAAGCAACGCGACAAGTCATCTCGAGAAATTGTCAATATAGGCCATGTTTTTTCAATTTTTAGCGTCAGAAAAGAAGAGACAAATTTTTCCAAATTTCTCCTTTCAAAATTTTGAAACACATTTAAACGCTTAAATCACTAATTAATTTGCGTTGTATCAAGTTTCCCATAATATAGATGTAAACCACACATTTTCAAACACTGAAGATAGGCTACTAGAAATGGTAAAATGCTAATCCCCCACAACAGACGGTGAGGTAAACATGGCTTTGTTATATTGTTTGTAAAAAAGTATTACTGTCGAGCAACATTACTTTTAAACTACAGTTTACCTGAATCTTTACGATATTCCTTTTCCAAAAATATATAATGTTGCATAGTTACTGTTATTCTATAATAACCGATGAAACATGGTACATGCAATAGGCCTGAATTGTCTTCAGTACTGGCCAAAAACATTTAAAATTTGGGCTATGGACGTCGGAAAAAACAAATTGTAAAAAAAAACACTTTCCCAAATTTTAAAACACTTACACTACCTTTTTTGTAGTTCTCCCCAAATATGTATTTTTTTAACGAGCTACTTGAGTAGTTGAGTAGTTTTATTTTTACCACTTTTAGCTAGTAAATTAAGTGGACAGAAATATTGGTGAAGTAGTTATGTTTTAGTGAAGTAGATGCCACAAACTGACTTCTTTTAACTTGGAATGAGTGTTACTGAATCGGCTTCAAAATAATGAAAAAAATTTTAAATATGTTGTTGCTGAAATAAACTGGCGCCTTTTAGTTTTCGCACGCCTTCTATTTCTTTTCCATATTTGTTATTTGGTAGCTTGAGGTTGAAATGCAACTCTCGTCCGTTTTGCCTAAAACCAGGCGAGTTTTGCATTTGATTAGCCAACCTCTCGCTCCAAACGCTAAATAAATAACGTTCCTTCAGTTGAAGTACTTCTGTTATCATTTATTATTACAAGAAGATTATTTTCTGCTGCCATACTAAGTTAAATCAATTTGGTTTTACGAAAGGAAATCCTACGTGAATTATTGTTCTTTCTATTTTATTGAAACTTTTTTGGATTTCAATTTGTTTTGACTGAGTTGACCACAATAAAAGAAGTTTTACTTTGGCTGTTTTGGTGAAGGAAAAGCGAAGGTCCTGAAGTTCCTCCCAGGCACTTATCGACAGTTTTCTTTGTTTAAAGACTCTGTAACAATGAGATATGAATCGACTTTAAATTTGTATTTTTCAAAAATTTCGGTTGAAGTGAGTCGTTATTGGATCAAATTTTGAAAAACAGCAGTTGCTTTTATTTTGGGTGGAGCGAAGAATAAAGGCGATACCTCTTCCTCAAACGTAAAAAGTCAAAAAAGACTTTATGTCTGTTTGAATATCAAAATAGGCAAAAATGATCTTTACTACGTCTACGTGGAGATCGAATTAGCCCAAATACTCATTGATCTCCAAATAAAACGGTCTTTAACTTTAAATGCTCTGCCTTTGAGATCATTTTATTGGGGAGGGCGGAAACATACTGCTTAAAATTCCAAAAATGTTTGCCTTGAGATTGATTTATTTGCATTCTAAATTAAGGGCAGAGTCATTTTCATCTTTTTAGATTGCTATTCTTTAACCCATATTCTACTGAGCGTCTATATATAGTTAAGTGATTTGATGAAATTATGGTTGCTTATAATGGGAAGCATGGGTACAAACAATTCATTAAAAGCAAACCGATAAGATTTGGTTTAAAAATTTTTGTCTCTATACACCTCTCGGATATCTCACTGCATTTGAAACGTATCAGGGCAAGACATACCGAGGAAAAGACTACACCGAATTTGGAAAAGGAGGACGATGTCTTCTGAATATTATTGACTGCCTGCAATATGTCTTGAACAAGTTGCCCACAGTATTTTATTGTGATAATTATTTTACAGGAATGCCACACATTGCGGAGCTAAGTCGCCGTGGACAAGGTTTGGTTGGGACCATTCGAGATAATCGAATCCGAAAAAACAAAATCTTGGCCTCAGTAACTACAATGAAGAAAGTTTCACGTGGGGAATGTACTGTGATGACGACCCTGCCAATAAGATGATTCTTTGCCGCTTGAAGGGCAACGCCGTCGTCACGCTTGCATCTAATGTTGTGGCGGATAAACCAATACAAAAAACTAATCGTTGGTCCGTCAAAGACAAAAAGAAAATCGCGATTATCCAACCAATGATATTGTGGAATTATAACTGCATATGGGTGGAGTCGATCGACTTGACCAAAGCATTTCTTGTTACCGCATTTCTCTGCGATAGAAAAAATGGTGGTTTTCCTTGTTCACTTGGCTGCTAGATGCCACAATGGCTAACAGCTATTACGTCTTCAAACAAAACCACTCCGACATAAGTTTTCTCGATTTTTGCCGTGAAATCGTTTTATTCTACCTCCAAGGTTGCAAACCTATTTCTCCTCGCCCGGGTTCTTCTCGTAATCGAAGTGAGATTGTGACCAGGGTCACACAGGATGTTCGCTTTGATAAGAAAGACCATTTAATTGTTGTTAACAACCGCCAGCGAAAGTGCAAAAAATGCACTGCTGGACCAGTTGCAGCATGCATCAAGTACAACGTTCAACTCTGTGCAAAATGCTTCATGCCGTTTCACTCGCGCTAACTATTCCTAATAGCTGTTGCCATAGCATATTTTGCAGTTCATTGTCTGTAAAAACTAACATTGAACATTGCTCAGATTTATTGTTTTCAATGTGTTTTATATCATTCAACTAATGTCGGTACTAATTTGTTTTTTATGATTTCGATATTTTGTCTGACATATATAATAGATAAATAATTTTAATATGGCTTTGAAAAATGCTGTTTGATCCATAAGCTTTTCGTGACGCTCTCATCAGTGGCGGTATCGCGTCAAAAGGGAAGATCTAGAGTGAATAAGTGTTTTATGTGAATATATGTAAGTCTTGATATTGCTTATATCAATACTCGACGCCCGGTGTTATGCAGACAGAAAGAGTTTATTTACACTCTCAAACTCTTTTGATAATCGCGGCATTTGACCTCCTGCTGCGCTTTCTCTAACTTTCGCAATTGCGAAATCTTTCATTGGCGCGCTTTAAAATGCTAGCGCTATCATTGGCTTGTCTTGATTGCCTGACGTCCAAATTAATCACATAAAACACTTATTCACTCTAGATCTTCCCTTTTGACGCGATACCGCTACTGATGAGAGCGTCACGAAAAGCTTATGGCTCAAACAGCTTTTTTCAAAGCTATAATAAATAATTTTCTTTGTTTCATTGTTCATAATTTAGTGTCTCATCAATTTCACGAGTAGCCTACCGCAAATTCGCAAAAACAACCAAAACCAGGCCTACAGCCTGAAAATTGATTGTAACCACTTATAAATAATTTGTTCCTCAAAATACTTTAAATATTGCTTATACGAGCGTACAATATATTTTTGGTGATATTGCTTCTTTAAATCCTTTCTGGCTACTTCTTTTGGCAGCGACACTGAACAAACAAATTAGCGTTTTTTTAGCATATAGCAATATTTGGTGATTTTTCATATGTTTTAACAACAATTTGGGATTTTTGGAAAAGTAAGACAAAAAAACGAAGAAACTTATCATAACAAATGAGATTTTCTGTACAATAGAATATATAATAAGAATTGAAACCTTCTTATTATTTGTGTATTAATAATTAAAAATGATATTTACATACCACTTGCTTTCGTCAGAATGAAATAAAATTGGATGAAAAGTGACACCGCAGTCTACTGAACGTCTATATATAGACTGCTCCGTATTTGAAGTACGGAAACTTTGCATCAACAAAATCACATTTTTCTCGTTTGTCATCACCAGTTGACGCATTTAAACTATATAAGCGACTTTCCAAAATGATTTTTTATTCCAGTAGATTAAGGGTTAAGTTATTAGTGCCCTATAATGCTAGCAAAGATAGAGGTTCAGGAAGTAGGCCTACGGAAGTATCCGGGCCCCAAAGTTTTGGAGAGTTTGTTAGGTACACTGATTTGCTCTCATCCCCAGGCATAAAAGGCAAAAATAATTACAATTTTATAAAGCTGATGCTTTAAGGCAGTGATTCCCAACCTTTACACCTTGGAGGAACCCCTGTAATAATTTTTCATATTCCAAGGAACCCCTATATATAGTATTCTAATTTATATATTATTTTTACGAAAAGTACTTGAGCAATATAATTCATATAAAATCTAATATTACATCAAATGAGAGTTCACACTAATAAGTCAGTAATGTTATGACTTACCTTCAGTGTGACACTTGGGCTTGTTTCTCTCTGCGTATCTGTGAAATTCTTGGCCGAATTTTTGACAGACACACGCGCAGTTCTTCCTCGACAGACAGAAGACGATTTCTTGATTTGCTTTTAATGATGGTCAGGCATGAGAATGCTTGTGCACAGAGGTAAGAAGTTGAAAACTGGAGTAAAACATTCAGTGCTTTTACTGAGATGACAGGGTACTCTCGCTTTGCTGAAATCCAAAACTTGTCAAGTAGTACTTCATTAAATTTCATTTTCAAGGTTCGATCGCACTGTAATTCACTCAGTTCTTCTTCTTCTTGCAGACTAAGTAGGTTTTCTGTACTTGGTGAGAACTCAGTGAAGGGGTTTCTCACCCAGTCATACATTACTGATGACAAGGAGGGGAAATACTTATGAAGCTTTTCTGAAAGTGATCCCAAATGACTTGTAATTAATGGGATGACATATTCATATTTAGTCTGAGTTTGAACTTGAAGTAGGAGTGGAAACATTTCGACGTTTCCTCTTGAAAGGTGCTTTTTCCGAACAGAGAGTTTATTCTTAAATGCAAGAAGTTTGTCTGTGGAAGTCAGAATGTTTTCCTTTGCACCCTGCATGCTGGTGTTCAAGTTATTTAAATGCTGATAAATATCTGCTAAATATGCTAATTTCATTTGCCAGTTTGTAGATTCAAGACACTCACAGAGACTGGCTTTATTATTCTCTTTGAAGAAAAGCAGCAGTTCTTGTCGCAGCTCAAATACCCTTGACAAAACTTTACCTCTCGATAGACATCCAGCCTCTGTGTGCAGGAGAAGCGTCACGTGGTCTTTTTGCATGTTTTCACACAACCTTGCAAACATGCGAGACTTCAGAGGGCGCTGCTTTATAAAGTTGACCATGTTCACAGTTATATCAAGAACTTGTTTTAAATCATTCCCAATACTTTTTGAAACCAGAACTTCTCGGTGGAGAAAACAGTGAGTTGTTATGACTTCAGAGTTTTTTCTTTCACGCGTGATACAAAGCCTTGTACTGAACCAATCATTGAGGGAGCACCATCAGTGCAGATTCCAACGCACTGGTTCCATGACAAATTATAAGATTCCAGGTAAGAAGACAAGGTGTTGAAAATGTCGTGGCCTTTGGTAGTTTCTGGCAGTTCTTTACAGCATAAAAAATTTTCCATTATTTCACCTTCATTTTCAAATCGTACTAATGCCAGCAGCTGAGCTTTACCAGTTATATCAGCTGTCTCATCTACTTGGAGAGCAAAGTTGTTATTCTGCAGTATTTCTGACAAAATACCAGAAATATTGTTGGACAGGTCATCCACACGCCTACTAATTGTATTATTAGAAACAGGAACCTTGCTTACTTCACATTCAGCTTCTTCACCTAGCATTGTTCTCACAATTATTTTACAAGCAGGCATTATTAGACTTTCTGCGATAGTGTGACTTTTCATTTTCTTGGCAACTAGCTCAGCCACTAAATAGCTTGCTTCTTGGGCCTTATCACTGATGGTTACCTTCCTTTTAAAAACTTTTCTTTGTTTCTGCTGTGAATCCAAGAGTCTTCGAAAATAATCCACGGTTTTGTTTGACAAGTGGCTGTGATTAGTACTGAAGTGTCGCTTTAACTTGGCTGGGACCATAGCTGTGTTAGCGAGCTTTTTTCCACAAACAATACACAAGGGAAGTGGACACTTTTCTTCTCCAGTCCATGTAAAGCCAATGGCCAGATAACTGTCATTGTAAAGGCGATTTTTTTTAACATCGCTCACTTTTCCTTTACTCGTACTTGGCTGTGGTATTTGTGACTCATCGTCACTGTCCTCCTCTCCACTGCCATGCTTTCTTTTCAAATATTTCAACATGCCGCAGTCTTCTAAATCAGTATCAAACTAATATTAACTGGTGAGATTAATTAACACAACGTTTCACTCGGTTGCGCTGCTCAAAACTGACTGAAGGAAGAGGTGTGAACGGCTGGGCTGGGGGTCGTGACACGTATGATACTCGTACCGGGTTGCGTCACCCTCCTACCGACCCGTCACCAAACTAGCGGAGTAGGAATGAAGGGCGTATCCCGCACCGGTAATAACACTTTTTTTTCCCTTAATTCTATGCATAGCATTTGCTCTCATTACTAGTATATACATTGTACTGACTGACACGTACGAGTATGTTGGTTTCTGGAGACTGTTTGTGACGTGTTGTTGAGTAGGAGTTACGAATTATGAATTAAGATCACTGTCATATTGTAATAGCACATAATTATTTTACAGTTTCTCGCGGAACCCCTGGTGATGGTCGGCGGAACCCCGGTTGGGAATCACTGCTTTAAGGTTTTTAAAAGCTCTCTCAATGTGCAGCAAATATGACTTGGTCCTAACCAGCCGACTTGTGGTAGAAGACAGTCGGTCTCCTTGTGCTAATAGTTCACTCGAAACGACTGTGGGTATACTGGTTTGTCCGCCCCCACCCCTCAGGCATAAAAGGCAAAAATACAATTTAATAAAGCTGATCCGTGAAAGTTATTAAAAACTCGCTTTTAATGTGCAATAAATATGATGTCTTGTACTCAGCCAACTTGTGTTAAAAGACAGTTCGTCTCCGTGTGCTAATAGATCACCCAAAATGACTATCAACAGAGCTGCTCAATTCGTGTCTGACAAGACAACGAGCTGTAAAAGACCTCTGTTAAAATTGTTATAAGGTTTTTCTCAAAGGTCTTTTACTCGAAAGACAAAAAAAGATAACAAGTTGTAAGTTTATATTGTAAATTCATCCTTTTTATTCAGTTTAAGTTTATATTAAATTCATTTTAAGTTTATATTATAAATATAAAATTCATCTTTTTCCGCTACTGGCTATGACATCAAAAAACTTTGGTTTCTGGTACTTTTCCGTACCTCAACAGCTCTGTATAAGCTTGAAGTTAACAAATATTTTTGAAATTACTTAATAGTGCATAAGCTAAAGTTAGCCAATATTTTTATCAAAATCTTTTTATTTTCATCTCTAAAAATAGTAAAAACGCTTATCTAAAAACGTGATCTCGCATAAAAGATTTTGTTCTTTCTTTTGCCTACATTCGAAATATGTTCTGCTAGTTACCCGGATGGTTTTAAGTGTTGGTGTGGTATAAACCACAATCTAAACCCAAACAGCGTGATATCGTTCGCTCTGAATAGTACATAAAACAATATCTTGTTGGCACTAAACCCCTCTTGACTTAAAATTTTTAGATAAAAGTAAGCTCACAGTTTTACTCTACCTCGACAGATTTTTACCCAACACAGTTGGATAATATGAATGTATAGTGTTTCAATAGGAATTTTAATTATTTTTTTTATGTTAATTATTTGATTCAAATATCTCTTTTAACGCAGGTTGCCCGTCTTATTTTAAAAACATTTACTTTTCGCTTTTTTCGCGATATTATCACTTCCAGGCTAATTTCACGTTTTTTGAAGGGAAAAACTATCAATTTAAATTTATTGAGCTAAATCTGAGTTGAGGGAGCGTAACCACTGTTTGGTTTTTGCACCAAAGACAATTTGTTGTGCATTCGTCGCAAACTGTGTGTTATTTAAGTGTATTGGCTTATGTTAATTCTATCCTGGATTAAGCAATTCAAGGTAAATAATCTAGGAGCCATTTTACAAGCTTTTTAAGGCAACTTATTTGTTTACAGTCGTTCTTGAAAATTTACCAAAACAGAAAAACTGTAAGCCACTGTTTTTGTTTTGCTAAATTTGAAACCACGGGATCATCTTACAGTTTTCTAATGACTCACGGCTTCTCTATTTTGGGTTACCTTGATCCAAGGTATCGTTATTATGAAATGAAACGTTTACTTTACATCTTACCTATTTACTCACATGAAAATTGCTGAAAACAGCTGAATCATTGACAAAATACATAGGTTGCTAGTTGTTAGGTAGCAGTTTTCAAGACGATTTCTCTATTAAAAGAGATCTGCTCCAGCATCACGCTACGGTAAAATAGAAAATTTTGCTAAAACTGATCACCGACATCATATGGTACCATATAGCAATTTATTACACCTTGTCAAAAACCCGCGACCGATTTCGACCTTACTAGGTCTTACCAGGCGGGTGTAAAACACACGTAATTATAACAATGCTGAAAAAGAATAAATTTGTCATGGAGAGTTTAAATTAATGAAAAATCCTGTTTTAGATAATTTTGTTTTATGTTTCATCGCTAGATAAGCACTTACCTTGAGCATTTAACTTGATATGTACCTAAAGACCAAGAAAATCTATTTTTGAGATACGGATTATTTTGGCATTTCAAAAATCCCACTAATTCAAAACCTTGCATGCCTTAAATCACCGCATTTAGTTTGTAACCTTTCGAAGACCTTTTTTAGGCCTCATTACTGCTTGTATGATCAGCTTTACATAAGGACAACAGTTTTAGTCCATGGTTGAGTGGTTAGCAGTGACGTCAAAACGAACCTCGTTCAAAAGTAAACGGCAGATATGTTTTGTGCTTTGTGTTAGATTGTTTTGTAAAAGTCAACGTTATTGCTATTGGGTGGGATCTCTTGGCCCTTGGCAAGCCCTGCTGATGAGTCCAAAAGGACAAAACGCGTCCAAAGCCATCCCTGAACGCTTTTTGTTTTGGTCTCATCAGCAGTTCTTTTGGTTACAAATGGTTACTTTGCACTCAAAGCAGTCCTTTTGATTACAAGCAGTGATGAGGCCTAAAAAGATCTTCGAAAGGTTACAAACTAAATAGGGTGCTTTAAGACATGGCTGGCAGCACGTGGTGCATGTTAGCGAATCTCGGCGCGCGAGGACATCAGTTCCAAAGACGCGGGTTCGAATTCCACAGACGCGTTACATTAACGCTGACTTGTGTGATCTTTGGAACTGGTGTCCTCGCGCGCCGAGATTCGCTGACATGCACTACATGCTGCCAGGCACGCCTTAAAACACTGTATTTAGTTTGTAACCTTTCGAAGATCTTTTTAGGCCTCATCACTGCTTGTAACCAAAAGGACTGCTTTGATTCCAAAGTAACCATTTGCAACCATTTGTAACCAAAGGAACCATTTGTAACCAAAAGAACTGCTGATGAGTCCAAAAGGACAAAACGCGTTCAGGGATGGCTTTGTAAATATCTCTCAATAGCATTGCTTCCTTCGGAAGCTTCCCGACTTCAGCACTCGCTTTGTTGTTTTGCTTCTCACTTATAAGACGCGTTAGCTTTAATTGCTTGTGTGATCAGATCACACAATACTTTAGCACTGCTTGTATGATCAGCTTTACATAAGGATATCAGTTTTAGTCCATGGTTGAGCGGTTAGCAGTAACGTCAAAACGAACTTCGTCCAAAAGTAAACGGCACATAAGTCATGTGCTTTGTGTTAGATTGTTTTATAAAAGTCAACTTTATTGCTATTGGATGGGATCGCTTGGTCCTTGGCAAGCCCTGCTGATGAGTCCAAAAGGACGATATGCGTTCAGGAATGGCTTTGTAAATTTGTAAATATCTCTCAATAGGATTGCTTCCTTCGGAAGCCTCGTGCCTTCAGCATTCGCTTTGTTGTTTTGCTTCTCCTGATAAGACGCTCTCTATCGATCGTAACTACTTAGAGCTAGCAATATAATTTTGCTTAGACTTCGTTTTATGGAATGGAAAGACTTGAGATATTTTACGAGGTAGCTCGCTTAACGTTTCATTTATTCGTGCGTTGGAGGTAGGCTGTGTTTGCATGTCTTTAAACAGGTTTGGCCTCCACATTAGGTAGACTGCTTAACCCAACCAAACAAAAATTGAGGTACTTTGTCCTTACCACGGACAACAAAGAAATTTGGCGACTTTTTGTCCTCACTACATCTTTCTTGCTAAGCGCCAGGCAGAGTAGCCATCGGTAACATTATTGAAGTCTGGTATGAATTCACTAGGATTTGAACCCACGTCTACTGACTGCGTAGTGGACGATTTACATACTACACCACCGCGGTCACTTAATTATTGTAGAATGTTAAGTGGCTAATTCGTGTGATTACTCGGTGACTAGGTCTGTTGTGTTCTTTGATGTTAAATGGTAATTAATGCAGTATACAGCAATCATATTTTTTTGCCTTTGTTTCATTCTTAATCTGTAACATGAGATTACAATCTTTGTTGTATAGTCATTCATTTTTAACTGCACTTGTGTGCTTTTGTAGTTAAACGATAAAGAAATATAAAAAAGTAAGCCTGTATGTTCACTAATTAAACGAGTTAGTAGAAGTCCGACTTCAGGAGTTGTAAGTCCTAATGAACGTTTGAATTACATGGACTAACCGTTACAACTACAGATGATAATTACTTCAATTACCCCAATACTGCCCAAATCTTGTACAATCCACAGCACCGGTACCAGGAGATGGCTGCAATTAGGACTGAATATGTTCGCCCAGTAGCTAGCAATTGCACAACTTTGATCAAATTACACCTGCCAAAATAATTTAAATTAAACGTATTGTTTTATTTATGGTGGATTGTAAGTTATTTTATAAAACTGAGAGTAACAAAGTTGTAATGACATCATACAAAATTGAGATCTGGGCTAGCTGGGTCAGGAGTATGCTTAAAGCTAACATATTAAAATCTAAACACAAATTTATAACATGCTTTTTGATGTTTTGGTGAGAAGATTTTATGAATTAATTCTTCAAATGTTAATAAATCGCGGAAATGACTTTTGAAGAGCAGTGGTTAATTATCTTGGCCAGAAATATTAAAGTAGAAAGCGAAAATTTTGAAATCAACATAAAACTTAAGTCGACGGTCAGATTACGTTTATATTCAAGTGCTCGACATTTTTTTATGATCGATTTTTCTACTAAAACTTTAATTGAGAATAAAATTTGATAGGTAGAAGCTGATGCGTTTGTGCAAAAATTGAAACAAAAGCGAAATTCAACAGCTAAAAACATGAAACCTTGTAAAAATTTAAGGGATAATTTTGAGACTGCAGTTGGTTTTTAAAACTTGTTAATAGTATTTGTGAGTTTCAATTTATTCTAGCTAGCAATCAATACTAAAAATAATACCAAACCTTTATTTGTTTTGACAAAAAACGGAATTTCAACAGATTTCGAAAGCTGATATTATGAAATTAATTTAAATAATATGACAGCCCACTTTATTGAAACGGTAGTTGATGGATTATTTGTTGCAACAAAATAAAAGTCTTTTTTTTTGGCAAACATTTCTGTAAAGTTGATTTTGTAAAAAGAGTTAAGAATGAATAATATTGACCATATAGCGCTTCGAAGCGTAAGTTGTCGCATCAACATGCAAAATAAAAATGTTTAAAAAATTCTTTTATTGATACTTTTTTGGGTTTATTTGTATTGTAAAGATTTTTTGAGAGTGTTTCTGTGAAGTTTTATGGAAATCCCTTCAAACGTTGCGAAAAAATTAAATTAGTTACAAAATTTTTGTTGAGTAGCTTATCAACTCAGATTCATAAAATACGTCTCGACATGAAAGACAAAATTGAGAAATAAATTTTTGCTTTAAATTTAATCAATTTACCAAGATCACATGACCAAAAGTAAATGTTTAACGCAAATAACTATTTATTATTAATCTAACATTTCCTTTTTTTATAACTTTATGTTTTCGGAAAAACGTTGACAGTGCAGACCATTTCTTCACAAAAAAGTAAACTGGTTTAAAAGTTATCAATAATTCTTAAAATGTTGTTTGTTTAATTTAGTGGTAGTGTAAATGCGACCTCTTGCTATCAATGACTCATTTTACATAGATAGCTCTCCTCTTCAAGAATTGATAAAATTTCAAAGCACATTTTACACAACCGAGCCAAAAGTTCGGCCCAAAACAACGAAATTGTTTTATTTCACTGACGAAGTAAGCGTTTTATAATAAACTGAGCGGACTGTATATAAAACGAAAAGTCATTAAAATATTAAAAATTTCTTTCGACACCAATGACTTAAAAGACTCGCCTCCAGGTGCATGCATAGATCTACTCGGTTATATCAAAAACAATCCCTTGTGAACGTTCCTGGGGACAGTAACTTGTGCTTTTTCTGATGTCAAGCTGATAGACATTGGCGGGAACAAGATGCCTAAAAATTTGTCAAATAATTATTCTGTTTGATTTTAACCTTGTTTGTTGTGATTTTATAGGTGTGACTTTGTTTGATTTTGTAAACTCAGAAGATTTTTCAAACTCAATCTCGTCTCTTGTAAATTGCAATGGGGTGTAGCCGAATTAATTCAATGCCACGAGGAGCCATACTCTGAAACATTTTGATTAAACGTTGAGGAAAGACCTCTTTAAGTCTGGTTGTTCATTTTAAACGTTAATATCATGTTTTTAAATGTATTCATTGTGGTATGCTTTGGAATCAAGACAAAAATGATAAACGCCACAATAAAACATGTACAATCACGTTTGTAAACGTTTTCCAGGGATATTTATATAACCTGACAACAATATTTGAAAAAACGGAAGAAATTAATATTTGTGTTGGCCAAAACAATAGGATTTACTTCTATTATGTCTGTTATGATGTTGAGTCTTATTTTATCAGGAAAACCTACCGAAAACGGCCCTAAACTAACCGTTTATCACGCCATGTTTCTTTAAACGTTGGTATTGCTACAAGTGTCTAGAATTTTAGGAAAAGAAATGCTTTGCCAGAAACAAAAATTATTAAAGTTTTGAGGTCGATGAGTTTACCATGTGGTCTGTAAGGTGTACAACACATGGAGTTGCTGATCGTGCTCCAAATTTAACTGAAAATTGAGTTTTAATAAAGATTCATTTTATAATAAAGATTTAGTTTTGATGAATTTTTAATGAAGATTGATTTTTTAATGACGCACTTTTCCACAAATCGAAAAAAATGAAATACAGTTGTTCGCTCGTCGATGAGATTCTGATTCGGTCCGGTACCAAAGTTTTTAGGGTCAGAGCCAGTGTTGTGTGGAGATGAATTTGATATGGAGGCTTGTGGTAGGTAGTAGGCCGACCCATATTCGAGACGAAGACTTTTTGTTTGGAGATAAACTTTTTGAAAGTAAATTTTTGCAATTTGTTGAATAAAGAATTATTTTTGTGGGAGATAGAAAGAACTTTTCAAAAGCAAATTAGTTTTTGAGATTTTCCAACTAAACATCTTTATCAATGATAATTGACTTTATTGTCCGTGCCATAAATTTTTTAGAAAAATAACTTTTTTTGAACCAGTGGCTATTCCCTTAGTGCAAATGATTTAAAGTATGATGCAAATTTAAGCTCTCTTTACTATAATTTGAGTATGCCACCAAAAACAAAGCACTTTTACACCAATTTCTTATTTCAACTAGAAGAGATTTTGAATAGCAGGTCTAGTTGGACTACTTTATTTGCGTAAGGCTAGTCTGAGATTGAAAATAACGCACAGCTTGACCGAGGAATATGGGCAAAGTCATGCTTATATTTTAGGAAGACTGTCACAACACCAATAACCAGCGTTTGCTACAAAAGAAAGACTCGAAATTAAGCAGAGAAACGATACACCAACTAACCCACAATTTAAAGTCGCCGTGTATAAACACCGAAAGTGGCAGTTATTCTGAGAAATATAGCCTAATTGGCCAGTAACTACTCCATAATGACAACAACACGGTAAAAAATAATCGCGTTTTTAGCCGAACACTTTAAGACGGGCAACTAGCGAATTTTAAAGTATTTTCACTTTTAGTACTTGGTACGCTCAACATACTTATGACGTAAAAGAGTTTAATGTAAAGTGTTCCAGACAAAGTGAGCTTAACCAAAAAATTGCTTGTTGGGCTCCTAATAGCTTAAATTGCTGAAGATTCTGTTTGTCGGAAGCAACTTTCTAATATTACTTTAATTTACTACATAAAGATATACATTTATTATGTTAATGAGTTAAATACTGGCTTTGTTTGATGAAAAAGCGATTCTCCTCTATCTTGAACAGTAGATTAAAAAAATGTTGTTACTATTACTTCACCTTAACCACATCAAACCCCTTATGACATCCATTCTGGGGCAATGATCAATCGGGTCAAGTTTTTTGATTGTACGCCCACTAGTTCGGAGGAATTAAAGGGCACGTACATACGCAGGCACGTAGAAAAAAAACGCTGCTTTATATGATATGGCAGAAGTTTCAGCATTATACTTAAGCAGCTTTCTTTCGACATCAACGCTCTTATGATACCCATGTTAGGGCAATGATTATTGTTGCCAAATTTTTGATTGTACGCCGACTACTTTCCGAGAAATTAAAGTGCACGTACATACACAAGCATGTAAAAGAACGCTGCTTTATATCATAACGAAGTTAAAACATTATTGACTGCTGTACTTCCGATATAACTTAAGCAGCTTTCTTGCGACGCTTTTTTTTGTTTCCTGCACGTTTTTGTGATGTGATGCAAAATTCTGATTTCCAAACTTGTTTTACTAAAAACATTTTTTCAACAAACATTTGGACGTATTCCAAAACGTGAATTCCCCTAACAGGCATAGAAATTATCATATCTAATTTAAAACTACTAGATTTCAAGGCACTAATGAGGTCAAATATAATATATATTGAACAAAACCATTCATTTGAATAGATGTAGTAACTTTTGACCATTTCACCGACAAGTGAGGCGAAGAACCTAATTTTATTCGTACGCATGCATTTTAGTTTGCCGTATGCATGAGGCATTTGTAGTAATCAATATGCAGAGGATAAGCGTGCCTTATAAATTAGCACTGTCAACAACAGTTATCACAAATTTTGATCACTTTTTAGGAAATTTGTGAATGCATCGTTCGTTGTTTTTGTGAAAACTTATCAGGAAAAGAAAGAAAAACGCACACTATAAGAGTGCAAAACGGAGTAAATTCGTGCAGCACACGCAAAGCCCCGAAGTTTCACTTCACTGTAATATCACGCTAGTTTCAGAAATATCTTAATTCTGTGGTTACTCTGATAGCTTACGAATGTTATGATATTACAACGCAAACTATGAACTTGATCACCGCTTTCTTGAACAGAAAAATCAATGTTTTGCACGAAAAAACTTCTACTCAGTTGGTCTGAAATATAAAATAACGCAAAAGGAAAACCAAATTTTGACAAAGAATTGAGTCACTTATGCAATTAATTTTGTAGTTTGAGATTTTTGTAGAGATAATAAAATATTGCCGCGACAGTGACAGCACAGTGATAGAAGTAGCCTGCCAGTTGTTGAGAAGGTAACGTGATCGTTTTTGGAAGGAGTTTGTTTTGTGTCTTCCGTCAGAAAACAAGTTTTACAGTAGCATATATCCGATTAGCTGCGGAGTTATTTCTGCCGCCGGCACAATACACTTCCAACTCGAATTTCTTCCAACAACTTGAACGGAGCAGGATAAATTGCCTTCAATTGTCTTTCTCGTCAGCACAACACTGTGGCGAAAAATTTATACTGTACCAAGCGGTTTCTGATTGGATGATATAATATGCGTCCTGATTGGTAGAAAAACGCAAACTAATAACTAAAAACCAGAACTACAAACCTACCAATCAGGATGCATTTTATATCATCCAATCAGAAACCGCCTTGTACAGTATAAATTCTTCGCCACATTGTTAAGTTGCCATTCTAGCAAGAACTTTTAAAAACTACTAGACAAAAACGTTCGAGTTTGTATTTGCAAGAGTATGATGTCATTTATAAAAGCATTACAAAAAAACTTCTACTCAGTTGATTTGGAATTTTAAATAACGCAAAAGGAAAACCAAATTTTGACAAAAGAATTGAGTCATTCATGCAATTAATTTTGTAGTTTGAGATCTTTGTAGAGATAATAATTTTGCCGCGACAGTGACAGCACAGTGATAGAAGTAGCCTGCCAGTGATTAAGAAGGTAACGTGATCGTTTTTGGAAGGAGTTTGTTTTGTGTCTCCCGTCAGAAAACAAGTTTTTCAACAGTATGTATCTATCAGCTACGGAGTTATTTCTGCCGCCGGCACAATACATTTCTATCACATATTTCTTCCAACAGCTTCAACAAAGCAGGACAAATTGCCTTCCATTGTCTTTCTCAAAAGCCTAACATCAAAGCAATTGGGCAGATACTAAATTTAACTGAAGCAAAAACTGTTTACAAATCTTTCAGCTGTGTTTCTTTGAAATGGTGGATTTTTTATAAATATGTTTTTTGGTCATTTTCGAAGAGGTAAAACAATGCGTGAGTACATGCTTAGATGGGAAAAGCACGAAATCTCGCGCCTGCCTGCCCGTGTTTTGTACACAAATGCTGATTTAAACATGGGTTTCCTGGTTAACTAAGTAATTAACTGACAGTGGAGCAAATTCGTATTAAAGAACCAAACATAGGGTTTCGATGGGCAAGCTGCAAAAACCATTAACTATATACATGTTTGCTACGTGCTTTTTGTTTAATGCTTCCTCGATTATAATGTGGGTGCAACGCATTGACGTATTTGGATGGGTGCAAAGAGGCCCATCGTTTGCCCAAATTTTTTTGAACCAAAAAAGAATGAAAGTACTTTAGGTCTACCATGGCTACAAAATGGCAATTTTTAAAGAAAGGTCATTATACAAATTGGAGGTATAGATTGACAGAATAGAAGGTCAGCAAAAATCAATCCCCCAAAAAAATATACATTAACAAAATTGGGGATCAGAAAACTAATCAAAGAAGTAAAAACATTTTTGGGTCCGCAAAAATCACTTGCTTCTGGCTCCGCTACTGACAAAATACACGTGGCTACTTATTCTCTGCATCAGCGCATGCTAGCGTTTTCAAAACTATTGCTGTTTGTAGATCTATCTATCTTACTTTTGTAACATAATATGCTAATTTTTTCTATCTTTCAGTCATTTTATGAGCACTTTAAAAAATGGTATCTATAGCTTCCCTGCTTCGCGCTCGGCATTTATGAGAGGTTGTGGAAAACAAGCCGGAAAGTTTGTTTGTTGTGTCCTTGAACAAGGCACTTAACGGGACGCCCCATCTTTATGTGGAAGACAGGTGGCCCAGATACTCGGAAATACCAACTCCCAAGCGCGTGCGGACATACCGTCCAAAACATAGCGATGCCATTCGCTTTCTCGTCTCTCGTAAATAGAGGATAAGCATGGCCTACAAAAAACAAAACAGTGTCAATTGCATAATTATAAAAATGCAGTTACTTGCAGCAAACATGATGATAGAGTCAAAAGAATTGGTTTGTACTCAAATTGGTAAAACAAAATACGCTCTAGTTACATATCATACTGTTCCAGGCAAAAAAAGAGCAAGTGAGAAGAAAGGATTTAAAGAAGAACCTGGAGGAATAAATGACCAAGAATTAGAAAAACTAGAAAGTAAAAATTTTTTTTAGTTGCATTCATGCATCAACCTATTTTTGATGATTACATCTAGCAATGTGATCATGAGGAATGTTGAGTCTAACACAGAAGCTATCTTTGACTTGCAATTACAGACTCTATTTAGAGCTATATGGACGCAATTTGAGGCAATGTATCTCCCACTATTACATTTTATTTGATACTGCCAAAATAATGAATCCGTGCTTCCAATAAATTGTAGTAAAAAACTTCACTTCGACTTTTAACGTTGTTTCAAGTCAACTGAAGCTACCCAACCAATGTTATATACCCCTAAAATTCACAAGTGCTCAACAGCCAAAACTACAGTGAAAAGAAGAAATAACTGCAACGCCGATATAACCAAAAAAACTTACTTTGATATTGGAGCTTAGTAAAGTAAATGATTTGCTAGAGCTTGGTGACATTTATGACCACGTTTTAGAGATACGAAACCAAGCCTAGCATTTTAAATAAACATAATGATTTCAATATAGTACATATCATATACCCCCTATAATTCATAAGTATTTAACTCTTAGAGGCGGCTTATATCAAGACCCGGCGCCCGGTGTTATGCAGACAAAAAGAGTTTGTTTACACTCTAAAATTCTTTCGATAATCGCGGCGTTTATATTTGGCCTCTTGGTGCGTTTTCTTTAGCATTTCGCTATTGCGAAATCTTTCTTTGGCGTGCTTTAAAATACTAGCGCTATCATTGTCTTGTCTTGATTGCCTAACGATCAAATTAATCACATAAAACGCTTATTCAATCTAGATCTTCCCTTTTGACGCAATACAGCGTCACGGAAAGCTTATGGCTCAAACAGCTTTTTTCAAACCTATATTAAAACTTTGTTCCACCAACAAGACATTTAAGTGTGTAAAAGCCAACAACACAGTAAAAAGAAGAAATAAAGGCAACGCTGATATCACCAAAACATAATCTGAGTTTGTTTACACTCTTAAACTCTTTCGATAATCGCGGCGTTTATATTTGGCCTCTTGGTGCGTTTTCTTTAGCATTTCGCTATTGCGAAATCTTTCTTTGGCGTGCTTTAAAATACTAGCGCTATCATTGTCTTGTCTTGATTGCCTAACGATCAAATTAATCACATAAAACGCTTATTCAATCTAGATCTTCCCTTTTGACGCGATACAGCGTCACGGAAAGCTTATGGCTCAAACAGCTTTTTTCAAACCTATATTAAAACTTTGTTCCACCAACAAGACATTTAAGTGTGTAAAAGCCAACAACACAGTAAAAAGAAAAAATAAATGCAACGCTGATATCACCAAAACATAATCTGACCTTGGCATTAGAATTTGGTAAAATAAATGATTTGCTAGAGTTTGGTGATGTTTACGACCACGTTTTGCAGATACGAAATCCGACGAGATCGTGTAGTGGTTAGAGTGTCCCCTTCGCAGTCGGTAGAACCGGGGTTCAATCCCCTTGTAGAGTCATACCAAAAACACTTTAAAAAATAGTATTTATGACTTTCTTGCTTGGGGCTCGGATTTTATGGGAGGTTGTGGAAAACAAGCCGGCGAGTTCGTTTGTTGTGTCCTTGACCAAGGCACTTAACGGGACACCTCCATCTTTATGTGGAAGACAGGTGGCCCAGACACCTCGAAAATGACCACTCCCAAGCGAGTGCGGACGTTCTGTCCAAAATATAGCAGTACATTCGCTTACTCGTGAATGGAGGATAAATATGGCAAATAAAAAAAAGACAGGCCTAGTATTTTAAATAAACATGGTGATTTTACTATAGTTACTAGTACATCGACTCAAAGACGATGATTTAGTTAGAGTTTCAGAATATATTCATATTATTATGCATTTTTTAATGATAAGTGGCTCCATTAATTAATTTGTTTTACTCGTGAATGAAGTTTCACTCATAAGATTGCACGTATTAATGCAAGTATTTTAAGTTATATTTCAGTTTTACCTTACCCCGTTTTTAGTTTTATTTTCGTGCTTGAGTTGTCATGAGTTACGTTGCATCATAATCATTTCTCTTGCGTGGTAATCAGTGGCGAGACACCAAGCATACAGAGGCCATCAGAGACACCATTGCTTTTCAATAAGCATGGCCTTGCGCTAAGCGTTTGAAAGCAGATCCAGTTTCTTGAGGTTTTTAAGCGCCGCAACCATTTATCGAGTGCGGGGAACGCCATGAGTTGCTGCCAATTTGCGTATCTTGGGCTGCATCGCAGCCCGGATCCGGGTTGGGTGAGTTGATAGAAAGCGATGTACATCGCGAAGCACCGGCAGCAACATGCTGTGTGGCCGGAAGCTAGTCTTCAGTGATGCAGAGCTCCTTGTTGTTGATGCATTGTTGCCACTTGATACCATAAGGTGGTCAGCGGTCTTTGCTATCAAAGTCAGCAATTCTTTTGGCTAGTAGTTTGGTTAGTGGCCATAATATCTATTGATGGAAGATTTCTGAGAGCGCAGATGTGCCATGTATCCTATTCGTTGCTTAGTTTTGTGAGAGTTTGTTTATTTGGCGCCAGAATAGTTTTCACAGTGCGTTCAGCACACCAGCTGCATGAATGAGCTCTCCTTTGGTTAATATTTGTTTTTCAGTTGTTGGTGTGAGTAACAGTAGAATCTAAATAAGCCCGTTAATTGATTACCACAAACTCGATCTCGTGATTACCAATTTGCACAGGGTTCGGGTCGTTGACCCGGATCATCACCAAGTTCTATTACTTCAATTTTTCTATCTCACTATCAAGCCGGATTTCTTTGACTTTGGGTGGATGTGCTGAAATTTAATTGCTTAATTAGGGTTCTAGATCAATTTTTATGACAGCTTTGTAACAACGAAGATTAAGTATACAAAAACTTTTGTCAATACATTTAGGAACAACATAAAACGAACCGACACTTACTACGCTTAGCGAGAGAACAATACCGCTAACCTAGTCAGGGGATGTTTAGACGAAAGGAGAAGGGTGCTTTGCTTCCGATGGTATATCTGGCAATTTTGCTTAAGCGCCCATCTATACGCAGCCTTCCCTCCTCGTCTACACAAGGCCTATACTTCTTTAGCGAACGCAACTCTTTCGATCGAGCTTTCTGGGTTGGCGACGTGATAACATTACATTGTTTGATCACTTCCTTAAGTGCATCAGCAGATTTTTCCTGCATCGAACACATCACATCGCCATACACCTTCACTGTGATTAGTAGAGCCTTTTCTTAGTAAGCAGCGTTGAGCATTGGCTTTACAAAATCTTTCTTTCTTACTTTACAGCATTGGAACCAGTCGACAATGGCAATCAAATAAGCTACTTTTTTTGCAGAGTGTATAAATTAGGTGCACTCTCAATCAGTTTTTCAATGCCGTTGATACCACTACTCCTAGACAAATTTATTCTCCTTGCTCCAATTGGGACTTCATTTTCCACCAGTGGCACTGCTGCATATTGTTGCAGTAGTAAAGGGCCATTTATCCACCAATCACGTGCTTCCGCTTTACGCATGAGATCCGGTCGCGAACCAATGTTAGCTGCATTCAACTTACTAGGACAAAAGCACCATTCAGTCTCGCTAGATAACGTCAAGATGTGGTCAACTCTTCGCGTAATCAACTTATTCAAACGTAAGTCAGAGTCCTTAAGCCATAGTAGCACCGTACGGCAATCGCACCAGAAAAAATTACTGCAATTAGGTATCTCTAATGCGTCAAAGACTTGCTTTAATAGCTTCATTGTGTTCAAAGCTGTGACGAGCTACTTTCTAGCAATGGACACGAAGATTGATTAGCCAAGACAATGTTACAATTAACAAACACAAACGAACGGCTGGTATACCATTCGCTAATTTGCGTAAAAAGATGACAGAAAACAATGCTAGATTTGAAGCGTCACTAAACCCACGCAACTATAACTCAAAGTTGTCACCAGGGATGCTCAAACCAGCATTCAAAAAATACCATTTTGGAAGCGAAAAATCTATAAACATTTCTAGTGAGTGTAGCTACACTTCCCACTCTTTCGGGCATCTCTTCGTCCCAGTCAAACTTTTCTGTAGCTAACTATTGCAAGATCAGACGCGCTTTCAGAAAAAACGCACTACCAAATCCTAAACAATCAAAGTTTTGTCCAAATTGGCTAAGCATGCTTCTAAGAGTACTTTGTCAGAGGCTTTAGTCAGCACTGGATGCGCAGTTCGTCAGACTCCGTTACCCACACAGAGCCTAAAAGTTTTAGCTGACGGCATAGTGACGCTATTTGTCATTAAATCAACTTTGCGAATGGATGGCGCCGGTAATTTGCTATCCACTCCGACCAACACATTTATGGATTCTTTAACCGGCACGATGGCGTAGTAGTTAAATCGTCCACTTTGTAGACCGTACACCTGGAATTCATTTCCCAAGTCGAGTCATACCAAAAGACTTTAAAAATGGTATTTACAACTTCCCTGCTTGGTGTTCACCAAGTGGGGATAGTGTGGAAAACAAGCTGGCAAGCTTGCTTGTTGTGTCCTTGGGCAAGACACTTACCGGATGCCTCCATCTTTAAGTGGTAGACAGTTGGCGGAACTCATACAGTCTACCCGTCGTGGTGGCCCTAGTTTAACTGAAGACTTGAAAACTGAGCGTGAGCGCTAACGCAGTGGGGCCTATATATATATATATATATATATATATATATACAGTATATATCTGCCTAATGCTAACAACAAATAGCTCAAACGACGAAGAAGATTCTTTGTTCGCATTCCATTTTACCAATTCAAACCCGCGACTACAAAACAAAGCAATCACCTCATTGGCAATTAGTTGCACATCATCAAAACTATCCGCAGAAAAAATAAAGTCGTCAACAAACATCTCCTTTGACACAGTACCAAACATCAAATCACTGGTTTTGCAAGGATTTTGTTCCACCATTTTCTTAATGGCTAAGCAAACAATATACGGACTACTTTTTATGTACCAAGGATGCACGCAAAAACGAAAAGGAACTAACTTACCCTTATTGACATCATTGTGTTCAAACCACAATAAGCGATATAAAACCCTTTGTGCCTCAAGCAATATAATTTGAAAAAAGCATTTTGTGACTTCAGCCATCAAAGAGTATTTACTTTGCGGAACCTAGCCAACATATGAACAAGCGGGTTTAACAAGTCACGACCGATCATAATGACATCATTAACGCAGACCCTTTTGTATTCGGAGTTTCCGTCATAAACAACGCATTTCTTAGCCTGCGACGTAACAAAATATGGCAAATACCACTCACGCCCACTATCATAAACAGACTCACTAGCATTTTCAATGTAGCTTTTAAATTTCAAATTTTGCAAAATTTCCACAAGAAATTCGCAGAGATCATGCTGCTTTAAAGCCCTTTTTCTCAGAGCAATAGGTCTGTCTCTAGCAAGCGCCAAATTATTTGGCAATCCAACATCAGCTTTCAATGGCAAAGAAATTTTAAAATGATCATCGCACAGCTTAGCATTTGGCTCTACCAAACCTTTATCAATTACATCAGAACGAGATGAATCCAAAGCTTTGTCCTGCACAGCCAAGTCCCTGAGCTGACCATTTAATGCAAAGATTTTCCTAAGACGGGCTTCCAGGTCAAGCTTATAATGCAACAGATCGTCATTTGCCACAGAAGTTTTCACTCTAAGAACCTTAGTATCCCCAACATATAAGGGCGATCTTCCTCCAGAAGTCATCCAACCCAAGGGGATGAATATAGCATGAGGCTCATCTCGACTTTCTTCCATACGCTCTTCCATCGCACACATTAAAAATGCATTATCATTGCCAATAACAATGTCTACAGTATTACAATTGTCGAGAGTAAAAAGTTTTTACACCGTCAAAATGTTGCAAACTGCTCAAGTCCTGCTTATGCGGCAAAGTTTCAACGTCATCTACCCAAGGGGGAATAGCGGCCGCAGTCACGTTCACAAAACTACTCTTCAGTCTCTATAAACTGAATATTGAACTTAACCAAATTAGAAGTATCTTTATCGCCAACAAGAGTATCCAACTTAAAGAACGCGATGTCAAACGGCTCTGGTCCTAGATTCTCTAACAAGCTACTGGCGATAAATGTCAGCTAAAACCTTGGATCATGTTGGCAGTACACCAACATTGAGTGGCCAGTTGCGGGGTTCATCACAGGTGCGGCAGTCACGCGATTATACGCCGCTTTCACGTTCTCAATTTTGACACTGCGCATGGTTACTGCGGATTCAACACTCGTTTCAGGCGGCCTATGTGCGATATCACCAAAGTAATCGTGTAGGAGAAAAAAGTGCTTTTTATCATAAGCATTGCCGCACGTGCGGCAATTGTTACCAAACATACAATCTTTCACAAATTGATCCCGCAAGCAATTTAAGCACTTCCCGGATTTTATCACGATATCCCTGCTGCTTTTGGGATTTAACTGCAAAAAGTCTTTACAGCTTGCCATCCAGTGGTATTCATCTTTATCACTTAAAGAACAATAAATGCACAAAGGCGGATTTTTAGCACCGCCACCTCTCGGGCTTTGGTTGTCCCCTCCACGGTAAACAGCAGCACTATCCGATGATTTCGCCAAGGGATGCGATTCGTTTGTTTTCGCCGTGGTCTACCTCACTCTACACATAGTTTTACTTTTATTAAACTTTTTATTCTCCTGATGTCTCTGTGATTCACCGAATAGCATTAGTCCCAAATCAGTCGATTTACACAAATCTTCACATTTTACAAATTCAACCAAACTTTGATAAGTGGGCTCACTCGTGATATCGTATTCATCGAAAAGAAAATCTAAATACCTTTGCTTAGCTTCAAAGGGAAGCCTTTTAGCCAAATCCAAAACAAAACTGCCTTCTAATTTCTCACGCTGGTTATACGCTCTAGCATACAGAAGAAATTGATTTAATTGATCTTTCAATTCTTTCATAATATTTACAGACAAAGAGACCAATTTATTACCATAGCGTTACTTCCTAATTTTAGGCTCCGAGAGGAACACCCACAAACATTAAATCGCTGTGACAACCTTTCTAAAGACATTTCTATTCTGTCTTTTTCCGATAAGCCAGGCGTGCTAGTTGTCAATTTAGCGATCGTTTGTGCAACTGCTTTAGCACAATCTGCTTGCAGAAGAGTGATAAGAGCGCCCTCAAAGGGACAGCTATCCATTAAAGCATTAATACGATTTTTTTAACAACATACCTAACGTTCAAATTTACTTCCATCAGTAGAAGCGACGCTACCTCCGGGCAACTGATACTCCTCCCCAGATGCCCTAGTCGAGCCCGGAAGAACCGATCTCTCGGTCACACATCCCGACGATCATTCAACCACTGCAGCATGTCTTAGGCCGCTACGTATTAGCGACATCAATCACAAAGAAGATCACTTGACAAACACGTAAATACGTCTAACAAACTCTGAAATATACAGAAAGTCAAATACTTTCAATTCAGGGAGCTACAAAGAAACAATTTGAATTTTCTGGCTAACAACGTGTCAAGCCGTTTCTAGCAGTCCGCATTTATACAAATATCACAAAAGTCGTTACTTCCCTTCCAGGGATGTCGTGTCGCTCCTTCTGGCGTCTTCTAGCGTACGTTCACTTGACGGTTTTGAGAAATGTCGAACATGCTTTTGATCTCTTGCTGGTTGATACAGCTTCAATTTTTGATGAAGCAGTTTTTATGTTTCAATTTCATGGTGTGGCAACACCAGTTTCAACTCTCTGATTTCCGCGCCAAGCGTATCGTCATTGGTTAGCACTGAACCAGTCGAGTTGCTTTGTAGAGCTAGTAATATTAGCCCTACGGATCCTTTCTGCTTCGTCAAACAAAAACAGGAAACTGTTAAAACTTTTTTGCAATTTTTATTTACAAATATACGCAGTTCCACCCAGCGTGCACAGAACGAAAATTCACGGCGATAAAAGCTGCCACACAGCCTTAATAACGATCAAGCAAGGAAACCAACACGCAGTTTCAAACAGAAATCCGAAGCATAATCAGATTAAAGCGACAATTCACTACTTGTTTCGCCACATTCACGTTTTGTCAAGGATACCAAAAATACACGAGGTTAGCATATATACCGTATATACTCATGTTTAAGTCAAATTTCTGGGAGACAGTTTTAAGGTAAAATTTTTGGGGTCGACTTATACATGAATAATGTTTATGGACATGTTGCTGCCGAGTCGAATAGAATGTAAATATGAAAAGAAAACTCCGTTATTATACATGCAATATACACACCGCTGTATTAAGCCTTAACAAACGCTCATAATAATGGTGTTTCACCATATAAATGTTAAAGTTACTTCACACAATTACCGGTATCAAATATAAGTAAAAATACGGTATGTATTACCAGTAACAAGCTTACGACGGCACGCTCAATCATAACATGGCAGCTGCCGTTGTTCCAAAATATTCTAGAATAGCGTAGTCGACTTATACATGAGTAAGACCTCAAAAATGCAATTTTTGTCTTAAAATACCGATCGACTTATACATGAGATCGAGGTATAAATGAGTATATACGGTATATATATGAACAGATGCACCTGTCATATATATGAGTCAAACATGTAGCCTTATTTAACCATATGGTGAAGAACAAAGAAAAGCAATACAACAAAGGAAAGACTTTAGAAGTAGTCCACAGGAAGCCAGGTTATAACCGTCTACTACTTCCCTAGTAGGGCTTCCCTACTTTTGAGTTAGGGCTAATTATTCGGTTCCCTATAAGGGTCTAACTTGAAGCTATATTTAATTAAACGCCTTACAAAACAACACAAGAATACTTAATTTATCACAATACTAATGAATTTGGTAGGAAATTGCTTATGAAGTCTTTGCATCACATTTTCAAGCGACTACGCTTTATGAAGTCAAATCGCTGAGAAAACTACACGGCGATTGGCGGAATACTAAGTACGCTATCAAAAAAAATCAAAGAAATAAAATTTAAACAGATTTACTGCTTGTTTCGAATGGACCGAAGCTACTACATGATAAAGACACAATTAGTTCTCCAAATTTCATGAAGTGAAGCTCTTTTCACCTCTTAAGGCCCTTTTGTTGTATTTTTTAAAAATTTTCTCTTAGCTTTATCGTTGTGCAGTCTCGTTTCTCTGCGCAACCAACATCACTAAGTTTGAGTGCCTATGCATAGCATCCGGTTGCCTTCTTAAGAACTTCTCCCTATTTTTGCTTTATTAATCAGGCTTTGGCTTCCTGGGAGTCCCATTGTTATATTGCAGCCACTTGTTTGCAAATCTTTTTATTTCTTTTTTATTTAGAGACTGCTAAATACAAGGTGAAACCAAAGTTTACGAAAAGTTCTGGTGACGCTTTGCGTCAATTTCTACTCAATTAAATATATTCGTGTACTGACATTAAGATAGCAGAGATAAAATTTTGGACTTTGCTGGCTTATATTGTTACTGAATTATGGTTAGTGGAACAGTAGTTCTCATTTGAAATTTCACTACTACCAGACGAAACAGTACGTAGCCAGAAGCAAATTTTGAGAGGTCAAAATATAAAATTTGTTAAATGATCTTTTTTGAAGATCAACTTTTAGAAGGTATAGCTATTTTCGGCCCAAATCAAAGATGAAAACATTTTTTTTGAATATCAACTTTTCAAACCGAACTATTTGCTTAATTTTGCCAAATTTCTTTCATTTTTGATTGAATTCAAACAATTTTGAGTGGCTATGGCTTCTTTGATTTCCATAGCTACCCCTATGTGTGGAAGTCGAAATTCTCATCACAATTAATGTGTGCAACCGGCTTTATGTTCGTTGGAAAATGCGTTTGATTATTATGTGGTATATGTTTAACTGAGCAGGCGCTTAATTGCTATGTGGTATAATTTTAACTGGAGTATGCGTGTAAGGTGTATGTTGTTCAAGTCCAGTAAAAATTCGCAACTAAATTGATCTGTAATGATGTGGCTGCACGACAATAATTTAGCAATAGTGATACGAAGCAGAGCTTCTCTGTGGCACGCAAGACACTGTGGCAAGCTTTTCTCAAGGATACTTTTTACGCAAAAATCACGATGTATGATAATCATAAAAATATATCAAGAAATGAGTTGAAACCGTGTGATATGACTCAATACTTTCAAATCGGAGCATGTCTGCTTAGTTTGAGACAAAAGTACATTAATTGCTTTTTTAACCAGGATTTATTGAACATTAATGTAAATTTTTAACTTAGCAATTTTTGTTAACAACTATTGTGTTTAGCAAATTTTTGGCTTTAACATACTTCTTCAACCTTGATTTTAAAAGATGCAAGACAATCAAGATCAAAAACTACAGGATGTCAAACAAACTTCAATTTCACAACACAGTAAGCATTGTTCTACTGCTAGACAGCTGGTCTGTGAAAAAGTTCTTAAATTACGTTTTGCTTAGGATCAGCCAACATTGATCAACGTCAGTTTAGGACCGATATTTATCATAATCATCCAGTCAAGTTTCACATTATAGCTTTTCGATAAAAAAATTAATTTGCTATGATTTGATTTGATGTTTTTTTATCACTATCAAATGATAGCGAATTAATAATTTTCGTATCAAGATACTCATTAATCGAAGATACAGTTACGTCATTGATATATAACGAATATTTTATTGCATTTTTAATGCACAATTGCGTAATGTTTGAACTCACCCCATCTTTGCTTGTGAATTATCTATTTGGTTACATTCGTGGCAATGGCCGTAATTGAAGAGTCGACTTTATCTCCATAATATTGTTCCAACTTTGTGGAGTTTTTCTTCACCAAATGTAAAGTTATATTTGTTAGAACTTTTGCGCTGTAAGATTCAACTTGATGGTTATGAATTGTACCCCCAACCTTGTGATTTCACGTCCAATTACTGGATCATTCACTCATTTACAACAAATTGAAAAGGCCAATAAAAATTGCGTATTGGAGCAGCTGGCGTATTGCGTTTTTGTAGTGACTGAACCTTCATATACTTAACTTGTACTTTTTATCTCCTTGTTGATTTAGGTAATAACGCAGTGATAATTTTTAATTATGTGCAAAAATTTGGTCGTAAAGATAATAGTCTCCAATCATTTTGTCTTTAATTGCCATAAATACCATTATTATAGCTACAAACTCAGGTATATTACTTTGATTCAGATTTATTGATTTTTGACAGCTTGGCATACGTTGAAAAATATTGGCTGCCAGCTATAGATTAAGATAGCCCAACAATTTCATCTAGCTAATTTGTCAAGAAAAAGTTGTCATAAAATGAGTGAAAAAATCTCAGAAAAAATAGGCAATACAAAATTGCTTAGACTCTAACGCAAAGTCTACAAAGTTGCTCTAATTGTGTCTTTGAAGCTATCTACAGTATTTAAGTAAAAATTAAATAAAAACTATGCATTTTTGCAATCATTGTGAACTATAGGACTCTAGCAGAAACTGTAGAGCTCGGAAAGATAGACGCGTCTATTCAAAAATCTTTGAAACATCGCCAACAAGTTTGAAGGCTATGGTAGAGGAGTACGCATCGAAAATTTTCCAATTGCTGGCTTCGACTATCTTCCACCCTTTGGCAAGGGTGCAGATAGCTTTTGTATATGGAAAGCGGGAGGCATCTCAGCTACCGACGCTGTTGTGTAGTGGTTTGAACGTCCGCTTTACAGTTGGTAGACTTGGGGTTAATTTTACCAGTCGAGTCATACATACTTTAAGAAACGGTATTCACAGCTTCCCTGCTTGGCGCTCAGCACCAAACGAATAGTATGGAGGTCAAACCGTAAAGCTTGCTCGTTGTACCCACGGGCAAAACACTTAACGGGATAAATCTATTGATATGTGGCAGACAGGTGGCGGGACCAAGCAGTCTACTCGTCGTGGTAGCTAAACACTAGCAAAACGAGCTAATGAAAAGCTCATAATATGAGATGCTTCTTCAAAAACTGAAAGATCTTGCCCAAACGAAGAAGAAGACTACAACAATTGATAGTAAGTTATCAAAATTTGAGGTCACTGGAATTGGCTGAGCAAGTGCCAAATGTAAATGGAATGATCTATTGAGATTATGTCAACTTAAAATCTGGTGGGATATTTTCATCAGTAGCATTTCTTGGAATAGGAACTTGTGCCAGTGATTTGCTTTTTTCAGTATTTTTGCCACCATAAAACCTAATTAACCTAATTGTGTAATTGACTGATTGGGTTTATAAAGCAGATACATTAAGGCGCCTAGTTATTGTTCTATAAAATAATTGATACTTGGGTATGTATCATCTTGTAAAAAAATCTGGGGATAACGTTCTGCTGTTTCGTCCACTATAGATGAAAATATTTGTGATTTTTTAAATTAATGGGTTCACAATAAACGAATATTTGTCTCAGAAAGATCATATAAACATATTTTGTGCGGCAGCAAGAATCAGATATCTACTAAACTAAACTGCTCGACTAACTTTCTATCATTCGTTAATGATAAACCGCTTATGATAGTGCTTTATTATCCGGTGCTTTGGAAATGTATCTTTGAGCAATAGATTTATTTGAATGGCTATTAGTTTAATGAAGAACGATAAAGCAGAGTCAATTATGAAACAAAAGAATACCTGAAACCAAAAATAAGAAGAGCTGGGAAAAATTTTTTGTCTTCTATGTTTTTAATTTAGAGGCCTTTTCTAGAAGTTTCAAAACAGTTGGCCAAAAACTTATTGCAACCAGATAAACTGGAAAGCTAAATTTCAAACTAGGAAAAGATGAATAAAGTTTGTGTCTCTTAAAAAATCGGTGTATGGTTTGATAGCAGTCAACCTGACGACAAGTAGTGGGATGACGTATGGCACGAAGTCACAAATAAAACCCGTGCTTCACCAAGTTAGAATTGTGATGCTACTAACCCAGCATGTCGTAAGAGGCGACTTTTGGTTACCCACCAGTGACAGTCTAATGGTGGTGGTGATGGGGCAACCGGCCAGTAATTTACATTTATGGCTGGTTCGAAATGGGCTGCAACTTTTCCCCTAGTCTAATTTAATTAGACTGACTGGATAATCTGGGACTGTGATTCGTGCCGTACTTCCATCCCAAGGAATAGAAGGAGTAAACCAACCAAAAGTCACAAATGATGAGCGCAATGCACGCAATTGAGATTTTCACTGTTCTTTTATTTTATCGCTTGCATCAGCTTCACACGAACTTTGCCTATTTGCACATTTACTGCGAGTAAAACTGCTTTAACTCTTTTGTTTGTTTTGTATCATATGTCACACACAACAAAATGTTGAGGTTGCCCTTACCATAGGTATTTGACAAGCATTTGATTATTATGCATCACATCTGCAGAAGTAGGATTTTATGCTATATCATGCATGTCAACGGAATTTTTGTTTTAATACAAGCAGTTGATTATACGCGTATAGTTCTTTTTGACAAAAAATTTGATTTTTTTTCTTTAATTTAATTCGTGACTAAAGGAGTTATAAAAGAACTAATTTTAGACCCATGTAGCTTAAAACGATTAATTAGCGCCTCCAGGTGGGCGTGATAAAAAATATTAAGTTAGTTTACTAAAAAATCGATTTGTGACTATATTTTTCATCCGATTTTCATAAAATTTTCAAAAGATCACGCTTATTTCCTCACACATCGGAAGATGTATAATTTGTGCCCTAATTTTTGGAGTTTTATACCCAAAAACGGTTAAAAAGACCAACAACCCAGTTGCAGACGACAAAATCGGCCAAATTCTCAGCACGTGCCAACTACGCTAAAATCAAATTCAGATTACATCTTTACCACAAAACCAAACCCTTCATCATTAACACAGTCTGAAAACTACTCTTTTGGGGCATCATTTGACAAAATTTCAAGCGATAATAATAAATTTTGCGTTTTTAACCCCTCCGCGTTGCTTATCATCATATGATGATGGCGAAGAGAACGCCGCTCATCCTCATATGATGATTTGCCAGCTTCGGCGAAATGCGTGTATTTAAAGCTCGCTTAAAAAGGAAAGGAAGATCTCTCCCAAGCGAGCTTTAAATACACGCATTTCGCCGTAGCCGGCAAATCATCTTATGAGGATGAGCGGCGTTCTCTTCGCCATCATCATATGATGATAAGCGATGCGGAGGGGTTAAATTTCCAAATTTTTTAGGGGTCTCAAAACCACCCCAAACAAATTTGAGTGATAAGTAGATAAAAGTAAATTTAGTGCGTAAAAAATATCATATGTTGCTAAATACCGGTCTCATTTGAAAGCATAGGAAATTTGCTTTCCAGCAATATATAACTTTAAATAGTTTAGACTAAGTGGTATATGATATTTACTGATCAAAAATGGGTACTGTACATCATGTCAGTTCAAATCCCCCAAGAAATTTTTGACTTACCTTCACTAAATTATACTTTTTAGAAAAACTACACCCTATAAAAAGATAAAATTGCAAATATTTCACTACTAAAGTTGTCATTTTGTATCAAATTTCCAAGGAGATAAAGACTGAAATACAAGTTTAAAAGCTAGCAGAAATTTGGCTTCTCTAAATCAAAGTTTGCTGTATCCCCCTTGTTTCTCAAGAAATAGGAAGGGTGTAAACAAGCAGCTGTTTCATTGTCAGTGAGAGCATATTCTATTTAAACTTGATATTTTCTGAATCTTGAAGAAATTCCCTGTTCAAAAATACATAATGATACATGGTGTAGGCTAACCTCTAGCAGACAATAACTGATCATATTTTAGGTACTGAATTTAACTACCAAAATTTGGTACCGGTCGGTACCGGTCAAAAAAAAGGTCATGTGCCTCCGAAAATTGCAAATTGTAGAAAACCTAGGCTTTTAGGTAAGTTTTGATTGATGTACCTTGAAAGCTTATTTCCTTAGCATCCTTTTGCGACCATTTCTAAAAAAATTGGTAGAAAATTAAATCTGTAGTGATCTTTGAGGTGAGGGTACTACTTTAATTTTGAAGACAACTACCCCCCAGTTGGGGGTGTTCATTTGCATAAAATTTGCATATTCAAAAAAAATTTTTTTTTTCTATTTGAAATCCTCAAGAAATGTAGATTTCAACGATATATCACACTTAATGTAGAAGTAGACAGCTGAGTAATGATTTACAAACAAACTTGAGGTACATAATTATGATTAATTATGATTGATTATGACAGTTTTTCGTGCTGCCACCTTACGGACATTTTTTTCGCTTTTCACGCGGGAGCAAAAGAGTTAATAAAGCTTTTTTGGCGATTATTTCATTGTACTCTTTTAGCCCCTTCAGTCACGATATAGTATTTTTTGCTGAAAATATTTCATTTTTTGTCCTATTGATCTTTATGGGGAACTGTCAAACCAGGATATATTTTTTTAATTTTTCAATAAAAATACAAATTACGATATGCATACAATTGTTCGCATCGTGACTGATCGAGCTGTACAATTGTGCTCTCTATGACTCAGTCATCCAGAAAGCATAATTTCTTTGAGCTTCATAGGACATAACTAAGGTAAATTTTTTTCACGTAAAAGAATATATTTTCCCAATGACACACAACAATTACAGCAGTCTGATTTATTGTAATAATCTTGATCTCACACAGCAGTTTGTTTCCGCACATTTTCTCAACCCTACTTCATGTCTTGTTCATCTTGAAATACTTAACAAGATGTTGATTACTTCTTGTGAAACCTTGTAAAGCAACTTTTGCTCTTATTCAAGCAGAGAAAAACATTGCACTTGACACACTTGACCCAGCTTCGACCTTCACAACCTTCCAACTTGCAGTATTGCCCTAGCCCATCAATACAATTTGGCCAATGAACAAAAAAATCATACAGAACATCCTGCACTAGCATGATTGTTTTCTTTGCCCTTTTCTGAGGCGCAGAAGCCAGAGATCTAGGACTGTGCAGCTCTGATCTAGGCCTGCCTGCAGATCTAGCTGGCACTGTTGCCATTGTCAAAGCACGACCGACTTTATTTGGGAGAGCCAATAAATCGGAAATATTTGACTTTTGTGTACCGAGTTCAAGCTCAAAATCACAATACTCCAGCCAAGAATTGGCAACTGCCAGATCTAAGAAATGGAAAAACATACGGATAGGCCACTTCCTGGTTTTTGCTTTGATTCTGTACAGAGAAATAAGATAATCAATTTTGTCCACCCCGCCCATGTAATTGCCGTATACACCAATAAAATGGGGATGGTCAATCATGATATGTTCCTCGGCAGACTCACTCCAACGTCTTACTTGATCAATCGGCTCAACACCTGCAAAAGTTGAGGCAAGTGTCACAACTCCATTGTCAAGCCAGCGACCGACACAAATGTCTTTTTCAGTTGAGACCTTAAAGTCGTAGCACTCAGTGATTTCTTCTTTTTCTCCTTATGTTGTTTTGCCAAAGAAGATGAACTAGTACTTGGTATTGTGTCGGGCTCATCAGTATCACTGAATTCCAATTCAAAATTTGATGATGACTTACTTGGATACGGAACATACTCAATATCGTCATTTTCATATTCGTTGTCTGTGCTTGAAAGAGTTATATCGGATCCATCCAATTTGGTCAATATATCATCCGCCGATATATTTTTTTGTTTCTTTCGGTTTTTGAGCAATGCTAAAAAACAAATGAAGAAAAATTCTTTTTACTTTTGTAAATTAACTAAGTTAAATTACGAATTCCTTTATTAAACAAACTTGACGGCATAAAATTTTACGTAATTCTAAACTGGGGGAGTTTTTGTCAGTGCAAACATATTTGGTAAAGACAGAATTTTGCACAAAACTCAGATTAAAACATATAACAAAAAGCGTCGCCTATAACTATAGAATACCGTATGAGATTAGTATTATTCCATAAACAAAGGGGGCATAATTGTACTCATGAGTAACATTTTTCAACAAGTATTGTTGCATTCCATTCACACCACGTGTTTAGGCTAAAGTTGAAGTGGGGCACATTGCGTACAATTGTACTAGGTTTTTTTTGAAAAATTCTCTAAGGTAATATCTACCAGTTATATACCTAAAAAAGTAATCTATGTAATACCTGAGTGTTACTAATCTATCATATCTACTTCATTTCCAACCATCTTCTGACATATTTTCAGTAATTTTACTTATTTTTACTCACCTTTACCACGTGCATACATTTTGGTAGTCATCTTGTTCAAATGGCAAGTAGTAGTTCCAGCACTTTGATACCACAGATCAAATCTAATTTTTGAATCACCCAGCTCAGTCCAATTATATCATCGACAACTAAAATAGTCCACTGAAAAGCGTGCACATAGGACAAGCATTTTAAGTAGTGGTACAATTGTGTGCCTGGTAACCGAGGGGGTTAAAAAGAATATATGAAAACTAACGTTTTCGTTTGGCTCTCTTCAGGAGTTATCGCTAGGATAAAGCCTGGTGTTGATGGCGAGATGATTGAGGTTGGTGAAAATGTCGGAACGTTATGATTGGTAGACAACCAAACGATGGCTCCAAATTAATGATGTAATTTCAGCATGTAGACAAATTTTTTCGGGCAACAAAGCCGGTTGAAGCATTTTGATTAAAGTTGCTTCCAAGGTTGATAAATGAAAAAGGGTTCTTCCTTTAGCCAAAATAGAAAAATTGGTTGCCTTCGTAGTAAGAGGTGCATTTTTCATTGTTGAGAAGGTGTTGTTTCTTTGCCAAAGTGTTAGTAAGATTGGATTAAGATAGGTCACAATCTGGTTGAGTTTGGTGTTTAATGCTTTTGGTATGTGCTGTTTTGTTCTATCCTGCAGTCTTTGAGATGTGCGGCCTATGTACCGACAATCACAGTGGCACACATATTGATAAACAGCCAATCTTTGTGGCTTGGTAAGCACAACATCTTTGTGGACCGTTGAAAACATCATTCATGTGGAAAACACTTCACAAAGTTTTACTGCACCAAAACAGGAGTTAGTAGCTGTTTTGCATTGCTTTTGAAATTTTGTGCAGATATTGCCAATCCATGGTAGTTTAAGGTAAACTGGACATTTTTTCAGTCGATTCTTTGGCGGCAGTCTAAACTCTTCAATCTTCCTTTTCATTCCCGAATTAATTAAATTTTCGGGATAGCCATTGGAGCAAAGAATCGAACGAATGGAATGCATTTCCTGGGCTAATTTTGAATGCAAAATCTTTCTTCGGTGCACTTTAAAATACTAGTGCTATCATTGGCTTGTCTTGATTGCCTAACGTTGAAATTAATCACGTAACACACTTACTCACTCTAGATCTTCCCTTTTGTCACGATACCACCACTGATGAGAGCGTCACAAAAAGCTTATGGCTAAAATAGCTTTTTTCAAAGCTATATTAAAACTCTGTACCACCAACAAGATTTTTGTGAAATAAACAAACATTCAAACTATTAATAAACATTTTGTGTATCTAACCTGCTTACCATGCTAATTCCAACTTGCCAGTTTAATAACTCCATTTGTGTTCTTGCATTGTCTAGTTCTATGGTTTATTCATTGAATTATTCTAAACTAAATAATAACAACTAATTCATAACCACACTTAAACAGTTCGTTATGAGTTTAAATTGTTTCACATCGTTTAAAATCATAATTTGTATTTCATGTTGAATCTACACTAAAACATCAGGTCGTAAGTAAATTGTTATTTGTTGCAAAAATACAATTTTGGTTCTATCTCAACTTTAATTCTTTTTTTGAATTGAGGCTACTTAATATATCACTGGAATAATTAATTCTGACTGCAACTTTACAGCTAGGTGAAAATTGACTTCCACTAAATACTTAACCACAATACTTTGAACCACGCACTTCTCAATCAAGAACAGAACAAAATATATTTGCAAAATACTTTGAGATTTTAAATTCCTTCACTTGTCGATCACACAAATCAATCCACTCTAATATACATCAGAAATCAACCAGAAAACTAAATACATTAATTACCACTTGATCATGTTACGCTAATATTTTACAACAAACCGCCACAGTGCAACACACTATCCGTTTCTCTAGACTCTCTCTCTCTCTAAATGCATAAAAATCTTACTGCCTTATATGTGAATGGGACGCAATTCCAAAAATTCAAGAACAACATTACAGGACAAAAAAACACCTGCTACTAAAATACGTAATCAGCAATCAAAAGTGTTCGAGAAGAAAAAAGTGTCTTCCAGATCAGTCTTGAACTGAAACACGTGATCAACCATTGTAATGTCAGAAGAAGCGTGTGTGCAACAAATATTATTGTGAAAAAAAAAGTCTTTTGCAAAAAAACAACCAAGATATAAATCCAAGTTTAAACTCGAGGCAATTCTTGATTCATAAATAAATTAATTACAGCAGAACGAAAGCAATAAAATTACAGAAACTATACATATAAAACTATTCCGAGAAAGCAAATTTACTTATTTGTGACATTATTTCATTGTTGAATAATTGAAACATTGTGACGTATTACAAGGAATGTTTATGTTTTAAATACATCTACGCAGTGGCTTTTTTGCTATCAATGGCATTTTGTCCTTGGAAAGTATTTTGCCGTCTGACATTTTGTGGTGATTTTCAATGACATATTTAATGTGTGACTTTTATCATTTATGATTGGTTGTTTTCTGTGATGAAATAAAAAAACTTGTATCCCTGTTTACACTCCCCCATAGCTTCACATACTGTGCCCCATCTTCCAATCTACACAGCCTTATTTTATTACCCAGCCACCAAATATTCGATCCTGCAATCATTGTTAATAAAAGCAGCTGCACTAACCATTACACCACACCATCATCACTCAAATAATAGTAAACAACAAACCAAATTTAATACACATCAATGCTGACAACAAATCAGCCTCCAACGATCAAATGCTGTCGACGACTGAATGGAATAACCAAACTTTCAAACTATTAATAAAGCTTTAATGTGTCTAGCCTGCTTACCACTCTAATTCCAACTTGCCAGTTTAATAACTCCATTTGTCTATTTGCATTGTTCAGCTCTATGGTTTACTCATCAAATTATCTTATACCAAACAATAACAACTATTCCATAACCACATTTAAACTGTTCATTTTAAATTTAAATTGTTTCACTTCGTTTAAAGTCATAATTTGTATTTTATGTTAAATCTACTTTGAAATATCAGGTCGTAAGTAAATTGTTATTTAATTGTTGGTTAATTAAAGTACTATGATATATTACAAGAAATGTTAATGTTTCATTCATATGCAAAGAGTGGCTATTGTGCCGTCTGATTGTGCTGTTATTTTTAATGAAGTTTTGAACGTGTGACTTTTATTCGTTTTTGGTTTGTCAATTTCTGTGATGATATAAAACAAACTATGTTTTTGTGTACACTTTTCCATAAATTCACATACCATGCCCTACCCTCTATTGTACACTGCCTTATCTTGGAACCATGCCAATGAACATTCAAATCTGCAACCATTGTTAATGAATGTAATTCAACTAACCACTACAGACTACACCATACCCTCACCACTCCAATAATAGTAAACAACACACCTATTTTGATACACGTTAATGATGACAACAAATCAGACTCCAAAAATCAAATGCTGTCGAAGACTGAATAGACTAACCAAACTTTTAGAACTATTTTTCAACTTTTGGTGTATCTAATCTGCTTATCACGCTAATTCCAACTTGCCATTTTAAGAATTTTATGTGAGGTTTTGCATTGTTCAGCTCTATGGTTTACTCATCAAATTATCTTATACCAAACCATAAAATTTTTTCCATAACCGCATTTAAACTCTTCATTATGAGTTGAAATTGTTTTAGTTCATTTAAGCTCATAAATTGTATTTCATGTTGAATCTACTCCAAAATATCAGGCCGTAAGTAAATTGTTATTTTAATGGTGAATATTCCAAACATTATTGCATATTACTAAAAATGTTGATATTTCAATCACTTTGTGCCGTGGCTATGTTGCCATCAACGGTGTTTTGTCCTTGCAAAGTAGTTTTCCGTCATCGTTTATGATCTAATAAATGTGTGAGTTTTGGTCGTTTTAATTGGTCAATATATGCATGAATTCAAATAAATTGTACCCTTGTGTACACTCTTTCATAAATTCACATACTGTGCCCCACCCTCCAGTTTACACTGCCTGATCTTGGAACCCTACCACAGAACAATCAAGCCTGCAACCATTGTTGATGTAGGCAGCAGCACTAACCACTACACCATACCCTCACCACTCGAATAATGGTAAACAACATGCCTATTTTAATACACCCTCAACGGTAATGACAATCAAAACATCAACAATCAAATAATGTCGGCAACTGAAAAGAATAACCAAACTTTCAAAATCCTATTTAGTATTTAGTGTATCTAACATGCTAATCACGATTATTACAACTTGCCAGTTTAAGAACTCTATTTGTGTTTTTGCATTGTCTAGATCAGGGGTTCTTAACCGGGGGTAAATCTGACCTGCCTTGGTGGTCAATTTTGTTAGCAAAAAATTCACACTTTTACCTATTACAATAGGCCAGAGGTTCTCAAACTTTTGGTCATGCGGAGCCCATGAAGAGGTTGACCATCATCCACGGAGCCCCACGATATATTTTTAGAAATAAAAACGCATTGATTCTTGCCGATTGATGTCAGCCAACCGTTATTTTTCGTTTCATGTCATGCTGGCCCACCTCACATCGATCTTTTACCGCACGTGGACATTGTGCTCTCCAAAAAAATGGTCAGCGACCTCTCTTTGGACTGAATTTGCGCCTACAAAGACTGTCGAAACCGCGATTAGATACCTGGAGGAGACATCCAACGCTTGGTGTTGTGGAGCCCATGAAGAAGTTCACCACTATTTGCGGAGCCCCACATTACCTTTCTATAAAAGATAAACAAATAGCTCGCGGAGCCCTGTGGCTCCGTACGGAGCACTTTGAGAACCAATGCAATAGGCATTTGTAGAAGTGAAAAGATATAAAAACGTTTGGGGGTAAATTCTACTAATGAAACTTGCCCAGGGGTAAATAAGAGAATAAAGGTTGAAAACCCATGGTCTAGATATATAGTTCACTCATGAAATTATTCTATGCCAAATGATAACAAGTATTTCATTACCACATTTATACTGTTCATTATGAGTTTAAATTGTTTCACTTGGTTTCAAATCATAATTTGTATTTCACACTAAATCTACACTAAAATAACAAGTCATAACTAAATTGTTTAATAATCGTAATACAAAAAAATGATGATGTTTCAAACAGATGTGGGTAGTGGCTATTTTATCATCAATGGTATTTTGTTCTTGGAAAGTAGCTTGCCCTCTTTGTTTAATTGTTTAAAATCATTAAAAATCATAAATTGTATTTCATGTTAAATCTATATCAGAACAAAAGTAAACTGTTATTTTATTGTTTAATAATTGAAACATTATGACGTTTTACAAGAAATGTTGATGTTTCAAATACAGAAATACATGTAGGCGGTATCAGGACAAATACCCACCGGACAAATACCCACCGGACATATACCCCCGGACAAATACCCACCGGACAATTACCCCCCTTGCCAAATACCCACCGGACAATTACCCACCAGTTTTTTTTGTTTTGTTTAAGGGTTAGGGTTAGGGTTAAGGTTAGGGTTAGGGTTAGGGTTAAGGTTAGGGTTAGGGTTAGGGTTAGGGTTAGGGTTAGGGTTAGGGTTAGGGTTAAGGTTAGGGTTAGGGTTAGGGTTAGGGTTAGGATTAGGGTTAGGGTTAGGGTTAGGGTTAGGGTTAGGGTTAGGGTTAGGGTTAGGGTTTTTCCTCACATTTCATCTTGTGGTGGGTATATGTCCAGGGGGTATTTGTCCGGTGGGTATTTGGCAAGGGGGGTAATTGTCCGGTGGGTATTTGTCCGGTGGGTATTTGTCCGGTGGGTATTTGTCCGGGGGTATTTGTCCTAGAATCCATGTAGGCAGTGGCTATTTTGGCATCAATGGCATTTTGTCCTTGGAAAGCAGTTTGCCGTCAGACATTTTGCAGTCACTTTAATGATGTGTTGAACGTGTGAGTTTTTGGTCGTTTTTGATTGGCCAAGGTATGTGAGGTATTAAAATATACTGTATTTTTGTGTATACTACCACATAGATTGAGATGCCGTGCACCATCTATGAGCTTACTCTGTCTTATTTTCATACCCTTCCATCGAACATTCAAACCTGCAACCACAGTTAATCAAGGCAGTTGCAGTATCACTACACCACACTCCAATAATAGTAAACAACACACCTATTTTAATACACATCAATCGTGACGACAAATTAGCCTCCAACAATAAAATATTGCTGGCAAATAAATACAAAAACTAATCATTCGAATTTTAATTGATCTTTTGATGTATCTAACCTGTTTACCACGCTAATTCCAACTTGCCAATTTAAGAACTTCATTTGTTTTTTTGCGTTGTCTAACTCTGTGTTTTAGTCATTAAATTATAATTATCCTATGCCAAATGATAATAACTATTCCATAACCACATTTATACTGTTCAATATGAGTTTAAATTGTTTCACATGGTTCAAATTCATAATTTGTATTTCATGTTGAATCTACTCTAAAATATCAGGTTGTATGTAAATTGTTTTCTTGTTATTGAATAATCGAAACATGATCACAAATTACGAGAAATGTTGATGCATCAAATACATGTAAACAGTGGCCATGTTGTCATCAATGGCATTTTGTCCTAGTAAAGTTGTTTATCATCATACATTTTGCCGTCAAATTTGATGACATCATGATTGTGTGGCTTTTGGTCATCTTTGATTGGTCAATCACTGTGATGAAATAAAATATTTTTATTTCTGTCTACAGTGCCCCATAGATTGACATTTCGTGCTCTACCCTCCAGTTTACACTGCCCTATCTTGGATCCATGCCACCGAATATTCGAACTTGAAATTGTTATTGAAGGCAGCTGCACTAATCACTACACCACACTCTCACCATTCGAATAATAGTAAACAACACACCTATTTTAATACACATCAAAGGTGACAACAAATTAGCCTCCGAAAATCAAATGCTGTCAGTGACTGAATACAATAAAAAAATTTCTCAAAGAGCATTTGAATTTTTAGTTCATCAAACATACTTACCATGCTAATTGCACTTGCCAGTTGAAGAACTCCAAAGTGCGCTGGCATTGTCTAGCTCTATGGTTTACTCATGAAATTATTCTATGCCAAATGATAACAACTAATACATAGCCAAAATTAAGCTGTTCATCATTATGCATTTAAATTGTTAAATTTTGCTTAAAATCATAATTTGTATTTCATGTTGAATCTACTGTAAAATATCAGGTCGTAAGTAAATTGCTATTTTGTTTTTGATTACCTGAGTTATGACATATTACAAGAAACACTGGTGTTTTAAACAAACGCAAAAAGTGGCTATTTTGCCATCAACGGCATTTTGTCTTTGGAAAATAGTTTGCTGTCAAATAATTTGCCTTTATATTTGATGATGTATTAAACATGTGACTGTGGGTCATTTTTGATTGGTCAACTTTTGTAACGAATTAATACAATTTGAATCTCTGTGTATATATCTAACATCTACACTGCACCCTTACCACTTGAATAATGATAAACAACACAGCTTTTTTAATATCCATTAATGGTGACAAAAAATCAGCTTCCAAAATTCAAATGCTGTCGGTGAATGAATAGAATAACTAAACTTATATTCTGTTATTCAATATTTTGTTTATCTAACATGTTTACCACACTAGTTCCAACTTGCCAGTTTAATAACTCCATTTGTGTTCTTGCATTGTCTAGCTCTATAATTTACTCATCAAATTATCCTATACCAAACCATAACAACTATTCCATAAAAAAATTACAACTATTCCATAACCACATTTATATCGTTCATTTTGAATTTTAATTGTTTAATTTAATTTACATGGTTTGAAATCATAATTTGTATTTCATGTTAAATCTACACTAAACTATCAGTTGGTAAGTAAATTGTTATTTGATAATAATCCAAATATTATGACATTTTACAAAGAATGTTGATGTTTCAAATACATGTAGGCAGTGACTAATTTGCCATCGACGGCCAGTTTTCTTTGTAAAGTGGTTTGTCATCTAGCATTTTGCCATCATTTTCAACAACAAAATAAACGTGTGATTTTTGGTTGTTTTTGATTGATGAATTACTGTAATGTCGTAAAAAATTGTATCCCTGTTTACACTGCCCCGTAGAATGACAAAAAATGCTCCATTCTCTACTTTCCACTGCTTTATCTTCAAACCCTGCCACCAATTATGCAATCCTGCAACCATTGTTCTCTGTCATTGTGTCACAGAAATGCTGCGTGGCTATAGCCACTTCCTGTAGTGAAGTGGTTAATGACGTATTGAATGTGTGATGTCTTGTCACTTTTAATTTGTTTGTTTTTGGTCATTTTTAAAACTTGGTTACCAGGCTAATTCCAATTTTCCAGTTTAAAAACTTTATTTGTGTTCTTGCGTTGTCTAGCGCTTTTATCAAATTATCCTATACAAAATGATAAGCATTTTTCGTAACCACATTTTAACTGTTCATTATGATTATAAACTTTTGGACTTCGTTTAAATCATAATTTGTATTTCATGGTGGATCTAAATTAAAATTTTAGGTCGTCAGTAAACTGTTACTTTATTGTTGAACAATTGAAACATTATGATGTTTTAAAAGAAATGTTCATGTTTTAAATGCATGTAGGCAGTGGCCATTTTGCTATCAATGGTATTTTGTCCTGGTAAAGTATTTGCCGTCACACATTTTGCTGTTATTATTAATGATGTATTGAATGAGTGAGTTTGGTCGTTTTTGATTGGTCGATTTCTGTGGTGAATTAAAACAATTTGTGTCCCTTGAACACTTTGCATTTATTAACCTTCTGTCCCCCATATTCCAGTCCACACTGCCTTATCTTGAAACCCTGCCACTGAACATTCGAACCTGCAACCATTGTTAATGAAAGTAATTCCACTAACCACTATGCCACATCCTCATCATTCCACTTACAGTAAACAACACATCCGATTTAATACTCGTCAATGTTGACAACAAATCAGACTCCAATGATGAAATGTTGTCATTGATTAAATGGAATAACCAAACTATCAAATATTAGGTTGTTCGGAAAATAATGGCCGATTTTAGATGATATGTTTTTAAATCGGTTCTCTTAGGAATGTCTTGTGTATTTCAGATCAAGAATGTGGCTTATTAGTTCATAAAGTCATAAATCCTTTAATAGCTCATTTTATAAGCAATAAAACCATGCATTTTTAATATGAAAAAAGAAGACTTGTGATTACTCTTTTTGCATGAGTTCAAGCTCGGCAATAATGCTGCTCAAACTACTGCAAACATCAATGAAGCATAGGGAGAAAGCACAACAAGTGAAAGAGCAGTACGAAGATGTTTCAAAAGTTTTGTGGAGAGAGAGCCTCAAACATTTGAGAGCGATTGTCGAGCAAAACTCACGACAGAGTGTGAGGGAAATGTCAACGCAACTTGGTGTCAGCATTTCAAATGTGTCTGACCACCTGAAGCAAATGGGAAAGATCAAAAAGTTCGAAAAATCGATCCCGCATGAGCTCAATGAACATAAATGATCTTCTTGGTAGATGGCAAAGATGTTTGGCTGTTCAAGGTTCATACTTTGACTAATTTGAACATCAAATTGTCACTTCTTTCATTATTAAAAGTTTTTGTCTAAAATCGGCCATTATTTTCCGAACAACCTAATACTTATTTGTTTTTCAGTGTATCTAACCTGCTTACCATGCTAATTCCAACTTGCCAGTTTAATAACTCCATTTGTGTTCTTGCATTGTCTAGGTTTATGGTTTACTCATGAAATTATCCTATACCAAACCATAACAACTAATTCATAACCACATTTAAACTTTTCATTGCGAGTAAAAATTGTTTCACATCATTTAAAAATCATAATTTGTATTTTATGTTGAATCAACTTTAAAATATAAGTTGGTAAGTAAATTGTTATTTTATTATTAAACAATTGAAACCATATGATGTATTATAAGAAATGTTGATATATCAAATACATGTAGGCAGTAACTCTTTTGCCATTAACGGCATTTTATCCTAGTAAAGTAGTTTGTTGTCTGACATTTTGCGATCATATTTAATGATGTATTTGAACGTGTGAGTTTTGGTCGATTTTAATTAGTCAATTTTTGTGAAGAAATAAAAAAACTTGTACTCCTATGTACATTCATCATAGGTTTAAATATCTTGCCACACCCTTCAGTTTACACATCTTGATCTTGGATTTTTGGCACTGAACTTTAGAACGTGTAACCATTGTAAATGTCGACAGAAGCACTATGCCACGCCCTCACCACTCAAATAATAGTAAACAACATACCTATTTTAATACACATCAATGGTGATAACAAATCAGCCTCCAACAATGAAATGCTGTCGGTGACTAAATGGAATATCCGAACTTTTAATCTGTTATTTAATTAATTGTAGTGTATCTAGCTAACCAACCACGCTAAATCCAACTTGCCAGTTTAAAAAATCCATTTGTGCTATTGCATTGTCTAGCTCTATGGTTTCCTCATGAAATTATCCTATGCCAAATGATAACAACTATTCAATTTTTAAACTGTTCATTGTAAGTTTAAACTGCTTCTCTTTGTTTAAAATCACAGTTTGTATTTCATGTTGAATCTGCTCTAAAATATAAGGTGGTAAGTAAGTTGTTATTTTATTGTTGATTAATCAAACATTATGATGTAAAACAAGAAATGGTGATGCATCAAATTCATGTAAGCAATGGCTATTTTGGCATCGACAGCATTATGTTCTTTAGTAGTAGCTTTGTCGTCATATTTAATGACATAATAAACTGGTCACTTTTGGTCGTTTAAGGTTGATCAATTTCTGTGATTGATTAAAACAGATTGTATGTTTGTGTACCTTCCTCATGTATTGGCATTCCATGTCCCACTATCCAGTCTACACTGCCTTATCTTAGAACCCAGTCACCAAACATTTGACTTGCAACCGCTGTTAGGCAGTTGCATCAACCACTAGACTACACCATCACCACTTGAAAAATTGTATATAACACACTTTTTTTGATACACATCAATGGTGACAATAATTAGGCCTCCAACAAGCAAATGTTGTCGGCGATTAAATGGAATAACCTAACTATCAAAGTGTTGTTTATTTTTGTGTATTTAACCTGCTTACCACGCTAATTCCAACTTGCCAGTTTAATAACTCCATTTGTGTTCTTGCATTGTCTAGCTTTATGGTTTACTCATCAAATAACCAAACTTTCACACCCATAAATAGTTTTTGGTAAATCAATTCTGTTACAACGCTAATTCCAACTTGCTTGTTTAAGAAATTCATTTGTGTTCTTGCATTGTTTAACTCCACTGCTCACTCATCAAATGATCCTATGCTAAACAATAACAATTATTCCATAACCACATTTAAAGTTTTCATTATGAATGTGAAACATTTCATTTGGTTTATAATAATAATTTGTATTTCATGTTTAACCCAATTAAAAAAATTAGTTGGTAAGTAAATTGTTGTTTTGATGTTGAATAATCGAAATATTATGGCATATTGCAAAAAATCTTGATAATTCGATTACATGTTGGCTGTGGCTATGATGCCATCAATGGCATTTTGTCTTTTAATAATTGTTTGCCGTTAATTTTTATGACAAATTCAACATTTAATCACATAGGGCAGATTAACATAGTGTGCCCCACCTTCCAGTGTATCACTTTTTCTTGAAACTTTTCCACCAAACATTCGTACCTGAAATCACCTAATTGAAAGCAGTTGCACTAACCACTACACCACATCCTCATTAATTGTGACAACCAATCAGCCTCCAACAATCAAATGCTGTTGTCAACTAAATGGAATAACCAAACTATCAAGTTTTTTTTAATTTTTCTAATGTATCAAATCTATTTACCGAGCAAATTTTACATTGCTAGTTTAAGAATTTTTTTGCGTTTTTCCATTGTCTAGCTTTATGATTTACTCATCAAATTATCCTATGCCAAACGATAACAATTATTTCATAACCACATTTAAACTGTTCATTATGAGTTGAAGTTGTTTCATTTGGTTTAAAATCATATTTTGTATTTCATGTTGAATCTACTCTAAAGTATCAGTTGGTAAGTAAATTGGTATTTTATTGTTGAATAATCAAAATATTATGACATATTACAAGAAATGATGATGGTTCAAATACATGTAAGTGCTAACTCTTTTGCCATCAACGACATTACGTCCTTGGAAAGCGGTTTGCTGTCTGACATTTTGCCATCATTTTTTGATGACATATTAAACGTGTGAGTTTTGGTCGATTTCAATTGGTCAATTTCTGTGATAAATCAAAACAAACTGTGATGAAATAAAAATTTCGCAATGGAATATTCGATCATGCAAACCTTGTTAATGAAGGAAGCTGCAATAACCACTACAATACACCATCACTACTTGAATCATAGTAAACAACACACGTATTTTAATACACATCAAAGTGACAACAAATCAGCCTCAAACAATTGAATACTGTCAGCAAATAATAAGATAACCAAACCTTTAAACATCTATTTAGTTTTTGGATGTTTCTAATCTGCTTACCACACTGTATCCAACTTGCCTATTTAATAATTCCATTTGTACAATTGCATTTTTAGCTGCATAGTTCACACATCAAATTATTTTATGCCAAACGATAACCACTATTCCATAACCACATTTAAACTGTTCATTATCAATTGAAATTAGTTCACATTATTTAAAATCATGATTTGTGTTTTATGTTGAATCTACTCTAAATAATCAGTTGGTAAGTATAATATAAATTGATATTTTATTGTTGAATAATCAAAACATTATAATATATCACAAGAAATGTTGATGTTTTAAATATACGTAGGCAGTAACTTTTTTGACGTCAATGGCATTTTGTCTTTGGAAAGTAAATTGCCATCAAAAATTTTGCTGTCATTTTAATCATGTATTGAATGTATGATTTTTGTTATTTTTGATTGATTGATTTCTGTGATAAATTAAAACAAATTGCATCTTTATACACATTTCTCCATGTAATCACATACCATGCCTTACCTTCCAGTTTACACTGCTTTATCTTGGATCCCTGCCACCGAACATTCAAACCTCCAACCACTGTCAATGAAGGCAGCTGCACCAACCACTATGCCATACCCTCACCATTTGAATATTAGTAACAACGCACTCATTTTAATATACTTCAATGGTGACAACAAATCAGCCTCCCACAATCAAATGCTGTCGATGATTAAATAAAATACCCAAACTTTCAAACTCTTATTCTTATTTCGTGTATCTATTATTAATATGCTTACCGGGCTGATTCCAACTTGCCAGTTTAATAACTCCATTTTTGGACTGACATTCTCTCACTCCATAGTTTACTCATCTAATTATCCTATGCCAAACGATATCAACTATTCCATAACTGCATTCAAACTGTTCGTTTTGAGTTGAAGTTGTTTCTTTTTGTTTAAAATTATAGTTTGTATTTCATGTTGAATCTACTCGAAAACCTCAGTTGGTAAGTAAATTGGTATTTTATTGTTGAATAATCAAAACATTATGACATATTACAAGACATGATGATGTTTCAAATACATGTAGGCAGTGGCTATTTTAGCACCAACGACAGTTTGTGATTGGAGAGCAGTTTGTCATCTCACGTTTTACTGTCATATTTAATCACATATTGAATGTGCGAGTTTTAGTCATTTTGATTGGTCAATTTCTATGAATAATCAAAATATACTATACTTTTGTATACACTGCCCCATATATTCACATACTGTGCCCAACCTGCCAGTCCACACTGTTTTATTTGTAACCTATCCACCAAACATCCGAACCTGCAACCATTGTTAATGAAGGCAGCTGCACTAACTACCACACCACACCATCACCCCTTGAATAATGGTAAACAACACGTCTATTTCAATATACACCAATGGTGACAACAAATTAGCTCCCAACAATCAAATGCTGTCGGCAACTAAACAGAAAAACCAAAGTTTCAAATTTTTTTGATTTTTTGGAATATTTAATCTGTTTACCACGTGCCAGTTGAATAAATCCATTTGTGTTCTTGCATTGTCCAGCTCTATGGTTTGCTCATGAAATTATTCTATGCAAAACGATAGCAACTATTCCATAACCACATTTCAACTATTCATTATGAGTATAAGTTGCTTCACATCGTTTAAAATCATAACTTGTATTTCATGTTAAATATACTTCAAAATATCAGTTGGTAAGTAAATTGTTATTTAAATGAATTGTTATTTAAATAAATTCATTCGTTATATTGAATAAATTGTTATTTAAATAATCAAAACATTATGACATTTTACAAGAAATGTTAATGTTTTAAATACATATAGATGGCGACTATATTGCCCTCAATGGCATTTTGTCTTTGGAAAGTAGCTTGCCATCTAACACTTTGCGGTCATTTGTGATGACAAAATAAATGTGTGTCGTTTGTTTGTTTGCAAATGATCAATTTCTGTAATGAATTATAAAAACATTGTACATTTCTCCATAGATTCACATGCCATGCCCCATTTTCCAGTTTACACTCACTTATTTTGGATCCCTGGCACCAAACATTCAAACCTGCAACCACTGTTAATTAAGGAAGCAGCAACAACCACTGCACCACACCATTACCACTCGAATGATAGTAAATATCACACCTACTTTAATACACATCAATGGTGACAACCAATCAGCCTCCAACAATCAAATGCTGTTGTCAACTAAATGGAATAACCAAACTATCAAGTTTTTTTTAATTTTTCTAATGTATCAAATCTATTTACCGAGCAAATTTTACATTGCTAGTTTAAGAATTTTTTTGCGTTTTTCCATTGTCTAGCTTTATGATTTACTCATCAAATTATCCTATGCCAAACGATAACAATTATTTCATAACCACATTTAAACTGTTCATTATGAGTTGAAGTTGTTTCATTTGGTTTAAAATCATATTTTGTATTTCATGTTGAATCTACTCTAAAGTATCAGTTGGTAAGTAAATTGGTATTTTATTGTTGAATAATCAAAACATTATGACATATTACAAGAAATGTTGATAGTTTAAATAACATTTTTTCTAATATGTCATACATTTCTGCATTACATATTACAAGAAATGTTATTTGAACTATCAATATTTCTTGTAATATGTCATAATGGTTTGAGGTTTAAATAATAATATGTCATAATGGTTGTAATTGTAATGTGTCATAATGGTTGGACAATGGTTGGAAGTTTGAATGTTCGGTGGCAGGGATCCAATGCTTTATCTTGGATCCCTGCCACCGAACATTCAAACCTCCAACCACTGTCAATGAAGGCAGCTGCACCAACCACTATGCCATACCCTCACCATTTGAATATTAGTAACAACGCACTCATTTTAATATACTTCAATGGTGACAACAAATCAGCCTCCCACAATCAAATGCTGTCGATGATTAAATAAAATACCCAAACTTTCAAACTCTTATTCTTATTTCGTGTATCTATTATTTATAGCTTACCAAGCTGATTAAAGTTGCCAGTTTGACAATTTAAGGATTATCAGATTCTAATTGATAACGTTTGAAACAATTTCATAATTGTTGGTAACAATTTTAAATTAATGGATTTCAGAAAAGTGGTTTTTACATCATTTTATCGGCATAACAATTATCAATTTTGGGATATATATGACCAAGTATCGGCCAAAAGGTTGAAAACTCCATTTGTATTGTTACAATGGTCTCGCTCCATAGTTTACTCATCTAATTATCCTATGCCAAACGATATCAACTATTCCATAACTGCATTTAGACTGTTCATTATGAGTTGAAGTTGTTTCTTTTTGTTTAAAATTATAGTTTGTATTTCATGTTGAATCTACTCGAAAACCTCAGTTGGTAAGTAAATTGGTATTTTATTGTTGAATAATCAAAACATTATGACATATTACAAGACATGATGATGTTTCAAATACATGTAGGCAGTGGCTATTTTAGCATCAACGACAGTTTGTGATTGGAGAGCAGTTTGTCATCTCACGTTTTACTGTCATATTTAATCACATATTGAATGTGCGAGTTTTAGTCATTTTGATTGGTCAATTTCTATGAATAATCAAAATATACTATACTTTTGTATACACTGCCCCATATATTCACATACTGTGCCCAACCTGCCAGTCCACACTGTTTTATTTGTAACCTATCCACCAAACATCCGAACCTGCAACCATTGTTAATGAAGGCAGCTGCACTAACTACCACACCACACCATCACCCCTTGAATAATGGTAAACAACACGTCTATTTCAATATACACCAATGGTGACAACAAATTAGCTCCCAACAATCAAATGCTGTCGGCAACTAAACAGAAAAACCAAAGTTTCAAATTTTTTTGATTTTTTGGAATATTTAATCTGTTTACCACGTGCCAGTTGAATAAACCCATTTGTGTTCTTGCATTGTCCAGCTCTATGGTTTGCTCATGAAATTATTCTATGCAAAACGATAGCAACTATTCCATAACCACATTTCAACTATTCATTATGAGTTTAAGTTGCTTCACATCGTTTAAAATCATAACTTGTATTTCATGTTAAATATACTCCAAAATATCAGTTGGTAAGTAAATTGTTATTTAAATGTTGAATAATTGAAACAGATGTTGCTTCAAACACATGAAGTTCAAAGCTGCTGTGAGCGATTAAATAGAATAACTAAACTTTTATTCTGGTATATAAATTTAGGGGAATCTATTATACTTACCACCCTAATTTTAACTAGCCAGGTTAAGTAGACCATTTGTTTTTTTTGTCTTGCTCTATGGTTTGCCAATCAAATTCTTTTATGCCAAACAATGAGAACTATTTTATAATTACATTTAATCTGTTTACTATGAGTTCAAAATATTCCACTTTGTTTAAAATCTTTATTTGTATTTCATGTTGAATCAACTCTAAATTATCAGTTGGTAAATAAATTCTTATTTTATTGATGTTGTTATTATTGTTCCTAGCAATACAAGTTAAACATAGTAATAAAAAATATTTAACAAATTTAAGCGTTTGTGGCGCTATACGTTGGTCCTCTCAAGATTCATACGAAAATATTCATGGTGTTAAAACTTTTGTAGATTAAAAACACAAGCTGGTTTGAAAGTAATCATTAAAAAAACTGTAAATTTTCTTTTTTTTGGTAAAACTTATCAGTAAAAGAGTTCATAAGGAAAAAAACTTAACAGTAAAACATGCAATTTGGCTGTTTTTTATTTTCAAGCTAATTTATGTCTTTATCTTTTTGTTCAATAAAAATTTTGACACCCAAAACATTTTTTTATAAATCCTGACGAGGGCGATTTATGGCACTGAAAAATGTTTAAATTTGTTAAATATACATTGTTGTTGTGTTCAATGTTGTATTGCTAATAGCAATATTAACAACATGGATTTAAAAATGCACCCATCTCTATAAAATCTGTTAATTTATTGTTGAATAATCAAAACATTATGACATTTTACAAGAAATGTTAATGTTTTAAATACATATAGATGGTGACTATATTGCCCTCAATGGCATTTTGTCTTTGGAAAGTAGCTTGCCATCTAACACTTTGCGGTCATTTGTGATGACAAAATAAATGTGTGTCGTTTGTTTGTTTGCAAATGATCAATTTCTGTGATGAATTATAAAAACATTGTACATTTCTCCATAGATTCACATGCCATGCCCCATTTTCCAGTTTACACTCACTTATTTTGGATCCCTGGCACCAAACATTCAAACCTGCAACCACTGTTAATTAAAGCTATTGGTGCGGTGGTGTAGTGGTTAGAGCTTCTGCTTCGCAGTCGGTAGACTAGCGGTTCATTCCCTTGTTGAGTCATACCAAAACACTTTAAAAGATGGTATCCACAGCTTCCCTGCTTGGCGCTCGGCATTTATGGGAGGTTGTAGAGAACAAGCTGGCAAGTTCGCTTGTTGTGTCCTTGGGCAAGGCACTTAACGGGATGCCTCCGCCTTTATGTGGAAGACAGGTGGCCCAGACACCTCAAAAATGGCAACTCCCAAGCGAGTGTGGACGTCCCGTCCAAAATATAGCAAAACAATTCGCTTTCTCGTGAATGGAGGATAAATATGAACAAATACAAATACAAATACAGCTGCATCAACCACTGCACCACACCATCACCACTCGAATGATAGTAAATATCACACCTATTTTAATACACATCAATGGTGACAACCAATCAGCCTCCAACAATCAAATGCTGTCGGCGACTAAATGGAATAACCAAACTATCAAAGTGTTGTTAAATTTTTGGTGTATTTAACTTGTTTACCATGCTAATTCCAACTTGCCAGTTTAATAACTCCATTTGTGTTCTTGCATTGTCTAGCTTTATGGTTTACTCATCAAATTATCCTATGCCAAACGATAACAATTATTTCATAACCATTAAACTGTTCATTATGAGTTGAAGTTGTTTCATTTGGTTTAAAATCATATTTTGTATTTCATGTTGAATCTACTCTAAAGTATCAGTTGGTAAGTAAATTGGTATTTTATTGTTGAATAATCAAAACATTATGACATATTACAAGAAATGTTGATGGTTCAAATACATGTATGAAGTGGCTATTATATCATCAACAGCAATACTTCCTTGGAAAGTAGTTTGCCGTGATTTTTAATGACATAATAAATGTGTGATGTTTGGTTGTTAATGGTTGTTCAATTTCTGTGATGCATTAAAATTTATGGTACCTCATTTACATTCTTGCATAAATTCACATCCCGTCCCCTTCCTTCCAGTTTACATTGTCTTATCTTGGAACTCAGCCACTAAATCATCTAATCTGCAACCACTGTTAATCATAGCAGCTGCACCAACCACTACACCACACCCTCGCAACTCAAACATTAGTAAGCAACACTTGTACTTTGATACAAATTAATGGTGACAAGCAATTGGCTTTTAACATTAAATTGCTGTTGGTGACTAAATAGAATAATCAAAGTTTGAATTTTTAATTGCTTTTTGGTGTATCTAATTAGCTTACCATGCGATTTTAAACTTGCTAATTTAATAACTCTACTTGTGTTCTTGCATTGTCCAGCTCTATTGTTTACTCATCAAATTATCCCATGCCAAACGATAATAACTAACCCAAAACCACATTTATACTGTTCATTATGAGTTTAAACTGTCTTTCTTCATTTAAAATCATAACTTGTATTTCATATTAAATCTAATCTGAAGTCTCAGTTGGTAAGTAAATTGTTCTTTTATTGTAGATCGATCAAAACATTATTAAGTATTTCAAGAAATGTTAATATTTCAAATATATGCAGGTAATGGCTATTTTGGCATCAATGACATTTTGTTCTTAGAAATTGGTTTTCCATCTGCTTTTTCTGTTATATGTGATGACATATTGATCGTGTGACTTTTGATCGTTTTTGATTGGTTAAGTTTTTTTTTTTAATTAAAACAATTTCTACACTTGGATACACTTTGTTATAGATTCACATAATGTACCACACCCTCCAATTTACACTGCCTTATCTTGTAACTGTGTCACCAAAAAATCAGACCTGCAAACCATTGTCAATAAAAGCAGCTGCACCAACCACTACTACCCATCCTTGACGACTCCAATCAATTTAAACAACTCAGCGCATTAAATATACATAAATGGTAACAACAAATCAGCCTCTAACAATCAAATACTGTCCACAAATGAATGTAAAAACCAAACTTTCAAAGTGTAAAATGTATTTGGGATATTCAAATTGCTGATCATGCTAATCTCAACTTGTCAGTTTATTAACTTCATTTGTGTTCTTGCATTGTCTTGCTTTATAGTTTACTCATTTAATTATCCTATGCAAAACGATATCAACTATTCCATAACCACATTTAAACTTTTCATTATGAGTTTAAAATGTTTCATTTCGTTTGAAATCATAATTTGTATTTCATGTTGAATCTACTCTAAAATATAAGTTGGTAAGTAAATTCCTAATTAATAGTTAATAAAGCAAAACATTATCACGTATTACAAGAAATGTTGATGTAACAAATACCGGTACTTGTATGCAATGACTATTTTGGCATCAACAGCAATTTGTCTTTGGAAATTAGTTTGTCGTTTGCTCGACACATTAATTGTAACTTGCCAACAGTTTAGGAACTTGCATTGTCCACCTCTATGCTTTACTCATCTAATTATCCTATGCCAAACAATAACAATTATTTTATAACCACATTTAAACTGGTCATTATGAGTTTAGACTGCTTTCATTTGTTTAAAATCATAAATGCTACTTCACGTTGAATCTACTATTAAATATCAGCTGGTAGGTAAATTGGTATTTTATTGTTGAATAATCAAAACATTATGAAGTATTACCAGAAATGTTGAGGTTACAAATATATTGGACAATGTTTTTTTTGCCATCAACAAGGCTTTGTTTTTGATAAGTAGTTTGCCATCAGACACTTTGCTGTCACTTGCAATGACCTATTTACCATGTGATGTTTAATCATATTGATTAGTCGATTACTATGGTGAAACGAAACAAAATGTTTCACTGTGTACACTGCCCCATATATTCACATTCCATACTCCACCTGCCAGGCTACGCAGCCCTGTCTTGGAACCCAACCACTGAAAAATTGAACCTGCAAACATTGTTAATCATGGCAGCTGCACTAACCATTGCACCACATCATCACCACTTAAATATTGGTAAACAGCACACTTATTCTAATACACATCAATGATGACAGCAACATCTCCAACAATCAAATGCTGTTGGCAACTGAATACAACAAAAAAACCTTCAAAATGTTATTGATTTTTTGGTGTATCTAATCTACTTACCATGCTAATTCCAACTTGCCACTGTATGAATCTTACTTGTGTTTATGTATTTTTTAGCTTTATAATTTATTCATCAAATTATCTTATGTCAAACAATATCAACTAATCCATAACCGCATTTAAACTGTTCATTATGAGTTGAAGTTGTTTCACTTCGTTTAAAATCAATATTTGTATTTCATGTTGAATCTACTCTAAACTATCAGTTGGTAAGTAGATTGTTATTTAATTGTTGATTAATCAAAATTTTATGGCACATTACAAGAAATAATGATGTTTCAAATACATGTAGGCAGTGGCTATTTTGACATCATTGGCATTTTGTCTTTGGAATGTAGTTAGTCATCAGAAAATTTGGCACCCGTTTTAATGATGTATTAAATGTATGAGTTTTGGTCGTATTCAATTAATAAATTTATGTGATAATTTAGGACAAGTTGTACCTTTGAGTACACTACCCCATATATTCACAATCCATGCCCTTCCCTCCAATCCTTATCTTGGATCCATGCCATCAAACATTCAAACATGCAATTAATGTTAATGAAGGCAGCTGCACTAACCACTACACCATATCTTCACCACTCAAATGATAGTAAACAACAAACCTGTGGTATTACACATCAATGGTGACAACAAATCAGCCTCCAACAATCAAATGCTGTTGGCGACTAAATAGAATAAGGAAACTTTCAAACTGTTGATGATATTTTAGCATATCTAATCTTCTTACCATGCTAATTTCAACCTGCCAATTTGAGAATTCCATTTGAGTTCTTGCATTGTCTAGCTCTACGATTTACTCATCAAATTGTTTTATGCCAAATGATAACAAGTATTTCATTACCACATTTAAACTCTTCATTATGAGTTTAACTGTGTCATTTTGTTTGAAATTATAATTTGTACTTCATGTTGAATCTACTCTAAAATCACAGTTGGTAAGTAAATTGTTAATTTATAGTTGAATAATCGAAACTTTATCAAGTATTACACAAAATGATAATGTTTTAAATGGATGTGGGCAGTGGCTATTTTGGCCTCAGCAACATTTTGTCCTTGGAAATTAGTTTGCTGTCAGAAATTTTCCTGTCATATTTGGTGACGTAATGAAAATATAACATTTGGTCATTTTGGATTGGTCAATTTCTGCGTTGATTTAAAAAAGATTTCGTTTTTATGTACACATTCGACATAAATTCACATACTGTGCCACATCCTCTAGTCTACACCGCCTAATATTGGAACCCAGCCCCCGAACATTCAAACCTGCAACCATTGTTAACCAGTTGAAGACTGATTTTTTTCTTACTAGGGGCAGCCCCGTAGCCGGTATTATTTTTGATAAAAAGACACTTTACATTTATGGCGGCTTTTGTTAAATAAAGTTCATTATCTGGTATTCAAACTAAAACTAACATGTTCTGTTCAAACTAAATCTTAATTTTTGCAAAACGCTCATTTGCGACGACCGTACGTTTGGCATTTTATTTGGAACGCACATATGCGTCTTCCGTCCTATTGGCTTTGGTCACGCATGACGCATATGTGCGTCATCCGTACGCAACTGGTTAATGAAAGCAGCTGCACTAACTACTATTCCACTCACACACATACACACACACATACATCACTCGAATATTAGTAAACAAGACACCTATTTTAATACACATCAATGGTGACAACAAATCGGCCTCCAACAATCAAGGGTTGTCTGCGACTGAATAGGAGAAACAGATTTTCTAATTGTTATGTAATATATCCAATATCTAATTGGCTAATTCCAACTTATCAGTTTAAGAACTCCATTTGTGTTCTTGTTTATGGCTAGCTTTATGGTTTACTCATCAAATGATGTTATGCTAACAGACGATAACAACTAATCCACAAGCATCTCTAAACTGTTCCTTATAAGCTTAAATTGTTTCACTTCCTTTAAAATCATAACTTGTATTTCATGTTGAATCTACTCTAAAATATTAGGTCGTAAGTAAATTGTTATTTAATTATTCATTAATCCAAACATTGTGACGTAATACCAGTAATGTTGATGTTTCAAGTACATGTAGGCATTGCTATTTTGCCATCATTGGCATTTTGTTTTTGGAATGTAATTTGATGTCAAACACTTTTCCACCATTTTTGATGATGTGTTGAACATGCCATAACTTTTAATCATAAAATGGTCAATTTCTGTGATAATTTAAACAATTTGTCTCTGTGTACATTCCCTTACATATTTACCTACCGTACCCCACCTTCCAATCTACACTGCCTTATCTTGAAACCGTGCTACCGAACATTCGAACTTGCAAACGTTAATAAAGGCAGCTGCACTGACCACTACACCACACCCTCAACACTCGAATAACAGTAATCAGGACACCTGTTTTAATACACATCAATGGTGACAAATCTGTCCACAATGATCAAATGCTGTCCGCTTTTGCATTGTTTAGTTCTTTGGTTTACTCATCAAATTGTCCTATGCCAAACGATAACAGCTATTCCTTATTTGAACTGTTCAATATGAGTGTAAAGTATTTTATTTGTTTAAAATTATATTTTGTATTTCATGTTGAATCTGCTCTAAAATATCAGAACGTAAGTAAATTGGTATTTTATTGTTGATTAACAGAAACATTATGACATGTTACTAGAAATGTTGATGTTTCAAATACATGTAGGCATTGGCTATTTTGCCATTAACGGCATTTTGTTCTTGGAAAGTAGTATTCTGTCCGCCATTTGGCGCCCTTTTTCATGACATATTGAATGTGTGGCATCTTTGGTCGTTTTGATTGGTCAATTTATGTGTTGAGTTAAAACAACTTGTACCCATTTTTACATTGATTCACAGACCATAACCGACCCTTTAATACACACTGTCTTGTCTTGGAGCCATGCCACCGAACATTCTAAAAAGAAACCATTCTTGATTAAAGCAGCTGCTCTAACCAGTAAACCACACCATCAGCACTCGAATAATAGTAAACAACATACCTATTTTAATACACATCAATGATGACAACCAATCAGCCTCTAACAATCAAATACTGTTGGCAATGAAATAGAATTACCAAACTATCAAACTCTTATTGACTATTTGTTGTATCTAACCTACTTTCCACGATGGTTACCACCTTTCAGTTCAAGAACTCCATTTGTGTTATTACATTGTCTAGCTTTATGGTTTACTCATCAAATGATCCTATGCCAAATGACAAAAACTATTCCACATTTAAACTGTTCATTATGAGTTTAAACTGTTTCACTTCGTGTAAACTCATAATTTGTATTTTACATTGAATCTACTCTAAAATCTCAGAACGTAAGTTTATTGTTATTTTATTGATGAGTAATGGAAACATTATGACGTTTTAAAAGAATTGTTGATGTTTAAAATACATGTAGGCAGTGGCTAGTTTTTCATCAACAGCCATTTGTTCATGAAAAGTAGTTTGCCGTCATGTTTAAAAACGTGTTGATTATGTAACTTTTAGTCGTTTTGTTGTTGTTGTTACTCGACCCCTTCTGAGAGATTGGGACATTGTAGAAAACTATGTATTCCCAACAGCCGAGCAACTCCCAGCACCTGGACCAGAGGTAGTAAAGAGACAGAGAGTCGCCAAAGAGTGAGCGGTGCAAAAGTCCGTAGCTGGACAGTGCAGAATAAAATGAGAGGTGTCCTGGGACGAGTGTCTGCAGACGCTGCATGAAGGATTCTCAATTCTGTCAATCCTAGTGAGATAAGAGGTTAACAGTAGGCTGTGTCCGTTGCACAAAAGACGAGAGAGAACACAGCGAGTGTGACAAGGGAGCACAAGTTTCTCGGTGGAAATTGAGGAAACCTGTATGTCAAAGAATTTAGATGAGGCCGTGAGCCTCCAGTCCAAGAAAATACAAGAGTGGATACGAGAGATAAAAGGAGAAAGACTACAAGGGATTACAGAAGGCATGAGTAGCGCTCCACATTTGACCAGCTCATCAGCCACGTCGTTCTCCTAGAGAAGCGAGTGTCCGGAAACACATTGTAGCTGATAAAAACAAAAGGAGAAAGAAGACAGTTGCTGCCAGAACAACCGGAGAGATTGAGTTAAAAGGAAAAGTGGAGGTAAGGACAGGGTGGCAAGAACAAAACGAGAATCAGATAGGAAAGAAAAGATGAAAAGTGGCAGAATTGTTGGTGTTGCTGAGACCAGCAAAACGCTTGCAGAAAGGCGCAGGCTTGAGCGGTAAAACTTGAACATATTGTGCCTGCTAAAAGAAAAAAGATTGCCTCAGTGCTGCAGAGACAACAGTTGGCAAGTACGTCAGAGCCGCATTTGCCCCCCCCCCAAAAAAAAACGTCTGTCTAAAGCAACAACATTGTGCAATAAAACAACAGTAGCGAACTTAAACCATTTAAATGAAATTGTAAACTAAAATATTTTAGTACTTAAGTGGTAGATTGGTTTCATTTTAACATAAAACTCATTTATGTTTACCAAGCCAACTCTGCCGGGGTCATCTTGAGGTTGAGAATATTGGTTTAGCCGGTTGTGCCTACTTCATCCAAATGGTTATTGTGAGAACTTCAATACACAGATAATGATGAATTTGACATACAATTGTCGTGTAAAATGAATCGGTGCAAAAATAAACAATATAGGGTGTTGCACATAGTTGATAGACCTATATTCCAGATCAAGTTTCTGGAGTCCATGGGTACGGGATGGTTACCTTGTTTCCAGCATAGGCGAAGTTTGAAACTGGACTTGTTCACAATTGAAACAGCCAACGATATTGATAACTTTTATACGTCCATTCTATGACGTTAATGGAAGCATACATTCAAAGTTGTGAAATAAGAGAAATGCCGAAGTGATTGATATGTATTTTCGGACATTATCTATTAAATTTTATGGCCACTAGTTACGACTTTGTGTAATTGAATGCCTATTTTAACGATCTAAAACCAGTAGCTGCGCGCATGTTGCTTGATTGTAGCATGAACGCAGTCAATCACACAGCAAACTAACTCAAAATAAAGCACTTGAATGATATGTAGCTGAACATTGATATTTTGTGGTACAAGATATAACAGAACTATCTTTACCGCTTTCATTTTGTAGGAAGATCACCAATAGTTTTGCATGGAGTGGGCTTGGTTTTAAAATAATTATAGTAATCATAATAGTTTTGAAAATTTAAATAAATAATGCCAACAAACCATGCTTTCGAGGAATAATAGCCAAAACACATCAAAGGACTTAGTTTATCTAGAACGGTGGTTTTTAGATCTTTTAATACCACGATCCCATCAAGCAATCCAATGTAATTAAGCGACTCTTTTCTAACAATTTTCATTCAGGCTCATGAAATATATTTGTGTATGTGCAATAGCAACAAAACGATGATTAAAACTAACGTATGATACCACTCTGTTGAACAAAGACTCATTTATTGAATTCATTTACAAGGTAGCATCAGTAAGACAACTGGTGTTGCATCTTGGCAACACGCTTGCCTATGCGTGGCCCTGTTGTTGGCAGAGCATACCTTTGATCTGGCTCTACTATTAGTTTAGTTCTGGCCTTGTTCTTTATTCCAAGTAATGCAGGAAAGTTAGCCACGCATAGCCAGGCCAACGGAAAAAGCATCAGCAGTCAATTGGCTGTGCTTGCAACTCTGGGATATGAGGATAGCATGGGTGACCAATATGCCGACAAAGTCTTCTCTTAAAGTGCAGTCATAGGTTGGGTAAATACTTGGCCAACTCACAGTGAAGCAATTGAAGTTCGTCGATAATCTTTGATTTGATGTTGTCATCATGTCGCACGTCTTCCGTGTTATCAAGAAACTCATTTAGGATATAAAACATTTCCGGTCTGCTCGTTGTCATCTTTCTTTTCCAAGATTCAAGTTTCATCTGAAATGCTGACAGTACGTTGATGAAGTAGATAATTGTTTTGTCATGTCTTTACGAGTAAAGGTTTAACTGATTCAGTCTGTCAAAAATGTCACAAGGTAGGCCAGTGATACCACATGTTGTTGCAAATGTTTACCAGCTCTTCCTTGTATTGCTGTATAAAAAATCCCTCAGCTCGATCCGCAGCGAAAAGATCCGTTTAAGCAGGTTGCCCATTGACAGCCATCGCCCCTTGGTGTGGTAGAGAAGATTATAGTGGTCTGCATTCATCTGTTCATGGAATCGTCGGAACAAGCGAGTGTTGAGTGCACTAGATTTTATTGCAAATATGAGCTTTATCACGTGTCTTTACATCTTCATCAGCTCAGGTTCTAATGTACAGGGTGTCCCAAAATAAATGAAACCCACAAAATTGCTAATAAATATGTTGATTTTAACCCTATAGTTTATATTTTTCAGATTTTATAACAGTTATAAATAACAATTATTGTTTTAAAACCCCATGGCTTGGAAATTAGAAGAAAAAATTTTTTGCGTCACGACTTGTATAGAGACTAAATCCTATAAGACTGTTCAAACACGCTTCCGCAGGAAGTTTAATTTCAACACTTATCCTGGAAAATCCCAAATATTCCTGTGGTATCGTAACTTTCAAATCTATGGAACTGTAAATAAACGTAGCAAGAAATTAGAGAATCCATCTAGTGGAAGGAAATTGAGTGCAAGATCTGCAGATAATGTGGAAGCGTCCAGAGTTTCTGTTGGCCGGAGCCCGAAAAAGTCCATTCGAAGACGCAGTAGTGAGCTCGGCATTTCGCGGTCCTCGCTGCATAGAATCCTTACTCAAGACCTTAATCTGTATCCTTACAGATTCTCTAATTTCTTGCTACGTTTATTTACAGTTCCATAGATTTGAAAGTTACGATACCACAGGAATATTTGGGATTTTCCAGGATAAGTGTTGAAATTAAACTTCCTGCGGAAGCGCGTTTGAACAGTCTTATAGGATTTAGTCTCTATATAAGTCGTGACGCAAAAAATTTTTTCTTCTAATTTCCAAGCCATGGGGTTTTAAAACAATAATTGTTATTTATAACTGTTATCAAATCTGAAAAATATAAACTATAGGGTTAAAATCAACATATTTATTAGCAATTTTGTGGGTTTCATTTATTTTGGGACACCCTGTATTATGTAATGCATGAGCGTACAGTTTGGCGCTACGCTCTTAAAATATGCATGAACGTACAGTTTGGCGCTACACTCTTAACATGTGCATACGAGTAAACGCCTTAGCTATGGCCTAACATGGCCGAAGCAACACCTGTACAAAGTCCACGCAGCGGTTCCCATTTGATATCATTCGTTATATTGCCGTTTGAATTAGGACTGTTTCATGGATTCAGTCAAAAGAACTTGCACGTACAGTTGCCTACACACTGTGCTTTATCAGTGCACTCAGAGACGATACGGACAAATCCACACTTCAGAAATGATTCGGAATAGCTTCGTTTCCTTGCCATGAAGTTGTGAAGTTTTACCACTTTAACTTAAAATTTTAAGCAAACGATCACACGAGTTTAAAGCTGCTAAATTGGTTACGTTTAAGCTAAGGCTTAGTTACTAAGCTAACAGGTATCTGCAGGTATGATGATGCAATAAGGGGCCAACCAAATATCATATGACCTTATTTCAGTCACATTTGAATCCTCGATCCCTCGCTCATATGACAATTTCGGTTTAGCCTCCCATGCTTGTAGTCGTGCGCTTTCCTAACTGAGCTCGCCATTTTGCCATTTACTCGACAAAAATCTGGCTTTAAGCAAATGGGAAAGATTTAAGATAGCTAGGTCTTTCATTTTCTTAGACTAATCTGTTAATCTGCTACACCATTTGGGCACGCTCGACCAGCCCATCACAACGCGGTTACAAATGGACTTTCTTGAAATTGATCCATCTCTTACAATTTTTATAGTCTATATGTCTTTCACTACTGTGATCATGATATGATAATTTTTGCGCTTACATCCATTTTATACTTCAAGGTTGACGCTAAATTCATCCGACGCAATGCCGACAAAAGAGAAGATTGAACTTCCCGCTGCAATAAGCAGCAAATCCTGATTAATCGATTTTCATCATATTCAGTTTGTGAGGAAGTGGAAAAACACTTTACTTCCTTTAAAAAGTTGGCCTTGTTGGAGTTCCTTCAATGGCATCGGGCTCGATATTTGAACCAGTCAAATCACAGATATAGATTGGTGGTAGTTGATTTTGCACATAGAGCATATAGTTGAGTTTTTCGATGCACGATCGCGTGTTGCTGCATCAGTTTGAGATGCCTACAAGATTCAATAATTTATTATATACTTTTCTTTCAGATATTGATGATTGCCAATCGAATCCATGTTTGAATGGAGGAAGTTGCACGGATGGTATAAACAATTACACTTGCTCTTGTCTACCTGGATATACGGCGAGAAATTGTGAAACTGGTAATATTATATTATCGTCACTTAACAAGAATATTTCTGCGATTACGCATTGAACATATATGTTCAGACCTGTTTTGAAGTGGCAAGAACTGCCGGCTCAGCTCATTGCTATCACAAGCAGTGCAACTAAGCAAAGTGCCATAAAGTTACTTTCTAAGTACACAACAACGCTAATTCTTGCCGCTATTCAACTCACACAATTACGAGCCAGCAATTAATCGCGCTAAGATACGCGGCCAACGATCATGCTTGAACTTGTCGATCTGATAAGAAAACATCATCCCGAAACAAGTAAGTGTAACAAACAACATTGTGCAATAAGGCAAGGGGAGCAAACTTAAACTTTTTAAATGAAATTGAAAACTAAAATATATTAATATTTAAGTAGCAAATTGGTTTCATTTTAACGTAAAACTCATTTATGCTTTGCTGGCCCGCATTGCCGGGGTCACCTTGAGGTTGAGAATATTGGTTTAGTCGGTTGCAAATGTTTTCACAAATAAATCATATTTGTGAAAACAGCAATAGACAGTTAATGTTTTTTTGACATGGACAGTTCTCGATGCAAAATGAATCGGTGCAAAAACAAACAATAAAAGTTGTTGCACATAGTTGATGGGCCTATATTCCTGATCAAGTTTTTGGAGTGCATGGGTACATCACGCTTACCCTGTTTCCAGCATAGGCGTAGTTTGGAGCTGGACTCGCTCACAATTGAAACAGCCAACGATGTCGATAACTTTTATACGTTCATTCCATGACGTTCATGGAAGCATACATTTAAAATTGAGAGATAGGAGGAATGCCGAAGTGATTGATATGTATTTTCGGACATAATCTATTAAATATTAGGAACACTAGTTACGACTATTTGGAATTGTACGCCTATTTTAACGATCTAAAACCAGTAGCTGCGCGTATGTTGCTTGGTCGCAGCATGAACGCAGTCAATCATACAGCAAACTAACCCACAATGAGGAACTTGAATGGTATGTAGCTGGACATTGATATTTTGTGGTACAAGATATAACAGAACTATCTTTACCGCTTTCGTTTTGTAGGGTGATCAACAAATGTTTTGCTTCGAGTGAACAATGTTTTAAAATGATTATAGACTTCATAATAGTTTTGAAAATTTAGATAAATAATGCCAACAAACCATGCTTTCGAGGAATAATAGCCAAAACGCATCAAAGGACTTAGTTTATACAAAATAGCGGTTTATAACTTTTTTCATATTGCAATCCCATTGCGCATTTCAATGTAATCAAACGACCCTTTTCTAACAATTTTCATTCATGCGTATGGAATATATTTGTGTATGCGCAATAGCAACAAAACGATGATTAAAACTAACGTATGATACCACTCTGTTGAGCAAAGACTCATTTATTGAATTCATTCACAAGGTAGCATCAGTGAGACGGCTGGTGTTGCATCTTGGCAACACGCTTGCCTATGCGTGGGCCTGTTGTTGGCAGAGCATACCTTTGATCTGGCTCTACTATTAGTTTAGTTCTGGCCTTGTTCTTTATTCCAAGTAATGCAGGAAAGTTAGGCTCAGACAGCCAGATCAACGAAAAAACATCAGCAGTCAATTGGCTGTGCTTGCAACTCTGGGACATGAGATTAGCATGGGTGACCAATATGCCGACAAAGTCTTCTCTTATATTTTAATCATTGCAAATAACTATGAACTCATCTTGATTATTGTCATCTCCGATAAAATGTTGATGAGGTCTGTGAGTGCGACCAGATACTGATTTCTAACGAACTACAAATTGTCTCTTGATATGTTGGGTAAATACTTGGCCAACTCACAGTGAAGCAATTGAAGTTCGTCGATAATCTTTGATTTGATGTTGTCATCATGTCGCACGTCTTCCGTGTTATCAAGAAACTCATTTAGGATATAAAACATTTCCGGTCTGCTCGTTGTCATCTTTCTTTTCCAAGATTCAAGTTTCATCTGAAATGCTGACAGTACGTTGATGAAGTAGATAATTGTTTTGTCATGTCTTTACGAGTAAAGGTTTAACTGATTCAGTCTGTCAAAAATGTCACAAGGTAGGCCAGTGATACCACATGTTGTTGCAAATGTTTACCAGCTCTTCCTTGTATTGCTGTATAAAAAATCCCTCAGCTCGATCCGCAGCGAAAAGATCCGTTTAAGCAGGTTGCCCATTGACAGCCATCGCCCCTCGGTGTGGTAGAGAAGATTATAGTGGTCTGCATTCATCTGTTCATGGAATCGTCGGAACAAGCGAGTGTTGAGTGCACTAGATTTTATTGCAAATATGAGCTTTATCACGTGTCTTTACATCTTCATCAACTCAGGTCCTAATGTCTTTGAAGCCAGCATCTCATGGTGTATCATGTAATGCATGAACATACAATCTGGCCCTACGCTTTGAACATATGCATACGAGTAAACGCCTTAGCTATGGCCTAACATGGCCGAAGCAACACCTGTACAAAGTCCACGCAGCGGTTTCCATTTGATATCATTTGTCTTGAAAATAGTATCAATAGTCTGATAAATATCTTCTTCAGGTGTTTTGGACGGCAGATTTATAATGCACAGAAATTCATGCTTGAACTCACCATTGTAAATGTAACGCACGAATGCAGTAAGTTGTGCGAAGAACGAAACATCCGTGGACTCGTTCAGCTGCGGAGCAAACAAACCAGTTGACTTCACTTGATCGATGACTTGATTCTTGATGTGCACAGACATCAGTGAAATCCTACGTTGCACTGCGTTAAGCGTGAATGATGATATATTCAATCAGCTTACTGCTTCCTTTCCACTTGATATGCAATTAATGTCATTTACGCAAGGCAGTATCAACTTTTAAGCAAACGATCACACGAGTTAAAAGCTGCTAAATTGGTTGCATTTAAACTAAGGCTTAATTACTAAGCTAACAAGTTCATGTAGGTATGATGATGCCATAAGGGGCCAATCAACAATCATGTGACCTTATTTCAGTCACATTTGAATCCTCGATCCCTCGCTCGTATGACAATTTCAGTTTAGCCTCCCATATTTGTAGTCGTGCTCTTCCCTAATTGAGCTCGCCATTTACCATTTACTAAACTAGAGCCTGGCTTTAAGCAAAGGAAAGGATCTAAACTACCAAATCCTTTCATTTTTCTTACAGAAATCGGTTAATCTGCCACATCATTCGGGTACACTTGACCAGCCCATCACAACACGGTTGCTGTCACATACAACAATAATTAATTTTTTTGTATTCGCTAGATATCGCAAATGACTAAGCTGCAATAGATTACTGAAGGCTTTTCCAATTTATGGCTGTACTTGATTGCATGATGAGCTTGCATGATTAAGTGTTAGGATTATCCCCTATCTACGTTTGTAAATCATCGTGTTGGAACTTAATCGTCTTGTTAGTTAGGAATTTTTTTGAGTTGTTTTAATCGGATTTAATTAGATAGGCCTAGCTGCTTGGACATACAACATAAATAATTAACTTGACTTGGCGACTGGTTGGGCATGTTAGGTTGTTCCTTGCTGCTTTATTGGTTCCTTGTTCCTAGGTTCTTTGATGGGAAGTTGAATAATAATTGTCCTCTGACTACTTACTGACTGGTTATCAAATTGTCAGCAGCTAACATATACAGTTAAGAACAAGTGCAGGTTAATCGTTTACAGTAGTGCTGGATCTTACGTTGGGCCAAAGTGTTGAGCCTGGAGTCGGAATAGCGAGTAGACCTTACAGCTACAAATTTACTTTCTTGAAATTAATCCATCTCCTTCGTTTCTGATTGCCAACTCTTGTTTTTCAGGTGTAGCAATATGTTGCCTAACATCGTCTTTTTGCTTCAATTGCGTCATTCCTTGCATTTTAGTGCCTGTGTCGATATTTTTTTGCTCACAGAGCTAGTGGCAATTGTGTTGAGCTAATGATCTTCTGTATAGTCGCGCAATAAAGCATTTATATTTACAGTCGGTGACCACAGTTTAAGACCACCTTCCCCAAATACGCACATTTTACTGAAAACTCTTCTTAATGATGTAATACTACATATTGTTGCGTTAGAATGCGTATTTAAGTTTTGGAAACAAACTTTGCTACCTAACAGCATTTAAGTTTTATTTCTTGCTTAGTATTTCACACCATTAACAGCAAATAAACTGAGTAGTACAAAATTTTGACACCTGAAAAATGGGCAAAAAACTAGCAATCGGCACTGAAAAACGCGCTCAAATTGTCAGTCTTAGCACAATGAATCTTTTAGAACGTGAAATATCTAGGCAGGTAAAGGTTAGCAAGACTGCTATACACAACACCATTAAAAAATTTCAAAACGAAGGTACTTTTAAGGACAACAAAAGATCAGGTCGTCCAAGGATTTCCAGCAGCAGGGATGAGCGTGTTATCAGCAAGGTAATGAGCCAATCTCGCATGAGCTCTGCTAAAAAAATACAGGCTTCGTTATGCATAAAAATTGTGCAATTACGTATTTCCATGTGTAGCACTAGCTTCTCCTTAAACAGCTCTACGTATTTGGAACCATTCATTGTCCTTTCAGGGGGCAGAGAATAAAGGTCAGCTCTATTCGTTGCTGGCATAGCCTCCCAAATCATTTTACTGCGAGGGTGCTTCACTCTTGGAGTAATTAACTTTTCCTTACATCGTGCTCTAGACCAGTGTTTCTTAACCTTTTTGGCGCTCGTACCCCTTAAAATTTTGTGAAATATTTTTGTACCCCTAAACCTATCGAACAAACACCTACAAAAATATCGGTAAATATACAATCTAACAATAAAATAAAACACAATGCAGCTAGTTACCGGTGTATATTTATTAGCCATAATATTGTTCACAACAAAGCCAATTCAGTGCAAAACCAATAATTTCAACACCATTAAAAAATTTAAACCATTAAAAAATTTCAAACCATTAAGCAACACCATTAAAAAATTTCAAAACGAAGGTACTTTTAAGGACAATAAAAGATCAGGTCGTCCAAGGATTTCCAGCAGCAGGGATGAGCGTGTTATCAGCAAGGTAATGAGCCAATCTCGCATGAGCTCTGCTAAAAAAATACAGGCTAGATAGGCAGAAAGATGTATCAAAATTAGTGAAAAAACAATTAGGCGTTGATTGTCTATGGATTTTGGCATGAAGTCATACAGACCAGCTCAGCCTTTACGAAAAATATCCCGATATACTTGAAAGAACCGGGTTTTCTGTTCTGGTAATGTTCATGTATATCCATGTAAAATGTAGGACAGTATGGCCGATTTTTTTAACCCTTTCACGCAGGTTGTTTCCTGGTATACAAATATAAAACCGAGGTTTTTACGGCTCGGTAAAATCCACGTCTATTCAGGTAAAATATGGGATATTATGGCCGATTTTTCAATCCTTTCACGCAGGTTATTTCCTGGTATACTGGTATAAAACCGGGTTTTTACGCCCCGGTAAGGTTTATGTATATCCAGGTAAAATATAGGATATTATGGCCGATTTTTCAATCCTTCCACGCAGGTTACTTCATGGTGTACAGATATAAAATCGGAGTTTTAGGGCCCGGTAAAATCCACGTCTATTCAGATAAAATATAAAATATTATGGCCGATTTTTCAATCCTTCCACGCAGGTTTTTTCCTGGTTTACAGGTTAAATCCGATTTATGCACTAAAAAACACGGTATATAACATACAAATGTGCAGGAAGCTACAGTTTGAGACAGCAAAAAATTTGGTATAGGTTGATCATTACTAATCCAGAATCATTAGTACCTGTGAGGGTGCCCAATTAGCCATTTAATATCTTAGAATACACGAACCCAGTAGTTAATCACCTCATCTTAAAATTAACATCTCTAAGTGACCTTTTTTACAAAAATTAAGATTAAAAATAAAGTACGATGTAGGAAAAGATTGCCAGTTCGTTGATGCAGAAAACAACGTCACCAAAATAGTAGCAGCCATTGACCCAAGCTGGTGCGGAGACCCGGGAAATTTTGAAATTACAGTACAGAGTACAGGTATTGCTTTCTAGGTCAAATTAGTGTCGAATAACTGATTGTCCGGCTAACTGATTGCCGGATTGGTGATGGTCAACCTGTATATCCTGACCTGGGCATGTGTTTTTGTTTGATAGTAGATCAAAGTCAGGAATCAAACCAAAAATATATTTATAAACTGACATTTTTGCCACAACCTAATTCATACGTTGTTCATTTAGTTCGCTGCGATGATATCAAAATACTTGATCATTACATCTTGTGCTGCTGGTCCAAACGAGTGTCTTGCTAAAGGCCAGCACTGGGCAGAGAATTATTTAAGGAAATAATAGCTAGGGCATTAAAAACTTGCTAAACCAATTCCTAACAATATGGCCGCTTTATTTTTTCTCTAGGCTCTTGCCAAATTCTATCGTTCACTAAACGAGACTTGGGTATTGAAAAGGCATAATGTCAGATCAACTTTTTTACCACAAAATATTACTATTTAAAACACCCAAAACGTTGTGGATTCAAATTTTCTGAATATCAAAGATTGAGAATGCTGTTGCCAATTGAATTATGTAAATATTTATTGTACATAATGAAAGGGAGATCAAAATGTCTCTCTGAAAAAATATTTAAAGAATAAGAGTTGACAGGCGCGCGACATGATTGTGTTACAAAAGTGTTATAACGTGGAGAATCCACCTACAGATTAATTGTTATATATGTAAATTTCGTATTTGCCATTACATCATTAAAAAACAGATAACTGGAATGGTAGTTTTGTATTAATATACCTTTATACTTTAACCGGCATCAGATCAGTGAGGTTTGCTCGCAAAATGTCAAAGTGTGGGCTAATAAGTACAGATACTTTATGTTGTTATTTTTAATCAAGTATCATTTAGATAGCTTTTGCCTCACAATAAAATTGGTAATCGATTACTGGTATATTTTTTGTGACGTTTTTTGCTGAGCAAAGTATGTGTTCGAGAAAAACTACCAATTCAGAAGTATTCAGCTGCAATTTGGTTTGGCAGCTGAATGCTGTGCTGCAACTACATTAGCATTGACTACGACAACAAAAATTATCATCATGTGCTGTTACCATCGTATAGTAAAATTCTGATACTTTCTGGTATATTTCATATCGCCAATCACACTTCCCATAAAATTCTGGTATTTTATGATATAACTTGTATTGCCAAATGCAATCGCAAAAAAATCTTGGTGTTTTCTGATGTAATTCATATCATCAATTTTAATCTCAGTAAAATCCAAGTTTGTACCGATAGGCTATTTGCACAATTACCGGTATGGGCAACAACTAAATCCCAATAAAATCCTGGTATTGTGTAGTATATTTTATATCATCGATTTCAATTCCAGTGAAATCCAAGTTTATACCGATACTTTCAAGTTTTCCCTAATGTTCTATAATTAAATCCCAATAAAATCCTGGTGTTGTGCGGTAAATATAAAATTACAGGCATTAATCCTGGTAAAATCCAAGTTTATTCCGATAATTCAGAGTTACCGAGAATTTTTTTGTAAGGGAGAAACCACGTCTCACTGAAGCAATGAAAAAGAAGCGTTTGGAGTTTGCAAAAACATCTTGACTAGGACACAGAGATGTGGACAAATGTTCTGTTTTTAGATGAATCCTCGATAAAGCAATTTTCTGCTTGGAAATATCGAGTTTGGAGACCGCCTAGAGCAGAGGTTTTTAACCAGGGGTACCTGATCTCCTTGGGGGTACAAAGCACCAAAGCAGGGGGTACGAGATGAGGCGTCAGAATAATGGTTATTTTAAACTATTTGCTAAAAATGTATTTTCAATGTTATTTGAAATAAGAAAACATTTTTCGAATCCTTTTTTAACATTTACATTTTTGAATAATTTTTTGTCATAAGAAAGAGTTACTGTGAAGTAATAAATAGCTTCTTGTTTTTTCCGACAGAATTGGTTTTGCACTGAATTGGCTTTGTTGTGAACAATATTATGGCTAATAAATATACACCGGTAACTAGCTGCATTGTGTTTTATTTTATTGTTAGATTGTATATTTACCGATATTTTTGTAGGTGTTTGTTCGATAGGTTTAGGGGTACAAAAATATTTCACAAAATTTTAAGGGGTACGAGCGCCAAAAAGGTTAAGAAACACTGGTCTAGAGCACGATGTAAGGAAAAGTTAATTACTCCAAGAGTGAAGCACCCTCGCAGTAAAATGATTTGGGAGGCTATGCCAGCAACGAATAGAGCTGACCTTTATTCTCTGCCCCCTGAAAGGACAATGAATGGTTCCAAATACGTAGAGCTGTTTAAGGAGAAGCTAGTGCTACACATGGAAATACGTAATTGCACAATTTTTATGCATAACGAAGCCTGTATTTTTTTAGCAGAGCTCATGCGAGATTGGCTCATTACCTTGCTGATAACACGCTCATCCCTGCTGCTGGAAATCCTTGGACGACCTGATCTTTTGTTGTCCTTAAAAGTACCTTCGTTTTGAAATTTTTTAATGGTGTTGTGTATAGCAGTCTTGCTAACCTTTACCTGCCTAGATATTTCACGTTCTAAAAGATTCATTGTGCTAAGACTGACAATTTGAGCGCGTTTTTCAGTGCCGATTGCTAGTTTTTTGCCCATTTTTCAGGTGTCAAAATTTTGTACTACTCAGTTTATTTGCTGTTAATGGTGTGAAATACTAAGCAAGAAATAAAACTTAAATGCTGTTAGGTAGCAAAGTTTGTTTCCAAAACTTAAATACGCATTCTAACGCAACAATATGTAGTATTACATCATTAAGAAGAGTTTTCAGTAAAATGTGCGTATTTGGGGAAGGTGGTCTTAAACTGTGGTCACCGACTGTAATTGTAATGGTCATAACCACACTCGAAACAAGCATAAATAAAAAAGTATGATCTTGCCAGGTAGTCCTATCATTTTTTTCCAATTTTATAAAGCCCAGTTTACAAATTTGAGTGTTTTTGAGTGGTAGGCTTCTTTTTAAACTTTTAAAGACTTCATTTTTTGACGGATCTTTTTTGATGATTTGGACAAATAACGGCAAAGATGATTTGATTTTGCTAATGAAGAGCCATGCTTTTGAGGAAAATGGTCAAAATGCATCAAAGATCTAAGTTTCTTCTAAGCATTGCTATTTTTATAGATCTAGTAGGATAATTTTTCAGCTACAAAAGAAAAATGACGTACAGCAACCATTCTCTAATGAGCCATTGTAAACTAACTCTAACTCCCATCTATTTAGTGTCACATATGGTAGGAAAGCAAATTTCCTAAGATTTCAAGCAACACTAATTGTCAGCACGTTATCACAAACTTTATTTATAAAACTTACCAGTTTTTACTCCGCGTATCAGTTTTTGGTGGGTGTAAAAACTTTCGGTGCAGGTGTTAAAGTTCAATACCTTTTGTATAAAAACAAATACTAAAGATATAGTTTATATATCATTGGAATTGTCTCAAAGTTACCTTCAATTTGTTGAAAATCGGTTGAGAAATGAAGATACAAATCAGTTTTAAAGTAAACTAATTTTATAGAACTTTTGCAGTTTTTGAAAAAAATCATATTATGGTGATCTGTAGTGACAAAAAGGTTGACCGTACCCAACAACATAATGACATCACAGAGCAAGTGTGAAGCATGCACAAAAAAGCAAAGCAGCATGCCTAGAAGGATTAAGGTGCTCAAGTAAAGATTTATTTACTATCTCCCAATAAAGCTTTTAATCGCGTTTCTACAAAAAGTAGTTTTTGAAAAAATGAAAAACCATATTTACAATTAATTGTTCATTATGACGGCATGTGAAACGCTAAAGAGTTAAAATTTGCCGAAGTTGATAAGTCTAGTGCTAGGTTTTCTTTAACCCTTTGAGGATTATAAGATTCTAATTCATAAAATTTGAGACAATTTCTTAATTGTTTGGTAACAAAAAAATTACAATGAATTTTAGATAAATGATTATTACGTCATAATGATATAACAATTAACAATCATGTAACATATGTGTTACATTATCCCTCAGAGGGTTAAGCTGGAAACCGCGTTCCTCCATGAAAAAATTTGAGTTTTAAAAACTGATCTTTGATTATGATATCATGATGACGTCACCATGCCTCCTTATGACACTAACTACGGGGTGATAATCAATCGTGCAGAGTTTCATGCTTGTACGTCCAGTAATTTCGAAGAAATAAAAACGCAAACACACGCGGACAGAATCGCGATTTTTAATATATTTACTATTCTACCAATGTAAAGTTGCTACTTGCTAACCAGTAGATAGTTCTAAACTAAGACTAGGATCAAGTAATAGCAACGTTCATTCTTATGTCCAGCTGGAAACTGAAAAGTATTGATTCTGCCCACTCTTTCTTTCCTATAGCAATGCTAAGCTTTTCATTGTAACTGGGCATGCGAGGTTAAAATATATAACTTTGTTTATATTGAAATGCTTCATTTACACTGCAATAGTATCACACGTTAACAGTGCAAATATTGCAAAGGGGTAAGGTGAATAAAACATCTCGGAATGCTTCATTTACACTGCAATAGTATCACACATTATCAGCGTAAATATTGCAAGAGCGTACAGTGAATAAAACATTTTATCATTGCCTTTTTCTAAACAGAGAAACGGTGATTGGCTCACATGCAAAGCCGCAGGTTGTTTTAAGTTGTACAAGTGTTTAACTCCAGAGTAACATTGATCGGTGCAATAACAAATTGACCAACAAAAAGCATCAGCATTCAGTTCGGGAAAGAAAATGTCTGAATGTATCATTATTAAATTGCATTCGGCATTTGAAAGAGATTAAAACACTTTTTGATGCTGACTTCAAGGTTGTGACCAATCGTAAACTTGAACAAAGGTTCGACTTTTGATTTCCGGCAACATCGGAAAATTTGTAACAGATAGGCAAAATGTTACACTAAACTCGGTTTGGTACGTATAGGTCTATGCCTAATAGTGTAGATGTACATTTGCATCAATTCGTTGGGTTTCAAACAAGCTGCTTTCAATCCTGTTTTGAAACAAAGTAGAGTAATAATCAAAAAAGATGAAGGGCAATTAACTTAGCCACGATACCTTGCTTCAAAAACGAGTAAAGACTTTTTTAAAAACACTCAACGCAGATGACACAAAAACACCTCAAAAATTGCTAAATTGACACCAAATGCATCAAAAAACGCAAACAATTATTTTTAAAACAACACTATTGTCTCAACTATCCCTATTACAATACCTCCGGTTATGTGTCTGTTGATGATAAATTATTAGTGTTGTGTAGTCTCATAAAGTATTGGTATATTCAATGTTTCAAAATGATATAATTTTTACATTTTTTATGATTGTCACAAATTCATCAGAATAATTAGAAACACTCTTGTTTTTCAGCGTTTTGCGATTCATCTTTGGTTAACGGGACACTGTCCCTTCAAACAGACAAGGAAGTAGTTTGTGAAGATGGTTGGATTGTACGTAATTGCTTTTGTTTAATGAAACTCTACAGTAATTGATCGTCAGCCAGACTTTTCTAAACGATGCAGAACTATTAGTGCATCGATCGGATTAGTAAGCCAAATGTGCCACAAGGAGCCAGGAGGCCATTCAATTCCTACTTTGGAATGGAAATCTCTCGCATTATCTTTCTCGGCATGCGCTCTCGCAATAGAGTAATTGCACACACTAAAATAAGTCACACTTAATAAAATATTTTTCTTGAAAAGCACCTGGCCAATTGCGAAAGAATACTGCTTTTTTGTGGAACACCTTAATTTTACCAGCAGTGTCCCACATTCCTGCCATCAAAACCCTGTTTTAAACAAATCTAAAATGTAAACATAGAAACAGACATCAACGATCTTTACTTGGGTGCCTGACAGGCCTGTAACCAACCGTTTTTATAAAGGCCTGACATTTCTAAAAATTACACTTGAAATTTATATATGATTTAACAGTTGTAAATTATTTTTTTAATTGATGTCTTGTTACTTCTTATGACAAGGTCTTCCAAGAGCGCGTCAACTTGGATGTCAGTTTTAGTCAGAACTGGACTGAATACAAACAAGGCTTTGGAAATTTGAACGGAGATTTTTGGTTGGGTGAGTTAAAGCCATTGCTGTCAAATCTGCAGATGTTGAGTTTTTCTCTACGAGGCAAAAACTAAAAATCATACTTTTCAAGAAATCTTGTCAAGTGGATAAGAATAAAGGTGATAATTGGGCAAGTTTTAAAATTTTTCTTGCTCCAATTGCTTGACTGTTAAAGTGATATGTTTAGAAAATCTATTGCTATTAGATTGCGAAACTTATTTGTGCGGCAGTTTTGTAAGAAAACCTTAAAGAGGCAGAAAAATTACTTGTTACTGTTGTTTTTTCTCATCATGCCGAGGCATTAAGAAATAATTGAATCATTTTTTATTTTGATACAATAAGAATTTCCCATTATTTTCAAATGCTTGACTTCTAAAATCTGGCAGCAACAATTTATTTGCAATGTTAAAGGTCTTGACCTAATTCACAATCTTACAAAAGAACGTGGATGCAAACTACGAGTTGACATATGGACGAGAGAAAGCCTTCATTATTACGCCGAATACAGGTAGCACTCTAACGTCCACATTTTTTTGCTAGTGTGAAATAATTTTCTGGTTGGATTTTACTATTTAGTGATGTATTAATAGTGTGCTGTATCAAACTTTTTGGAAAATGGTTATTTTACATATTCTTTTTCCAAACGTTACAAATTTGTCGACTCGGTTCACTAAGCTACTAAATTAAAAAAAACTTTCCACTCATAACCAAAGCATTTTGAAACGTTACAAATTTGTTGACTTGGTCGATAGAGGGGTAAAGTTATAACTGCTTCATAAGCGTTGCCACGTAAAAATACATGTACAAGACTTACGGTTCATCAAATTTCTTTGATTCTTGTTTGAATAAAACATTGACAACTTTTGTGCGAGTTCACTTTAAATACAGTCTTTCAACACCATATTTTACTTTTTCGGTGTAAACTTTATATTTTATCGACTCACCTTAATTTATTAGCAAAATCCAATCAAAAAAATTGAAGTCAAAAGCTATTTCGTGTATAGTAAAAATGCAAAATTTATCTGTTAAAAATTACAAACCTGATATTAAAATATCAAGTCTTTGATCAAACTCTGTTTTTAAGATATCAAAAATATTTAGAAAAGTTTGCTCAATCACAAGCATTTTTTCTGACAATATAGGCCATTGTTTTGTTTTAATGACTATAAATGTTTAAATCAAGGATGGGCAACTGGTGGACCGCATTTGTCTCTTGCCTTCAGTTAATGCGGCCAGCCAGTTACTTTTTAATATCCAGTAATTCTGTTTTCACAGGCTTTGTGTTTTGAAAATGGTTTTCAGTTTGAGGTTGGTCAAAATCATTAAGAAAAACGTGCAAATGCACAGTAAGTTCGAGCAAACGTATTGGTTTGAAAAAGTTAATTTTCAACAATAAAGTCTTGAACTTCATAGTGGACTTGACGTCGTTGGCATCTTTCATAGAACCACCATACGTCCTCTTTTTGTAGGTCATGTTCTGTAATCGCAAACACAAACAATTGTCCTTTGAGAACACCAAAAAATGTGCAGTGCTTTCCATTTTGTAATTAATCATTTATATCAAAATAAAAGTCAATAAGATAATTATAAAATCAAGATTGTTAAAAAAACGGGCAAAGAATCGCTTTCAAAAAGTTGATCGCAAAAAATATGTTGTCAACTTGATACTCCAAGAAAAAGTTTGCGCATCAAAATTTAGCAAATCATCGCTTTGCAAAAATCTCCAGTTTTGAATGATTAATTTTTGATAAAAATGATTTGTGGTTGGGAAACAAACGTAACAGCGTTTCGATTACCAACTCAAAATGTCGTCTTCTTTTTTCAAGTTGAAAATGTGGTTGCCCTACGCTTTGTCCCTCTATATGCCAAGGTAAACTTTTGTTGCCCTCTCTATCATTAAAGTTGGTCGTCTTTGATTTAGACTGCTGATACTTGAAGTGATGCTATTGGGTAATATTTTTTTGACTTTTTACTAGACTAATTAGATTAAAAAGACATGTTATCCGTACATGTTAAAATAAATAAAATATTATAAACCAGCTGCTGCCAACTTCTTATATTCGTTGAGCACATTTAATGATTTTCATTTCTGTCTCCCCGTGCATGAACCTGGTAACCCACACAACAATCAAACTGAGAAAAATACAGTTAACTTTAAAGGGCTGTAAAACACAAATGCGGCTGTAGAATGAGATTTAATTTTTTTTTATTATGTCAAGTATATTTACAAAATTTTTTGTACATTTTTTCAGCTGATAAACACCAACACGAACAAAGTTATGAAGCAAATATAAAAAACTGATATGATTCTTTTTTTAGTTTTCGTTCATGAACCTGATAACCCACATATCAGGTTTATGAATTGAAAAAGTATTAAGCAAATTATTTTGGTTTTATTATTCAAGTTAAGCTTAATTTGTTACAAAGATTCAATTATCATTGGAAGAGACTTTAAGGCCATAATCCATATGAAAAAATAAAAAAGAAACTAAAGCAAAGAATATAAATAAAACGTATTAGTTAAACAATGTGTACATTTAACCAGCTCGAACTAATATAATGAGTCGCATTATTATATTACACTACAGATAATACGCAAGACGGCCAGTTATCTGATAGTCTGCTATTCTCAATATGAATGCCATAGGTCCATTTCTAAATGAGTTTTCTCAAAGTTAAGGGCAACTTCATGTCTTGATTCTGCTGTTATATTTTAAAATAGGAAATGGAATAACTCAGGTTAGAAAACGCATACATCCCGTCTTCATGAAAGAGTGGAAAATGACTTAAAATTGAATCATGCTCTTTTCATGTGCATAACTGATGTTTAATCATCATTTGCAACCCAGTTTTGCTATGATAAATTTTATGAGTTGCATCATTTTAAATAGCTTACTGAAATTCACTAGAAGTTTCAGGATGATGAAAAAAATAGTCAAAACCTAGAGATATATTCTTTTCCAAAGGCTAAAAAAGTTTTATGACAATTGGTAAAGGCATAAAGAGAGTCCCTCAAAAAGGGGACGGTTAAGGCAAGTGCTTCACTGGCTCCACCAAATATATCCACCATTGATCGCCATCAATTCCAGTTCTCTTTTGCTTCAGCAGATCTTTTCCTAATTAAAACAAGCGTTCCACTGTTGCACTGGAAAATATGGCAGTGTTGTATTTCACAAATAACCCGCTTAATGTCGCATTAGAGAGCAGCATAGCAATCAATTTGTTTTGAGACTCGTGTCTCTCCGTGAAAAAATTGTCAAATAGCTTTTCACTGCTGCTGTCTTTTCGTGATTTCTCCGAAAACGTTCTTTATAAAAATTCGTCTACGAAAGATGCTCTGTGGCAGCCTGTGATTTATGAACGTTTTGCACTTTTGAGACGATATTTGTATTTTGACAAGGGGCGGGCTTAGCGCTAGCGGCAACTGCTTTTGAAAAAATTAGCGCAGCTTCCTCTAGCGCTATTATGCACAAAAAGTAACGCCCGCTAATATTGTCGCTATTTCACAACAACAATAGCAGCGCTAAAGCAAACGCTAACGCAACACTAGCAGTCTAGACTCAAGGCAGAGGTACTTGTATAAGTATGAGGTATAACTTTCGTACATGTGTCAATACGAAGAAAGAAAGAGGAAAATCATCAAAACTCTAAATAGTTATCTTAAAACGCTGTCGAATGAGCAAGCCGGTGCACCATATCAACAGCATGACTCCCCTGCTGAAACACCATACCAACATCATCTAATTTGTTATAATTAATGTGGCCAAATGATATTAATGCAAGCCCAGGATAGGAATTAAATCAGTCTGGCCAGCTTGTGAGTACTAATTAACTGAATTTTTATTTGAACATTAAAAAGCTTAAAAGATAATGCTTTTAAATAAGTGAAAATGTGACTCAAAGTATTCAAATAATTACCACCCATCATCAAGAATCTAAATTTAGATGTGTCGCCACTTCCCTTAAAATCACAAAACTAACTGAGATGAAACTATAATACTCTCAATCAATCTGACCAACAGAGCAGTCTATAAAAAATGATACTCATTTCCTTCTTGTCCTAAGTTACATTGAGTGCAAACTATCGGCTGGTATGCAAGGTATCAGGACAGCTACTCCCCGGTGCCTTGGGTTAGGGTTAAGGTTAAAGTAAGGGTTAGGGTTAGGATTAGGGTTGAAGTTGGGGTTAGAGTGCCCAATCTTAACCCTAACCGGATGTATGTGACCGAGGGAAAGTGTCCACGAGGGGTGAGTGTCCTAGAAAACGGTATGTATTGATACTCTCTTATGTCAATTTGTTTCTACAGATAATTTGAGACCCCATTCTAAGTCTAACAAAATACACCTTCCATTTATATCTTTACTTAGACTAAACCAAGGTTCCATTGCAAAAGCATCCTTAAATAGAGCATTCTTATTCAGAGGTAGATCTAGAATTCCAGACAGTTCAGCTTGGTCAGAGACAGAACCACTTAGAACAGCAGTTTCCACAGGAAATACATCCAACATGCAACACGCTTTCAGCACATTTCATGCCTAAAGGTATAACTTGAGAGAATCATAAACTTACTTTTGTCAACTAGCTCTAGTACAGCATTTAGCGGAAGTTTACGCTTTTTTTTGTCTTCCTGCAGCACTTTGCAAAAAAGCCGCCATCTTGATTTGTGGGTTATCAGGTTTTTGCACGGAAAATGTGAAATGGAATATCAGCAATTTTTAGAAAAATTATCATAACATTTTACTCACTTCATTTTAATCGCTGAAAAAATTTGTGAATCAAATATAGAGTAAAAGTAATGGTGTCAGGGTGCTAACTCATTTTTGTAGAAAATGTGGGTTATCAGGGGCATGTATGGAGGCACAGGTTTATCCTGTGGCTGTCATTTTGATCTTGTCAATATAAATCTAATAAATGCTCAACCACGTGCTTGCAGAGGTGTGCTGCTAAACAAGCATCTTCTAAGTGTTTAGTAGTCGTTGATTGGAGAATTTCAATTAAAATACAACTGCCTGACTCTCCAGAGTTGGGGGCCCATACCGCTAACGAAAAGCAAAGAGTTGGACAAAATTGATACTTTAAAAAAAAATACGCTGATATTCAATTGATATTCCAGGCCTAATTTTGCGTGACAAGTTTTTGAGGTCGAACCATAGATCATCTATATTTTTCGGGGCTTGAAGAGCTTTTATGATCTTTTTGCAACGTGGATCATATCATCAATCACTTGCACCGCCTCACACGTTCGAAAAAACGTAGGCGAGATTCACGAGAGTTGAGCGGAGTAAGAAATAAATGATCATATTTTTTTGCATAAAGATGCTATGATTTCCAAAATTGCCTGAAATGTAGCAGAAACCTGCTTTTTATTTTGGCCACGTAAGTTTGCTTTTAACCGATAAAAGCCTTTTAGTAAAAAAGTAAAAAGCATACCTACCCCTACTGATCATCTCAGCCATGAGTTTAGAGGAGGGTGAAATGATTTGTAGGGGTCGATATGATGATCCAAGATTTTTGAGATGGAGTTTTAGTCGAACCACCATCAGCAAGCTACCAACGTTCAGTAAAAACATTTTTCTATTATTTAAGTGCCGAAAAACAATTGAAAGCAATGTAAAGATAACCATTTAGCATTCTACAAGTCAATTTTAAAACTTTGATGTATGACCATTGGCCATTTATGCTAATCATCATACGTCAAAGGTTTAAAGACAAAGGTAAAATAATATTGTTTGGTTTCTTTGGGCTGTCCCTCCAAGTGATAGCACACAGGGAAATGAAGGTATTACACCATTATTGGCAAAAAATAACTCGTTTTTGTGTTGGTTGGCAAATATGCTGTGTATTTCTGTAATTTTCTTAGCGCTTTCTTTTCATTAATGTGTCCTTAAAATCCGATTTACCCACAATATAACTTACTCCTAATTAATGTAAATTTTTGAACTATCACTACTCTTGAACTTTACTAACACGAAGTCATTTGCCTCGCACGACCAAGTCTATCTGTGTCATGATGCTTTTGTTATCTGACCATTTCTTAAGATAGGAGTATTTTGAAAGACCATGAAGCCACATGAGCAGGACAACTTCTCATGGCCGAGACCAAAGATTGAATAAAGCAAATAAGTAGCCAATGTAAGTACGGCATAAAAAGTCCGTATCAAGTGAGCAAAGCTGTAAATGAGAAGCGTTAATGGTTGACCGAAACTGATGTTTACATTGAAGCTCAGGAATTGAAGTGAAATTATGGTTGCGCCGGCAGATACATGTATGGATGACTGCGCTGCTAACTCTAAAACCGTTAGGCACTTTGCTCTCTCCCAAACTCTCTGCTTTTTATTTGTTTAATGAGTTGAATAACTCTTTACCAGCATAATTATAAAACTTGTTTATTTTTTGCGGTGTATCATCAGGCGCTCCATAAAACATTCTTAAGTCTAGGTAAATAAGCATTTAATCGAACTTGAAGCTTTGCGGTAAAAAAGATAAAAGCAGACGCAGTGATTGTAATGAAGAATTACAATACTTAATGAAGTTGTTCATCAGGCATTAAATAAAATTAAATCCTAAGTGCCAACCAGCCCGAAAGCCATAATGAGTGAACACTGATAGAGACTGCAAAGGTAAAGGGCTACGTTTGACTATGGACGTTTGTAAAAGGTTATTTCACACTGAATCCGGTTACGTTATGGTTGAAGATTACGAAACAGTTACGTCTGCATTGTTGCATTTACACTAAAAACGAAAAAAACCGTTGTTGCAAAGAAAGCATATTTTCTCGCTTCTGAAGCGTGCGTCACACTGAATTCGGTTGCGGCTACAGCAACGTTTCGATTATGTTTACAGTTACGAGCCGATTTCTGGTGAACGGATCAAATGTGAACAGACTACAGATTGCTTGAAATGGATATTTTCTTTTTTTGGTTTAGGTTTCTCTTATGAAAATAAACCTACTTTTAAAGTGATGTCAACAGATATTCCGTTTAGTGTTCAGCGAAAGATAGGAGCAACGTGGAGGATGAAATGTGAAACTGAGTTTACTCACTTGTAATCAACAGAATGCAACGAAATTTTAGGGCATGAGCTTGTTGTCATTGTTAGCATTAAAACAAGCTCCCAAAAGCAGGAGGATCTATGCGGTCGCAAATGCCTGAAGCTACTAGGCTATGTTGTATCGTTACCTGAAATGGTGTGATTACCCATCTGAATACCATCAAAAGCAGAATATTGCTAATGGTATCAGAGGGGGGCACCTCTAAAAACCTTTTGCAAATTTTCTTTTTTAGATAAAACTTTTAAATAAAAAATGAATTTTGCAGCAAAAACCAAAGAATAGTCTCTGAAAGTTGAGCTTTTATGAGTAAAGATCTTGTCTTCAGTTTGTGTCAAAGATGCTTTTGAAAAGATTTGTCTTCAAAAAAAAAATAATCCAACAAATTTTATAATTTTGCCCTCTTTTCGAGAAAACTTTGCGTCAGACAAAATTACTGATCTTGACTAAACAAAAAATTGTCGTTTTCATCTTTGCTTTGCAAACGTGAGGGAGTCACACAGCAATCACGTAGTTATTTAAAGCTACTCTCCGTCATATGAAAACCTGTAATTTTTGGCTCAAGCTTTTACCCAAGCAAAGATTATGCTGAATATTGTCTTTTCCAAATGCATTACGCAATACATCATGCAGGCGTGCAGCGATGACCTTTCGATAACAAGCTAGCAGTCCATTTTACTGAGCTATTCTGCAGTAACCAGGATCTCCCTTGATGTAGGCTAGTGGCTCCGAGCATGGTCGTAGATTTCTGGGATGACATGGGATCCAGTCTCTTCCAATAAGTTTGCTTGGTTCTGTTTCATTGACAGTTTCAGCGTGTTGGTAACAGTAAAAGTTGCGCCAAACTCGACACGAATTTTTCTTGAGCAAAATTTGACCCCCAAAGTTACATATATATCGATGCGCCTGGAGCCAGGACGGTTTCGAAACGTCTGATACGCAAATCAAAATGTCCATTTCCAAATTAGTAGTGCTGTCTAAAAGAGAGAATTTGCAACTGTAAGCAGATGCTACAGTACAAGCCAGAAAGTGTGGCAGGAAAAATGAAGACCCAGCAAGGACAAAGCGAGAATCGGATAAACGGTGAAGATCAGCAAAAGAAATGCAGCAATCTAGGCCAGCCGTAACAAACAGGTTGACTTCAGAGCCACAGAGTGAGCAATTGGCAAAGATGTCAGAGGCTTTATTGCCAAAAGTGATAGGACACACGATTAAGCCATTAGTCCAAATTATAAGATGGTGTTTTAGTAAAGAGTCTATAAGTGACCAAGATTTAAGAACTTCATCTTGATTCTGGTTCAGAGCGAGAGCATGGAGTGAAAAAAGTATTTTAAAGAGAAAAGAGGGCGTAACCTCCTACAAACAAGAAGAAAGCATGATTGGGTAAGTGAACGCAGAGTTTCTCCAGAAGATTCTGGCAAGAAATAGTTTTACCTAGTGTCTACCCATTAACCTGTTCTAAAAAACGAAAAAAGAAACATTGACGGAAAAGACAGGAATGACCTCACGATAGTTGCGCAAGTACTTCTATTACCTATGTGTTTTCTTACGTTTAGCTGCGTGCTAATGCTCTCCAATACCATCTTGCCACTAATTACTACCCATCAAATAAACTATTAAGACTTACGTGGTGCTGTCTTCTGACTTTCATAAACAGAAGAAAAACATATGTCTGTAATTTTGCCTGATTTTAAATTACTTAGTAATGTCAAACAAAATAATTAAACAAGCATTTTTACAAAACATTTTGTGGGTAACGTCATGATAAGTTGTATGACTGGAAAGGGAAGACAGATAAATGATGAAATTAAGTTTACAATGTCTGCCGTAGGGCGATAGGATGGGGCAATTGCAAGTTTTTAGACCAGGCGGGCGCTGGCGGTTTGGTATCATCATTACCCGCTCAACAATCCCCTCTTGCTTCACTCCATGGTATCTTTCTACCACTCTTTCAACTAACTTTCCGATTGTCTGTCAAACCGATCTTCTATAATGAGCTCATTTCTACGTCTTCCTGCAATATGCAAAAGCTTCCCGGACTAAGCTCCGGACCCGTCACTATCTGAATTTCATCAAACCAAGCCCACTCTTCGAACATAATGCTGAGCTTCTTAGATTAACACTAGGATTACCGACATTTTTCTACCTCTCCGTTTACGGTCGTGTCGATTTCGACACGTGTTACTTCGTGGCACAATTCTTCACATTTTTTAACAACCTAACCCTTCCAAAGTTATCAAAAAAGTAACAAACACTTATTTGAAAGTGAGGTTTATTTGAAAATGTGCTTGCAAAGACGTGTTTGTTAATGCTCAAGCAAGAGATTGCATACACTTGTTGCATTTTACATATATGACCCGGGAGCCATCTTGCGAACATTTTCCACATGTTGGCTGATCACAAAGCATGCACAATGATACTGTTGCATTCTCGCAATCATATACACTGCATCTTCTTCGCTTTCTGGTTGAATTTACGGAACATATTGGCCTATCAGAAGACTCCCTGCTTTGCATTGTTGTTTGCTTTGCAGTCAGTTCTTCGATAAGCTTGAGCAGAAAGTTTCGACGGCTTATCTGCGTTCCTGTTGATTTCATAAAAATAACTCTAGCATTTATGGCAGCGATGTCCAGAATGTTTCCCCACACTGTCAGTGGCCATCTTCGAGAAGCAGATCTAGTTGAATATAGGCGGGCCATCTGATCAAAGCAATCCACTCCGACTTTGTTCTTGTTGTAAAACAATATCACTTGTGGTTTTTGCTTCACACTACTCTGATCTATGTCAGGTGAATGATGCATGGAAGAAAGCAGGCAAACAGTTTTCTTGGCTTTGGCCTGGTATTTCACAAACAGCATATCATTATTTTTGTGCCAATAAAACTGGCTGCAATGCAAGTTTCCTTTGACGGCAACAGTCATTTTCTTGGCGATTTGGCGACGATTTTTTCTAATAGTTCCAACAATTGAGATTTTTTCTTTCTGCAATTTTAGAGCAAGTGGCAAAGATGTAAAAAAGTTGTCGCATGTGATATTGTACCCTTTTCCCCGGACACCTTCTGTCAACCTCATCACAACCGACTCTCCCAGAGGTGTATCACCACGCTGCTCTTTCTCCTGGGCACCAAGATATGGAAAAATGTTCGAAACATATTTGCTTTTTACATCAACCAAAACCCAGAATTTTATTCCATACTTATTTGGTTTGTTTGGCATGTACGTTACAAACGAACAGCGTGACTTACAGGGCATTAGCTGCTCGTCAATAGTCAGTGAATAGTCACATACGAACTTACTCCTGCATAATGAGGAAAATTTTTCAAAGGCTTCTCGAGTAGGTGCGAACTTGTCGGCACCAGGACCTCGTCGTATCTTGTTAGGTTTGTCGTCAAACCTCAAGTATTTCAGTATTTTTGTAAATGAGTCACGGCTCATCGCTTCAGAGAAAATAGGCATGCCATACTTCCTACTCCAAAGAAAACAGGCGGGATGACCTTTCCCGTAAAGTCCACGAGCATATTGTAGTCCAATAAAAGTCTCAAGATGATGCAAATCTAGGACAAACTCATTGTCACCCCTACGTGCTGCTTCTTCAGTTGTGAATTTTGCAATCATTCTCAGGAGAGATTCATCGATGAAATGCTTCCAGGCGTCATATGGAGTTGACACGCCTCTTGCAGTTGCTCTAGGAACGCCTGTAGCTGCCTTGAAAACATTATGTGCCCCGGTACGTCCAGTGTTAGTTGATGGAGTACAGGCCCATTCCGTTCCATCTCTTCCAAAAACAGATGTGGATGTAGGTTGGCTTTGTTGTGACATAACATTGTCATCTTCATCAGACTCATCTTCACAGTTATCAGGGCACCCGTCGCTGTCACTCACACGCGCATTTGGGCTTTCTCCTCCGCCACTAGCATCTCCATATCCCTCTTCATCAGAGCATTCGTCATCGGTATCCCAGGTAGTAATTATATCAGCTAGTTCATTTGCAGTTATCGCTCGTTGCGTCATTTTGCTTATTTTGAACTATAGTGTATTACAAAATCATGAAACTCAACTTGCAAATGGCCTGAAATAATAAAATAGACACATAAGAAACAAATAAATTAGAAGAACTGATTTCAAAACTTCAGCTTAACCAGAAAATTCTGCTAATATTGCCTTTGTTTACTATGCACGCTTGCTTGCAAAACGGTACGTCCTTCAGTTAGAGATCTGCCCTCCGAAACAGTGGAAATCACATACCAGAAAAACTGGTCAGGAGCGGGACTCCAAAACCTAGCACAAAACATTCCACGCCTCAAACGCAAATGAATGCCAAGGCCAGACATAAAACGCTTACAAAGTCCTTCAGTTAGCTTTCTAAATTGTGAACGTAAAATGAAATCCCGGATAAATCTATTTTGTGTTGAATCACATCTGTGTCTTCATTTGGTCAACAATAAAAACTACAAAAGCAGCCAGACAGAAGTAATTTTCTAACAAAAGCCGTTAGTGTCGAAATTGACACGTCCGTAATTGAAGGGGTTCTAATTTTCAAGCCGCGAAAAGTCGTATTGTCTGATGAATATAAACTAAATCCTTTTTAATATGGAGAACTAGGGCAAATTCTAGGAAAAGTCAGAGAAAAGTAGATATGTACGAACTCGCAGTTCAGAGAAGCGAAGCGCCAATTATTTTTTCGTGTCGATTTCGACACGGCAGTAATCCTAGTGTTAATTCGCTGACTTCTCGACAACTTCCTTCCATTTTTCGTTACAGCGATTCTTCTAATCAATCTTTTCGTTGGATTAAATGTGGACCCCGTCTGTCTGATAAGCACAATCCAACTTGCACGCCGTGTTCGTATAATGTTTAATTAGAGGGGGCACAAGAAAATCCTCTATTCAATTTCCCTGGCCTACTTGCAATCATATTGTATTCTTTTTTTCAATATTACACTCCTCATAAATTTTATAGCAATTAATGATCTTGTCACAATGCTTCTGCTGCGATATTCTGCATTTTACGAGGCAATAAACATGTTACGAAGTGAGAGTCGGAGCGTTGTTTTTGATTACGGCAAAATGGTAAAAACGTAGACACACCTGGTTTGTCGTCTTCCCCAGTCGAAGTTGGCAAAAGCACAGAAAATATAAATCAATAAATGATCAAAGTTTGCAAAAACTTCAATCCTTTCATGGGCTCTGTCCAAGAATCACATGCAACATGACTCACTCTATTGAAACGATGTTTGAATTTTAAATCATAATGCCTGGAAAAGTTGATCAAAAGTACCTTGAAAAACAATGTCATCAATTATTGCTTTTTGGAAATAATGAAGTAATTGCAGCCCGTTTAAAATCTGACCTCCAACGTGCATTTTATTTGTTTTCGTCTGGTTGTGTGAAAATAGGATAAAAGTAAGCTTAAAGAAAACCGAGCATATTGCCATTCTAAAACCTGATCAGGCGAATCATATTGCCATTCTAAAACCTAATGGTCATAAATCGTAAATAATCACCAAAATAATGCAATCGCGAGAGCAAGCTGCCGGTATTGGTTTGATTAGAAAAACTGAAGGGGTATTACGAATGCATAAACATTCGCTGCATTAAACTTTGAAAATTTCTTAATATCAAGCGGCTACCTGTTTGTATAACCGGCACGATGGTGTAGTAGTGAGAGCGTCCGCATCGCAGTCTGTTGGCCTGAGGCTCATTCCCTAAACCGAGTCATACCAAAAGACTTTAAAAACTGATATTTACAGCTTCCGTATTTGGCGCTTAGCATAAAAAAGGATAGTGTGAAGAACAAGCCGGCAAGCTTGCTTGTTGTGTCCTTGGGCAAGGCACTTAACGGGACGCCCCACCTTTATGTGGCAGACAGGTGGCCCACCCGTACTTTACCGGATTACAATTGTGAAGTTGCTAACCCAGCATGTCATAAAAAGACGACTCTTGGGTCATAAAAAGACGACTCGAAATCTGGCCACATCAACTAGGTAGAAGAATTACAAACAAAACTTAGCTTGGTCAAGACTAGAACTTGAACCAGTTGAGTTAGCGAATGTACTGGAGCAAGAAAAAGGCAGGTTTATGGAAAACATCTAAGGCTGCTGAACCTGCGAGCCTCCTAAAAGAAACGACTGGTTAAGAATATATGTGTAGTATAGACTGTAGAGACTCTCATTCTGTTACGAATGTCCTATGGCAAATAATAACTTATCCCATTTTTATTACGTGCTGTTTGTGCAAAGTGAAATTTTCTGCAGTGATTTCTTTATATGAAAAAATGAAAAGCTGTCGCCCAGTTGAAAATTTAAGGTAATACTTTTCAAAATAAAAAAAGCCTATTAATCCCTTGAAAGACTCGGAGGTTTATTGCAGATTCCTACCTTTTTTCATTGCTGAATTCTGTGATAAAGTTTATTGTTCAGGAAAGTAAACCTATTGAAGAGTAAATGGCGCATCAATAGCGTTATTGCATCATAAATATTTATTGTTAAACGTTAAGACAACTAGAGTTGTAAAAAAGGAAAGCAGTTAGCAAATTTCGAGATGAGATTTTATTCATATTATTTTTGTTTTCTAATTACGCGAAGATGTGTCAGCATGTTAAGACTAATCATGAATGTAAATGGATTAAATATATTACTTTCGTTGATAAAGGAAAAGGCTACGGGAACTCTTAAACATATCTCGCATAGCCAATTGTGAAAATCGCTGGTTTAGTAGATTTGTTTGTAAAAAAGCAACCATTGGATAAAAATATCCAGTCATTTTGCAAAAATTTTTTTCTTAAAATCATATGTAAGAGCAATTGTTTTTTGTTAACCAACATAGATTATTTATGACAAAAAACTGAATTAAGCGAATAAAATGCCACTTCCAAAATGTAAACTGCAGATAATCGAATGTTAGGGCTAAAATTAGGCCAACCATCCTGAGATATTGGTGAAAAAAATTGTTGCAACTGCACCACACACAGATTGAAAAACTTTGATGCAGTTTGACAACAAAAAGACTCTTTTTTGTTGATTTTAGTAATTTTTACATCGAAGATGAAAGCGACAACTACAGACTTCAAGTGAGCGGATATAATGGGACAGCTGGAGACCAGTTGAGCGTTCAAAATGGCATGCAGTTTTCTACAAAATATCGTGATAACGACAAATACTCTGGGTAAGAAATATTGTTGAACTGTTGTTAAGACTTTTGTTTAAACTCTTTTAATAATGCAAGAGGCCAGCGATGCACTTTGCAAACTGCAGACAGTGACACTGTTTCGACCTATCAGGTCTCTTCAGTGCAGTTGGTGACCAATAAGAAGCTAGAGGCTTTTAATAAAGCATAGCTTAGACCGTCACACTTGTGGGACCAAATACTAGGTCCACTGTAGTGGATGGTCTGTCAACCTCTGCGAAGCCGTATCACTCGTGAATGAGTGGCGGTTGTCGCAGGTGCACTAAGTCTAACATCTGCTAGAACAATAGTGCTGTCACAGCCGAGTGGTCACAAGGTCTTACATGTATAGTAATGTAAGAGGCCAGCGATGCACTTAGCAAACTGCAGACAGTGACACTGTTTCGACCTATCAGGTCTCTTCAGTGCAGTTGGTGATCAATAAGAAGCTAGAGGCTTTTAATAAAGCATAGCTTAGACCGTCACACTTGTGGGACCAAATACTAGGTCCACTGTTTTAATAAAATTTTTAAAATTTAGATATTTTATAGCTTATTTGGTGAACAATTCTGACAATATTTTGTCACTAATATTACTGTTGAGCAAAACCATATACAAGCAGCTCATATGACTGCAATGTAGTATATTGCTTGATATTGCTTCCCAGAAATCCACTACTTGTTAGAATCAACTAATCGGAAGAATCCATAGGAACGTGATGTTTGTTCTTTTATCATTTCATAGGAGCGACAATGTCACACAAAACGGTCGATTGTTTGAGGGAGGTCACTACAGGGTCACTACAATACGATGTTACCCCTACAAACCCACTTAACTACGTTGCAGAACAAAATATTTTGCTCAAAAAACTGTGTAGTTGACTGAAATATAATTTCGGCTATTTTGCAGATTGAATTGTGCGGTTTATTTTGGAGGAGGAGGATGGTGGTATAATAATTGTGCCAACGCAGATTTAAACCAACGACCATGGATGTGGTGGTATCCACTTCGCATTAAAAACTCAATGATGAAATTTCGTTGTTACTAGCTTGCATACTGTAGTACTTGCTTGCATTGATCCTTAGCATGATGTTGTGTAAATAAACTACATAGCACAATCATATCTGTTGTTATTGTGCATGTTCCAGAACATTCCATGGTAGCCGAGAGAAAAGCAAATAATTTGTGATATGTTGTTGATGAAACAGCACTTTTCAGCTTATCTCGGTTTTTAACAAATTGTTTTGGGAAGAAAACTACAATGAACCGAAATTTTCTTTAAAATATTTAATTGGTAGGTAGCATCTCAATAAAGCTATTCCTTTTAAAAAATCTCGACCAGTGTCCGTTGATATTCCCCTATACATCATTAATTTTATTTCTTTGCTTTTAAATTAGTTTTCGAATTAAGATTTTATGTTATTTCTAAACAAAATAGCAAATTTTTCCTGAGCTAATTGAAAATTCTTGACATCGACAAAAGGCATCTTTCAAAAAAGATAAATAAACAACATGATCAGCATGTAAAACAAGAAGCACCTTTTATTTGGAAATCTTCCAGTGTTTGATGCAAAGATATTGAACAAAATTTATGCAAACCCTCTTAGACTCTATGCACCACCGTAACGAAATGTCATCGAAAACAATCGTTACCATACTAAATATTAGTAACGATGAATTAATATTGAAGGTGTACGAAGGTGATAAAAAATGTTGAAGTTTCTGCACTACAAAGATGAAAAAAAGAATAGTCAGGATTTTACACTTTTTTCAAAAAGTCTTCATTGTGAGGCCAGAAAAATGCAAATAGAATCAATAAATTAATTGAATAGTCTATACTCAAGACTGGTTCCTAATACGTATCTCATGTTTTACTTGCTTATTTGACTTCGTAGAATGGATTAGAAACAGTGTCTCTGTTTGCAATTTACTCAAAGTGTATCGTTGGCCTATTGTATCTTTAACCCTTTCGCATCAGAATTAAAATTTTAGTTTTCGAATTTTTTGCATATTTCTAACAAAGAGGAAAATTTACTAAAATATGCTGGCTAAAATTAGTTTATTAAATGCTCGTCGACATGAAAGTAATAGAGGTAGTTTTGAATGCATGTTGTGCCAGATTTAGAGGTCCAGTCCCCCAAAAAATTTAGTTTGCAAAGCAGTCGTTGCATAAGCGCATACACTCTTTGGTGCATTGTCTTGAAGATCATCATCACCATCAGAACTCATTTCGTCTGAAGCCCAATCATCTATCAAAATATTGGATAAGGCCTCCTTTACATTCATCTCCTTTCTCGTTTTGTATCCCTTGAAACTGCTCTTTTATTCAACAAAACACTTCTTCAATCACAAATAACTCAAACTATTCAAACAAGCCTGTAAATAAGTTTCTGCATTGTACTGTCAAATACGGTTCTTTATCGCCCTCTAGCGGTAATGCGATTCTATTAACGTACGTTTGAATTTTACTAAATTCTTTTTTAAAAGAACAAATGCATTTTTGCGATGCGGAAAGCGAGCTTACAAAATTGTAACTTGATTGCACTCAACGCCATTTCACTACATAGCAGCTTTGAACCACCATTGCGATGCTATATTGCATTAGATTGCATATTTCAGATTTTAAACAGGGGCGAAGTCAAAATTTTTGTTTAGCGTTTAAATGATCAAAATTGATGTTTTCGAAATTTGTAAATAATATGCCAAAATTTTTTGTGTTGCAAGGATTTTCTCTTAAAAGAGCCTCCAAAGGAAAATGGAGGAGAAGCAACGTATCCTCCTTGCCCCCTCCCAAAATTTTTACACGATGCTGGTTTTAAAAACACAGTTTACAAGTGGCGAGTTAGCATAAAATACAACCTTCCAAAATGGCAGATAAAATTTCAAAAATGACACTAGAGGTGCATTTATTTAAAGTTTTGTTACGGGAAGCAGCATTTTAATATTTTCCAATTAAGCTGTTATTCGAATTCTACGGTCGTTATTTTTTGAGAAAACAAAAAACAAATTCTTCAATCAACTCTTGATTGTTTCATCTTACATTTACAAAGGAATACAATTTTTGAAAGGTGATAAGTTGGCATTTGCCTTTGCTTAAGCAAAAAGCCGTTTTTGTCGGTCAAGAAATGCAAGTTAAACAAAATTAATTTGTGTAATGACATCATTACTCTTTTGGACACTTATCGTGAGGTAGTGATCAATCGTGGCGAGTTTCACATTTGCACGCCCAATAGTTTGAGAAGAGTTAAAGCGAATGCTTAAATGCACACACGTACCTTCAGACAGAACCCTGCTTCGTGATATAAATGAACGCATTTTAAATCTTTAAAATAAATATAGAATTCAAGACCATTACAATCAGTGTTACTTTTTGTTTAATCTTCTTAAAAAATAGAAGTAGTAAAAATACAACTATCGGTACTGAAATGAGTAGTTTGCTACTAAAAAACCTAATTTATCAATTAACTTGAGTAGAACTATTTTTTTACTGATCAACTCTACAAGCAGAGAATGAACTAAAACACAAAAATGAATAAAAATCCGTGAGTTTTTATCCTTCTTCCCTTTGGGGATTTGAACTCGAGGAGTGAAGCCAGAAAAGTGCGAAGCTTTGACCTGAACTTAAAAATAAAATGGAATAAAGCGTTATGTCATTAAGAAATGAAAAATAGATATTTGCAAAATACGAGTAAGATCCAATGTTTTAAATCCAGTATTGTCTCCATTAACGGAGGTAGCCGGATTTACTTCATGTTCTCTGAAAATTTATCAACAGCATATCGCTACTTTGGTCATTTGATGGCATATTTTATTTTTGTTCAATTTGTTCAAACACCAATCCTCTACATGTCATCTTCTATGGCTCATGCCCTCTTCTTTCAACCACTTCAAAATCTTGTGCTCTCTTCAAAACAGCGTCATTATCACTCCTCAAAATTTATCTGTATTATCGCTTGCCATTTGCTTTGTCTAGTCTGTCCAAATTTTTTTCAAACCCAGCAAATTCATTAGTTTTTAACTAAATGCAAGTTTTAAAAGATCACTTTTTGTAATGACATCATTGTGATGTAATCGATTTCTTCTTGACACTTACCTGGGGCTAATAGCTGCATAGAGGTTGATGGAACTTCTGTTGCTGAACATCTGCGCCCAGCTTTGAAAAATTGGGGCTAGGCGAGCCAAGCTTTATGTATGTATGCCCAGTAGTTTCGGAGGAATTAAAATTAACGCACGTATGCTAACTAGGCACAGAAAGAATTCTGCTTTAAGGCATTGATTTTCCCAAACCACGCAGAGCCGTAGTACAAGAAGTAAATCGCATCAAGTTGTCTCTCCCTGCTCTAGTCCGACGTGGCAACTTCTTCATTCTAACGATCTTGTCCAGAAAAAGATGTCACATGATCTAACTACACATGCGTTGCAGAGCGCCAGCTAGCGGAAGAAAAATATTCCAATGTTTCTCTTACCAACCTTAAGATTAAAAACCCAGAAGCAGAGGTGAAAGATATTCTGCTTAGCTCCTTTGTCGTTGTGCTGGAAGTCGGGTAGATAAGTATGCAGTTAATTTTTAAAAACTTCACGAGTTGTTTGAACTTAGCATTACATTTGCACAGCATCAATAAAAATGCACCTTAGACCATTGGTCCATGAACCCTGAGAGCATTTGAAAGTGCAGCTTCAAAAAATGTTCTTTCATTGTTTTGACACAAAAATGAATTGATCGTATCTAAAAAGTTGATCAACAAAGTCGTGAACTTGAGTTGGGGTCCTCAGTAAATCTTACGACTCTAAACCTAATCTACTGCAAATTACAATTCGGGTGCTCTGTTAAATCAAATGATTTTTCAGACATATAAATACTCCTCGTGTAAATAATTCTTTTGGCAGAAGCTGAAGCTTGTGCACGCTACAGAAAACAGAGAAAAGATCGACTGATTCAATTATTCTAAAACCTACATTTCTTTTATATAGAATAGAATCCCCACCAGGGGTAAGTTGTCACACTGCTACCAATTAGGCTTAGTTCTTCTCTACTTTACAGGGATAAAATAACATAATATAAAACATCAAGTACAGCTTTATTAACATCAAACATCATAAACGTCGTTTGAAAAACAAATTAATTTTCTGAAACATCGAATGGAAGGTTTTTTCACTTAGTTTGGCCTCACGAATTCTTTACCACAAGGTAAAACATTTGTGAGAATATTTCTGTTATGGAAACCGATGGTTAGGTTTCCCATAAAAACAGTACCGATGGCTTGTCATTACCAAATGTCATTCTAGTCACAGCAACGTATCATTCTTGATCAGAAGCACCAAAATTTTGAATCAAGAGTTTCTTCATCTCGGTATATCGTAGTGGATGGTTTATATGTAGAAGCTCTGCAACAACTTTAAGATGCGAAGGTTTTATTTTAATTAAAGTACATTTAAAGCGGGTTAGTTCACTAACAATTTTTGTTCTTTAAAAGAAGCTTCTAAAACTTTAAACCATAGCTCAGGAGTCTCTTGAGAAAACATAGGGACAGAGTTTAGTAGAATACTAGAGTTAGCAAAACCATGAAAAGACGTTAAACCTCCAGCAGAAGGATCTAGATGACTCTTTAAAGCTTCTGAATTATACTTACTTGTTGTAAGATTGGATTGACAATGATGGGAATTAGTTAGACAAGTTGCGCTCTGTGACTGTTCATACCTGTGAATGTAGTTGTTTGAAAGTGGAGTGGAAAGATAGACACGTGGGCATGACGGTATGGAATCTTTCAATGGCATATACCGTTTGTTCGATGTACCTGTAGTTAAGGTAGAACAAGAGTAAGTGCTCGTATTATTAGTGTTGGACAAAAAAGGCAATGATGGATATTGAACCCGTGCCAGTGGTCGAGCCCCGTCTAACAACGATTTAGAAGAACTTACAATTTGGTTTGATTGTTGGTGGGAAAGCTTACCAAGCTTACCTAAACCATCACACTTAAAAAATGACATGATAAGCAATAGAATACTATTATTAGAAATGTTAATATTGATCAGGCTATAATAGAATACAATTATAACAGTCCGTCGATTCAGATCCAGATCCAAATTAAGCGATCGATTGAGTGCACGTCGTCAAACGATTAACCGAATTGAAAAATTCCAAAATTTGTTGACAACCAGATCTTCACAATCAATTGTGTTTGAATCCAAGCGTAGATCTCTTTTTTTACTGAAAGTTTGCGAGATGGGCGTGGTAGGAAACACGCGGTTGTCCAATAATTCAATAACTTTTGTAGAATTGATTTAATTTCTTCAACGTTGAATTCTTGACTTCTGAGTTCCAAATTCTCAATTGCAACCTCAATTTTTAAACTTCAATTTTCAAATTTTGATTTTCTAGATTACATCGGGTTCTCACCAAATATATGTAGCAGTTTGTTTTCTTACGACTCCGTGCTTTTGATAACAATCACTAGAACGGTTGAAACAATTTATTTTTTAAACTCTTTTACCAACTGAACTTAAAAATTTGAATGTCCAATCTTCACTGACAAAATCTCGAATTGATTAAAAAAAATGCAAAACTAAACTACATCACCTACTAATTTGCCGACGGTGCACAAAAACTACGAATGTGATAAAAAGGCAAAATAATCAGCAAAGTAAATTAAAATGAGGTGATGTTATGCAACTTAAACGTAAACTACAAAATTAACGCATGAATGAATTTAAACAAAACATTCGATAAATTAACGAACAAAAAATCCAAGGAAGTAGTTCTGACACACAAAAGAATAGTTTTGTTTTTCTGCTCTTTTTTGTTGAGCACACCATGCAGTTTTTGTTGTGTCCATGTGGTCCTTTTGCAACAAAATGCGGCTTTTTGTTCAGTCGTTCACTTCCATCGCCAGTACTTGCTCCTCCTCGGCTCTGGCTATTTCTGACATCTCCAACAAGTTGTACAATGAGGTTGTTCCTGAAGTGCAGATGTCTTACACTTGGAAGACCATTCACTTCCTTGTACAGCAAAAACAAATTTACAACACACACCTCCAACAACCAAAAAAAGTTTCCTCCACCACGTCAGTGTTTTTCGTACGAAGGAATACGATGCACAGTAATGATCTGAACCATTAACAGCACCCACATTGGAAGTATAAATACTGACAACCACTGGCTTTTGAATGTCTTCTTTTCTGCTTTTAACCTATCTGTGGTGTGGGGTGGTGTCTGCATTATGCCATTTGCTTAGCATGAGTATCAGTCGTCTGTCCTGCCAAGCCAGGTTCATCATATCATTTTGGTGCCTGTAGACTTTTAGATCATTGTTCCTGAGCCGCAATCTCTTGATTTCTGCAGGCAGTCCAACTCTATTCTTTTGGATTGTCCCAGTTAAATTTACACGTTTAAATTTTATATGCAATGTTGTGAGTTTTAAACCCGCAGTCTTTCGATGCAAGTCTAACACTTGGTTCATCACGTCGTGCTGCTAGTAATTACAATTTGAGCCCTTTTGCCCCGAGCATTCTAAAATTTACGTTGTGCTTGATTCGAAGACCAAGTCAAAAAAAGTATGTGAACGAGAATAATTGAGAATTTACATCTGGGAGAACGGTCGAAATATTTGTGTGAAATAACTGTCGGAAGAATTGTTTAAAATAATTGTTGGAGATTGCCACTGTTGTTTTGGATTACAAGTTACTGAACGTTCTGTATATATTTTGGATCGGTTCCGTCGTAGTCCGATAAGCTCAATTGTAATACTTGTTTTTTGTTACCTATTTATGCCACTGGTTTTTCTTTACATCGATTGTTTAATATCTAAATTATTAATTCGAAATTTGACAATAACTTGTGTTATAACTGAACCCGTAGTCTGATCCCCTTTTTGTGTATATGGAATTCAAACATAACTTGTGTGTAATTGAACCCGTAGTCTGGTCTCATTTGGTATATGTGATATTCTAGCATAACTTGTGTTGTGATCGAACCCGCATTCTGATCTCACTTGTGTGTGTTTCATTTGGTAATTTATCTCCGTGTTACAGATAATCGTACTTCTTTCGCTTCGCCACGTCAATAACCACTTCAACACAGTAAAATTTTTATAACATCGGCTGGAAGTGTGAGATTTTGCCGTGCGCGTAAATTCGGTTATACATCTGTCTCAGCAGCCTCAGTGTTCCAATTACTGATTTCATAGGTTGCTGTTAAAGTCCCTGTAAGTTGCACCTGCTGTTCTTGTTGCTGTGCAGCGAGAATACAGCTTGTATAAAAGCGAACTGCATAAACATGGCACCCTGACCCCTGAACTTTGTCTAGAACTTGGTTCACCAAATGCAATACTATTCGTGTAGTAAATGGCTGTGCGGGAAACGGCAAGCTATCAGTGGTGGACTTGCCAAGATAAGGCTCAAAAGAGGAGATGTATTCACTCTCACAATCTGAAAGAACATAAATGCGCAATCCCCATTTTGTTGGCTTTTGTGGATTGTAGGTCTTCAAAGCAATCCTCCCCCTGAAGCCAACAGTTCTTTCATCAACAGCAACATTTTGCCGGGGTGTAAAATTTTTCAAACATTTCTGCTGTATATACTTGACAACATTGCTTATTTTGCTGCCACGAGTATTGGATCCAACAGTTGGCTGAGGTGACCGTACATGCATGATCCAATGTATTTGTAGAAATCTACGTCGAGAAAACACATCAAGAAAAAAAGGATAGTATTCAGTCCACTCTCTGCTGAAGTAAGATTTCACGTCAGGTTTTTCAACCAAGGTCATTTTTAGCACCACTCCTAAGTAAGCTTTCATCTCAGGCAGACTCACATCTTTCCACTTATACCAGACAGAATTGTAGCTAAAAAACTTTTCTTTCTAAGGGTATGGTGGCATATGCATTTGTTGCCGGGATTATTTCCATGAGCAGTTCATCAGTTAGAAAATTTTGAAGGAATCCCAACTGCTCCAATCCAAACCGATGAGCAGAACACTGCTTACCGGTTTGAAGTTGCAGCACACATACAAAAAGGTAGGAGTAGCCATTAATGCGGTCATTTGAGCTAGTAGTGAATGTTCCAAAGCAACATCCACCAACTACTTTCGGGTCATATATCTAGATATGTAAGCATTTGAATAAACTTACGTTTTTTGTAACAAGTTCTCAATGATTAGAAATAGCATTAACAAAATGTAAAACTACGATAGTTAACACTTATGTAATGCAAAAAACTTTTATATTTTAGTCAAATAAATGCAGAGTTTTTATGATCTTATGTACTTAGGCTATAGTGTGCGCTCAAAATATCGGCTGTGAGCTAAAGACTTAGAGGTGTTCCCATTTTCTAATCCAATTTTGTGATATTCAGTGAAACCTGCAAACATGTGATATTCAGTGAAACCCATTTATTCATACTTTTAGAG